>JARYHS010012519.1:196002615-196405445 GCA_031002005.1 Vandiemenella viatica
TCCGCCCCTGTCGTAGCCGCCTTAATGTAGCCCAGCAATCCTACCGAGTACAGGGGACCTACAGTTTAACGTGGAATCCGAACCACGGAAGCGTTCTGGCGTACTTCACATTACACAGCAAGTTGTGCCAGAGGTGAAGGTTGGCTTAAGTGACTATGAAAATCCCCGCCGAGACAGGGATTTGAACCGGGAACTTTTCGATCTCCGGTCAGAAGCGTTAACCACTGAGCCACCAGGCCGCTTGTATTTTGACAATATTCTAATTAATAAAACTATTATCCATAGAATCATTTACTAAATTTTAAGGATTTAATAATTAATATTACTTGTGTTACAGCGGAAACTTTGCAATGAAGTCCTCAGACACTGAAATATCGTGATTTTACTACACAATCCGGCAATATAACCCTGTAGACTTCATTCCAATATTATTTGTATTAGAAATATTGACTGTATTATTTTTAGAAATATCTTTAAGTCGTGTTAAAAATTCCCAAGAAAGCTATTAGATGCTTGAGAAAAATGATCTCAAACTTTCCACTCGATTTTCATAATAAGTTGGCTTGCGTTATAGTTCCTAATTGATTACTAAGATACTTATAATGTTAAGTACTCTTTGTAGAAGTCAAGGACTCAACACACATCCTCACAAAGCTTACCATTTCAAACGAACGACCCACGGCTATTACAGCCATGGTCTAATGCCGCAATCGGGACAAGTCAAATGGAGCGGCGCTATATCAGAACAAACCATCTCCCCTCCGCTGTCTTCATTACGCAGGAGCTGCTAAAAAATTAAATCCAGACTGGTCGTTTAGTTCCCATTACGAATGCAAATTAATACAGAAGAACGGCTGCTTTATAATTCCACTTGCTGTGAGGAAAATATGCCCGGCGCTCCTCTAAAAAGAGGAGTGTTTGACAAAGTGATAATTTTTGGAGAATCTCCCTGCTACTGAATTTTTCAAATCCCTTTCTTGAAAAATAGTTGGCCTTCTAAATATTTGTAGGTCATATGGCAGATAAGAATTTTCGTTTTTATAAGAGCCTTTTATTGTTTTTTCCCCCCTTATAGCTTAACACTTTGTCGACGTCGTGGTCATTAGTGGTGGACTGGGGTAAGAGATGGAAATGGATTCGGCCACGGCCTTATGAAGGCACAATCTCAACATTCACATGGAGTGACTTTGGATAACTATAGAGAACCAAAATATGGATGGCTGGGCGGTGAATCGAATCCGTTTCCTCCCGAATGCGAGTCCTAGGCGTTACCGATCTCCGTTTCTTTTAATCGTGTTTGGTACCTTTTTCTGTAAAACATTTAAAAATGACATACGTATTGAATCATCTGCTATATGATTAGCTGTATTATATTTCAGATGACACAATAAACATTTCTGCTAGTGGTTTGTTCATTTTGGATAAAGTACATTGTGCGCAGTATCTATGATATCACACTGAATTGACAGAACATTCTGTGAAATAGTACCAAAAGGTAGTGAGTCTTAGGAAATTTTTGCAAAGCTTAAAAAAAAATGTATTTTTAACACATATTTACTACCAGTTTAGTGAAGTTTTCCATCGAATTATACTTCTATTTATCCGTCGAAAATTTTTTTTTTTTGAAGTATCAAGTTTTTCAAGTCATTTAGTTATATAACAAGAACCATATACCCCACAAATATCGCTATAATTTTCTATGTAAATTTTATTTCTATAAATTTTGAAAAAATTTGCAATCAGTAGTTTCGGAAATAAAAGGAGAGATGGTACTTTTTCAATAGTTTTTCAGCAAAATCTTCAACAAATCATTTGGAGAATCAGTTGATTATTTTTTTTTGATACCCATGAAGATTATCTAAATTAAATCTTGATTCCAACCCCCAACTAAATTTCTGATAATTATTTTTACCCCCAAAAGTTTTTCGAAATTAATGTTAGTGACAACTAAAGTAGCGTGCAACCACAAAGTTCTAATTTGAAGTGTTCAGAAATTTCGATGGCGTGATGGATAGATGGACAAATGACCGAATTCATAAAGATCATGTTTTTTACTCTGAAGGCACGGAACTTTAAAACTGATTACTTTCTGATGTTATGCAGCCAGCTTCTGCTCTCTCATACAGCCATTCACTGATTGAGACTATTAACGCCTCCACTACACAATTCCGGAGAGCAGCTTCGAACCGAGGACCCACACAAGTGAGGTAGATAGTACTGCGCCACCCCGCCATAGTGACAGGGTAGTTAAATTCCTTCCAGCTGCCGCTACCACTACCGCTACCGCATCCCCCCCCCCCCTCAATTCCAAGCGCAATATTTTTTTAACATGTTTTATTCCTCTCGTTAACTGCTCTAAATAATATCACGTACGAACGTGTTTCACCTGCCGTTAACGACATGTTTAATGCATTACATGAATAAATGATCAAAGTCTGCATTTTTCCTTTCTTCTTTTTTTTTGACACCGTACAACGTGATGAAAAAAAAAATAACCCTCCTGATTGGAAGCCACGTTATTAAAATTCTTTTTAATAAATGCCGCCTTCTGGGCATTGCCAAAAGCTGGAAATATTGAATCGCATAGATCCTACGTATATATGCCTAATATTGCTAAAAATTAAAATTTTTCTGATACGTTCTTAGTTTAATCTTCGCTGTTAAAGACATACAAAGCACGTTAAACATAGTTATAAAAATAATCCACATCTGACATTACAAAAAAAAAATAGCGATCTTGATTACTTTTCAATTACAGTATTAGTTTATCCAGTGAGTGATAATTACTTTAACAGTCAGTGGCCTGGTTAAGGCTCCCGACTGGAGATTCAAATCTGTATCTCGGCGTGGATTTTCATAAGCCGTTAAGCCGACCTTTACCCCTAGTACAACTTGTTGTGTAATGTTTAGTACACCAGAACGCTTCCGTGGTTCGGATTCCACGTTAAACTCTAGGCTGGTTGGCTGGAGTGTTCATTAATGTGTGGACATTGCCGAAGATCTACATGCTATAATGTCACCTATAATGGTTCAGATGATGAGAACGATGATGAAGCTGAATTTTAAATTTCATTTAAAGATTTTAATAAAAAATTATATAATTTAAAATTTTGCAAAATGTTTCGTCTTTTTCAAGGTTTATTCGTGTCAGTATATATATAATGACAAGAGCACAAAATCTCAGCGCACTGTTCGAAGAGATTAGAATGATGCAGACAGAAGAGGAAGGATAAGTGATAAGTGAAACGACGCTTTATTCTGAGCTCTATGCGTTGTTTTGAATGTTTTAGTGCATATTTGGCCAACCGTTTGTCACAAAAACATGATGAATATACCATTTTAATGCTGAAACTGCGTTCTACAACTTTGATAATAGGTCTTGATAAATTTGATAGTTTTTAGCAAATCTGACCTTATTACAGAATATGTTTTTCACGATCAAATGTGAGTTGTTGTTTTTTTTACTTCTGTACAATAATTGCACCAAAAACTATAATAAACTGTAATTTCCATTTTGGTTGAACACTGTTGAAACTACCACTGTACTCAAGGTTTTTACGACTACTAAGCATGTATAATTAATATTTTCTACGTAGACTCAGCGTGTTTGAAGTGCATGATTAAGGAAAATCCTAGAATAGCGATTCCGAATTGTTGGTCGCAAATTTAAATTACAAAACAGAAATGACGTAAAAGTCTTTATTCGACGATAGAAATGTTAAGTTTAATTCTGAGTACAAACAATGGTAGTGTGAACTGTCAAAATCACACATGCGGACGGAAAAACAAACAGCTGCCAGAAAAAAAAAGTTTTGTTCAGTGTCTGCTGAAAGCTTTGTACTGAAGGTGAAATTGATCACTTTTTTAAAATTATTTATCGCTTAATGTCTCGTCGACGTCGAGGTCATTAGAGGCGGGGTAGGACTGGGGACAAGGAACATGAATGAAGCAACCCGGCATTCGTCTGGAGTGATTTGGGGAAACCATGGAAAACCAGAATCTGGATGCCCGGACGTGCATTCGAACTCGCGTCCTTCCGAATGCGAGGGCAGATCACTCCAGGTGAATGCCGGGATTCTTCCTTCAAAAGGCCATGGACGAATTCCTTCCCATTCCTTGCCCCCCATCATTTCCCGTCTCTAAAGACCTCGCTGTTAAGAGACGTTAAGCAGTTAAAAAAAAAAAAAAACGAGGACAGAACGTTAACCACTCACCCCCCACTGTTTTTGTCTTGTCGTGCATTAATATCGTCTAAAGCACCATTAATCAATGAAAAGCACTCTCGGTTCTGCGTCTGTGAAGCCAGTGGGTCTTCGGGGACCGCCGTAGCGTAACGTAGAGGCGACATTCATCTTTACACAGACTCTCATACACACAGCCTCGGAGTGAAGCTATTCTTCGCGGAAGCTCTCTTCCGCAACGGTGACTGCGGAACGCCGAAATTAAATTCGTAGCCGTGACGAAATTTTACCTCCCGCCACAGGCGTACCGGGTATTCTGAGGGGTGAGGGATGCTTCGCGAAGAGGAACCTCGAGGGACGAATATGGCGTAAATAGCCGCGTTTAGCGAGGTGAGCTGAGGTGGCCACCCCTGACCTCTTAAATTAGACTGCGCCCGGAGACTTAATGAAGTCGTTACTCTGCCCGCGAGGGGCTGTTCGTCACCCTGCCTGCGCACCCCTGGGGACACCACCCCGTACTGGTGTGAGGATAGCAGCCACATACGTGTCAGAGCTCTGGTTTAAAGTAGTAAAGTCGGATAAAACCAAAGATTTATGAGACCCTGTTCAAATCTAATTTCAGATTCTCAGTGTAATGATAGTTTAGATTCTTACTTAGTTTAATTATTGGGCATTAACTATTTTTATTTTCTTATACAGCAAGAGGTGGGATAAACTTCAAATATTACATTAATTTATACGACTTAGCAAAAATACTGCTCAGATTAATTTGTTTTATTACGGTGCATGTAATCTCCCCCGTAAATTTGTTCTTAATGGTTTTATATTTTAAATTTTATCTCTACATGCTTCCTTGCTGCTACTAACTTATTGTTACTTTAACTGTAGATATGAATTCCCTCGTAAATACTCTTTACTTCCGTCACTTGTGTCAGTTAACGGATTTCATTACCACAGATAGCTTACTCTATAGCAGGGGTGGCCAACCCAAATGATCTTGCGGGCCAGGATGGAAATGCATCATAACTCAGCGGTCCGCATATAAAATCATAAATCCCCATATTAAATTTAGATCCACATTTTTTGGAGTGAAAAATTGAAACGTAATGAGTTATTATTACTGTGTTTTCTATTATTCTTACATGTAAATATAGATGATACTAAACGCATTTTATAAAGAAATATATAACAATAAAAATAAATATATGCATGCACAAATAATTTATTTTTTGATACATTGAATTTAACTACTTTGGCTATTATAAAATAAACATATTTTGTAAAAATGTTCTGAGCGGGCCGCGGGTTGGCCATCCCTGCTCTAGAGCCTCGACACACTTCAGAAAATTAGTGCGGAACAAAGATGAGGCGAGCATTGCAATAAGATATTATAGTTCAGAGTTTCTGGTTTATTCTGAATCAATACATAAATTTTCACACATAAAGTTAATATGATAGCATTATCTTCATGAAACAAACTTCCTATGTAACCTACTAGTTTCCAAAAATTTTTGGGCTTGCTACGTCTTTTATTTTGACTTAAGGACTTAATACCTTATTTACCAGAAGAATATTTGATTACTTAGACCCTTCAGCACAAGAGAGACAGCAAAATTAAGCAGGACAGAGAGAGAGAGAGAGAGAAAAAATGATTTGCCTTACTATATTTGCAGCTGGGTTGAGGCTTTGATGATGACCTTCAGACAGTCATCCATCGACACATCTCCTAAAAGACACTGTTTCATACTGTGGCACCACTCACTGATCTATACAAAACACTGAAAGCGAGCTAAAGTCAAGGAGCTTTCTCGGCTACGTGGTACGTGGAGAGTCCGCCAAGTGTCGCTTTCTTCCTCGACCAAATGGTGAACGGCGGTACGTTAGGTCGTCTGCTATATTCTCTCTAGCGTAGGAGCTATCCCGTACAAAAACCTAGAACCTAACCAACTCTTCTCTCTCAGAGGCCCAGATTTTTTTTTAAAAGGTTGGCTGTCTAGCTTTCGGTTGAAGGCACCAGCCTGTTTGGTGATTGACGTCAGATGGTCACCTCAGGTGATAGCACAAATGGCTGCTGTATTGTAACTTCATTAATCAAAACATTTGCACTTATACCCACTCATGATCATCATATATTTTCTCTAAATATTCCAAAATACATTAATTAATTTATACTTAATTCTATAGCTTAAAGTTCACTACTTGTCTTCTCTTTATGCGTCCAACAGTAATTTTTACTTAATATTAAATTTTCGACAAACAACGTTATTTTTTCCTACGTAATACAATTCAATTACACACACCTTTAAAAATATGTAATCAACCAATCTAACTTGGCGGTCAAATGACATTAAACAGACATGGAAACTTTATGATTTGGCGTTTAAATGATTTTATTTAATTACGGCTTTACGCCTCGTCGACGGCTAAGGTCATTAGAGGCGGGATGGGACTGTGGACAAGGAACGGAAGGAATTCAGCCATGGTCTTTTTGAAGGATGCTTCCTGGCATTTGCCTGGAGTGATTTGGGTAAACCATGGAAAACCCAAATCTGGATGCCCGGACGGGGATTCGAACCTGCGTCCTCCCGAATGCGAGGCCAGAGCGTTAACCACTCACCCACTACGCTCAATTGTTTAAATGATAATTAAATACTGGTGGCAATGGTTCTATGTTAAAAGATAACTAATGAAACATCAGCATATTTTATAATATCTAATGCTGAAAAATGAATGGTTTATTACTTGAAATATTACGAACCTCGGCCAAAATCACAAAAACATTAAAGAACAGCGAACATCAGGTATCTCTTAACGTTGTGTCTATTTCCGGGCTACTGAGAGATCGTTGTGAACGTGCAGGGCTGATGGTGTCCCGCAACGCTGATCTATATGACTTATAGTCGGACCTGCAGCTTCAGCCGCTGGAGTCACCAGCCGACGTTATACATTGACTCCTCGAGATGGGTATCGAGTCAAGCAGGAAGTCGTCCTTTTGCCTTTACGGTGGCTTCGAATCCTACAAACCCTGTCAGTGGCGCTATATTCAGTTGCACTTCTCCCACCAACACGGTTCGGTTCTCATCCGACGAGTCATCCAAAGTCTTCCATATGCCTACCCAGTCCTCGGTGAAACTTCAGCTGTTCATTCCATCCGTCGATGATGAAACAAGTTATGCAAACATTAATGTTTTTTAACGAAGAAGGCCTACGATTATCTCGGAAGCTTCCGTCATCTTTTTTTTACTGTTGTAATTTTCTCAGAAAGCCCTACTCTGTCCGTGTAAAATCTGACAAGCTGAAGGTTTGGATGGTTATGAACGTAGAACGGAACTAGGTAAAGATAGAGGTTTGCGGTTGACAAATAATACAAATGATGTAATTTCAGCATACGGAATATCGGAAGAAAATTATTTTGTGTGGAGAGATTAGACACAATCAGCGATTACTAAACTGCAAGAAGAGAATCATTATTATTTTTTGGTGATAAACAGGGCTTCACTATTTATGCCTTTATATCAACTAATTAGTGATGAGAGCAATGTAAATGCATGTTGAGATTGTTTATTGTTAAATTAATAATACACTATCAGTAAACCTCTAGTCGCCATCAACTTAACAAATGTAATGCGGTGATCGGAAAATGCTTATAATTACGGAAATTAACGATTTCATAAATCTCTGCTAATACGATACACCACTACACTGAATGAATGCTTTCTGAAAAATCCTCAGTGACAGAATTATCTCCCGCCTTTGTTGAATATTTATTCAACAACAGAAAAACGTCAGAGATAGCTACTTGGAACAATCTAACCGTCGCCAAAAATAAAAATTTAGATTAGTCGAAATATGCACATCTTAGCTTCTCGAATGTTTTAATGGATTAGATGCTTAAATTAAATAAAAAGTTATGTGATTAATACGGAAGAGTTAAAATCAATAGTTACTAGTTAGTAATAAAAATGGCAACAATAAGTAATGGTTTCGTTTTTGTTACCTGTGCATACATGCAGAATACTTTTCCAACTTTGCTTATCCACTACGTCCATTTTTACAAGCAGGTGTTTTGAGTTTTGGAGAATACGTGTGTGCATAGCGAGCTCCGCTATACACAAGGAATCCTCTTTTGATGTGACGTCCAGGTGCGACAGGAAGTCGAGGGAGCGATATCGGCCTGGGAGCCTCTGAAAGCATGCTGTCACACTGCCCCCTCCACTCGTCTTACCCCCACCATGATCCCCCGGGAGTACTGGCTCTGAATTCTGCGAGCCATCTTTATGCGAGTCCATGACAAGGCAGGAAACTTTTTTATATAGATTTTTTTATGGCCTGTTTATCGAAACTCGGCTGCTTGGAACTCTGAACGCGGAGCTATGAATTTATACCAGGCACGTCCTTTGGATGGAAATGGGGTCGTGCTTTTCGCATAATTTAATAAGTTTCTTCGAAAGGAACTGTCATTGCCAGGCCTTGTTGTCTGCATACTAACTATCCGTGACTCCACACTCTCTTCGCTCCTCCCACAGTGTATCTCTCTCGGCAGTTTCCTGTTAGCTGATACACCCTGCGTAATCTCTCTTGTTGGTGGGCGAATTGAGAAGTTGCACGGTAAATCACGGGTGAGTTACTGGCTTAATAAATTTTCGTATAACAGATTTTCAGTTCGAGGCTCACTGCGGGTATTGGGTATTTTAATGACTTCTGATTTCGTCTCAGGTGAACTATGAAATTTCTGATAGTAGTGACGCAAACTGTAATATAAACTAGACTTCTGAAATAGGGGTGGGAGACTCTAGCGTTTGTTAATGAGATAGTGAGTGCCATGATGGCTCAATAGTTAAGGTGTCTGAAAGGTTCCTGGTTCAGAATCCTGTCTCGACAGGGAATCTCATAGGCCCTTATCTCGACCTTCACCTCTGGAACAGCTTGCTGTGTAGTGCGAAGTACGCCAGAACGCTTCCGTGGTTCGGATTCCACGTTAAACTGTAGGTCCTCTGTACCCGATAGGATTAAATAGTTAGGATAGGTGGCTACGATAGGAGTGGATTGCGCAGGTCATTACAAACACACAAATTAACTTTTTTTTGTAATATGACAGCAATGCAAACATGTTACTAGTGCGCTTACACGCTAAATGCTTCGTACTTATTTCTACAGTCGTTTGGTTCTTATTATAACAATGATTCAACAGATCATTGTTTACTGCGCAAGGGTATAAAACAATTTGCAGAAAATAAAGATATATTTAAAGAAAAACTGAAAGATTATCTTATTGGCAACTCCTTCTACTCCATTCAAGAATTTGAACAAAACAATTAATTGTATTCAATATGACTTTTGCAAATCACAGTTGTAAAAATTTATGTTTATTTTATTGTCTTTATTTTTCTTTGTAACATATAATTGTTTTTTACTATGATTATGACTCATATTGTATGTATGTATATTAACCATGACATGTTTCACATCCCAGAGGTGCTTCCTCAGCAGGGATCCATGAAACAAGATTGATAAATAAAAAAAAAAAAAAAATAAGGTTATGAAGCAAGCAGAATTTTTGCACAGAATAGTTGTACGGTACAAAGCCTCGAGTGCATTGGTAGTGTAATTTCTTCTGAAGGTCGGCGAATAGTTTTCAACTTAACTCAAGAACGATGTCCCTGAACAAGCATTACGCCACATATACTATATCTCGGAAAATTTAGGACCTTAATTAGGTAGACACACGAGTAACTATCCATGAAATCAGTACATCAAAAGCCATCCACGTAAACCGAATTCTGGTCTTTCTCAGGGGACTGATTTTGCCCGAGAATTCATTAATATTTACATTAAAGTTTCTTGGCAATAATAGTAAGTGCTTCATTTACGTTGATGATATTGCTTTAGGAGTTCAGCACAGAACGTTTGAAGCTGTCGAGATACACATACAACAGAGTTTATATCTCTCGGAACTTATTTTATGCAAAATGATCCAAAGAAAAACCAGAGACAAACTGAAATTTACGCAATCCATCTGCGTAGTAAACGCGATAAGCGACAGATTAAAGGAAATAGTAATTGAATGATTTTGCAACACACTGATTTTTTTTTTTTTTTTTTTTTTTTTTTTTTTTTGTAACAGTTTAACATCCCTTTTTAACAACGTGGTCTTTAGAGACGGGAACACACTGATAACCCATAATGTGTTGATTCTCGACAGAGGTTTCAGTTTCAAAAACCACAGCCGTGATGTCAAGATGAAAGTATCTGCATGCAGAAATGTCTTTAGTAAGCTGATTTCGAAGCAAGTCGAAGAGCTAATGCAAGCGTCCTAGGCATTTATACTTTATCACTCTTCTACTCACCGGTAGAGTACGCCTGTGTGTGTGGCAAAAATCAAAGCACAGTCGAGGTTGCGTTCCACAGAAAACACCGATTCATCTGAGCATTCCTGAATCCGCGACATGTGGCACTGCTCCTATAGACATATATCGGAATAAAATCTGGAATCACTTAAGTTTTTTCAAGGAAACGTGATCCCGGTACAATATAATATGGTATTTCCTCTGTACTAGGTGGTCCCCTGCGAAAATTTCTGGAATGACATTCCATGAATAGCGAGTTTGGTGGTTTGTAGAAGGATGAAAAATGAACCGACTAGTTTGCAGCAATCGTTTATGTCACAATTGTTATAGGTATGGAGCAACACACTTACAACGTCTTACTAAACATTTAGAAATGATGAAATGTTTCCCTAACAGAAAAAAAAAATACCAAAAAGTTCCTGACTCTGGAAAACGCACACAGTTTATCAAATTTCTATGATATTTTTTGCTGCTATCTATTGGTAATGCATTCACTCCTTATCGACTAGCGCTTGACTGAACTTTCGCATACCCGTGACCATGATAGTTCATAATTTTGCCTTTTACGGGTTGAATTTCAAAAAATTCCTTCTATAATGATGTTACCGAAGCGAAGACCATAATCTTTCAAATAATACCTCATTTATAGATTTTGGTTAAGTATTTAAGTAGAAACATGGTTCTTCACAAAACAAAAACAAAAAAAAACTTTTAGAAATAATATATATGATTAAGGAACCACAGCACGTAGACTACCAATCTGCACTCCAGGCGAATTCTAGTCGTCACCGGGTGTGGTTGGCGTATAAATTAGAGGAGCAGCTTCAAATCACAGGATTGTAAGTGCCTCGTCTGATTGCTTTGGAAGGCCCTGAAGTACCTTACGTAACGAGTTTGCCCACAGTGCCTGCCACTACTGCTTTGAAACTCTCAAAGAGGATATAGCCAAGTACCTCTCCCTGCTGCTGAAGATTCAAGTGGAAACCAGAAATGTGATGGGTTTAAAGTTAGCGGAAAACGAGTTTTTCATGTTGCTCTTGAACCAATTTCATACTCATGCGTGGATTTTACTGTTTATCTCATAGTGCCCCTTAAATGACTGCATCAGTAATTTTTGATTCACTGCTACGTAAAGCAATCTTTTTTCACGAAAGTTCTGAACAAAATTATTATATCTAAAAGATTTCTTAAAAAATATTGAAGTTGTGTTCTGAAATGCTCTCACTGAAATAATCGTTTCAGTCACTTGAGAGTTGTTGAAAATTTCTAGAGTTGGTGTAATCAATGCGTAACAGGACTGCAAATATCAGTATTTATTGTTGTTTTATACTTATATACATGGTAATCTAGAATTAATTCAGTAATTTCGTCTTAAGATTTTGAGAGCTCTTGATCCAAATGTAATTAGTTTGAGTAACAACTGGATATTTCGGGCCGTTTCCTCAATTGCGAGTTAGTCAATCTTTATATATAAAGATGAATGTATATTTGTTTTGTTTTGTTCTTCATACAAATCCACAGTTTTCATCTGATCTCCATGAAACTTTGCACACTTATCCTCTGAAACAAGGAGAAAAATACTGTCTACATTTGGTTGAAAAATTATCTGTATAAATAACACATGTTGTCTCATAACTTCGAAATACGGCGATAGACAGACACGTTGGATATGGACGTCTCCGTACCCTGTATCCGTGTAGTGGACTGGCAGCTCAGTGGTTAAAGCGCTTGCTTACGAACAGTTTTCATCTGATCTCCATGAAACTTTGCACACTTATCCTTTGAAACAAGGAGAAAAATACTGTCTACATTTGGTTGAAAAATTATCAGTATAAATAACACATGTTGTCTCATAACTTCGAAATACGGCGATAGGCAGACACGTTGGATGTGGACGACTCCAGACCGTGTTTCCGTGTAGTGAACTGGCAGCTCTATGGCTAAAGAGCTTGCTTACGATCGTCGTGGTCTTCCTTTCAAAACTCCGTAAAGGCTAAGATTTTTAAAAATTGTTTTTCATCGTAAGAGTCAGGCCTGGGCCGTAGGTTATTTGGATTGAATGTTAAACTGTAGATATTATAATGTTAGGGGTGCAATGCGAGGTAAATCGTAGGTAGTCTTGCAATTTTGTAGGTGTACACTTTTTTACGTTATAATGATCCCTCAGGTGTTGTTCGCAGTCAGTGTGTGAGTGTGAATCACAGTTATATTATTATAAATACGGAAATAAGTCTCTGTCTTTTTATTACGTTTTGACCACTAAATGGCTATATCGTTGTGATGGAATTTTATAAGGAAATCTGTATGAAGGGCACAGGATATTTTTTTCAGTATGTTTAACAGTTGTAGTCACGAAATTTTGAGGCCTTATCGAATGGTGACAGAAATATGTTGGAAATTGATTCTCTTCAAGAGACAGGTTCGACGGTACAATGATATAGTGATAGCTTTCCTGTCATATTATTCCGACTCGATATTGTTTGGGACCAATCCTTCGTTACCAACAACTTTCTATATTTAATTCTGGCAAAAAAATTCTTAATCCACGCGTACGAAGTCGCGGGTACGAGCTAGTTTTATTATAAAAGTGAATAACACGCCAATGCAAATGAATGATTGTTTATTCTTTGTGTCGTGCGCGTTTCACTCTATTTCCAGAGCATCATCAGCGACATATGTTACTATTTTATTTTGTCGTAATGGTCAGAGTTAGTTTCTCTGTTATTGTAGTATTCATTTTGGAATATTCTGACGATATGAAGCACTACACTGCACCGACAAGATTACACATTATCACTATTATTTACTGTCCTTATGCTTCGGAAATAGAGAGAAACGCGCACGACGCAAAGAATAAAACAATGATTCAATTGCATTGGCGTGTTATTCACCTTTATAAAAATTCATGACATCCGTGTTTGTTTAATTGTGAAGACAGTTTGAGAACGCTTAAGACTTGTATACTATTTCACGCTAAGTTTTGAAGTTACGTTTTATCGAACTGACCAAATTTTGACATTTGTGTTCCAATAAACAATTTTTAAGGAAACTCCTGCTGATCATTTTGCCAGTTATATTTTAACTAGGTGGCCTGATTTTGGTACGTATGTTGAGAGCTTATCCTTCCAGGTTCGCTCTATGTGAGCTTATCCTGACACAGCACGACGGCGTGTTTTTTTAGAGGCGATCGGTCCAAATTCTATTCTTTCAGCACATGCAACCCGTTAGCTCAGATAAACAAATTGAGAGGTGTTTTGACTTCGTCTGGAAATGAGAAACTAACTGTTCTTGTAGAAATATTATTGAATTTAACAAATGATCCTCATTGATTCAACTGTCAAGACACTTATGTTGCATTGGTACAAGTTTCCCATAAATTTCGTAAGTTATTTTAGCTTGTGTTCGCGGCATACAACCTCCTCCAAGCGGCACGACATACCAATTGCCTCGCGGCCTGCTATGCTACAATACAGGCGCCCAACCAACAATCGACGCCGCACAGTTCTGCTGCCCAGCGTCAAAGATTGTTACACAACGTAGATAACAACATTATGCTACATGGGGTACTAAATAAACTACAGAATGTGGAAACTCAGCATTTTTACTAATCAAGTTACAAACAATAATATAGTTATTCAGGATACATCCAACAAATAAATTCTACATAATTTAATATTAATAATAAAAATAGTAATAAATGATATGGGGTTAGTGAAAATGCTACAATTTGTAATTCAATAAATATTTTTTTTCTAAAACATTTGCTAATTGTTCATACCTGTATGAGGTTTACTAACATACCATAATTTCCTCCCATTGCTTGTCCCACACCCATTATCCTATTTCTCCCATAATAACATCAACGTTGACAAGGCCATTGGCAAAAAAAAAGATAATAATAAAAAATTCTTAGATGACTTGTCTAATACATGTATCACAGGTGGCTTGTCCAATGGTAGGAAAGCTCTCACCAGTGATAAGGTTGGTGAAAGTGGTGGAGGAATGGTGTATGTCGCACTTCTTAAAGCGGGGTCTATTGCATGTCTGATGGGACGAGGAAGAGTATTTTTGTGGACTAGGAGTTGGTTGAGGTTGAGAGGCCTGCTGACACAAGTTCTGGGAGGGGCAGGGAGGATTTTTGGAAGTATTGATCTCATTTCTGAGCAGGTTAGTAGGAAATCATAGCCCTGCCGAAGGATTCTCCTTTCAAAATACGATTTAATTTATTAGTTCACTTGAAGAAAATAATGGCTCTTCTGCACATTCATATGATGCGGACTGGTTTATGAGCAATGCATTGTGACTTGACATATTCTGCATTAACTGGATATTCATCTTCAAATGTATCTACAATGAATTAAAAATTTGTCAGTATTTGTCAATAGTAATAGCAGACACATTGAGGTGAGAGCCATAGTTATTTTTGAGGCCATATTATACTGGCTATTTCGCGGTTTAGTAAAGTCCTAAACTGCAGTAACTGTCTACAAAATTATAGGCATTATGTCCAGGAGCTTTAGTAATAACCATGTGTCAGGTTTATGGTAATTACTTTCTGGTAGTAAATGAGTTTCATAGTTAACGAATGGTCAAACAAAAGTGAGCCGATTGTTGGTACAGGTAGTTACAACTTTACGTATATACGGATGCGACGGATTTTCAGGGGCTTTAGGACGCGCTGACATCACAGTCATTAGAGGTCTGATTTTCATTCAGTTCCACCTTGTATGTTAAACAAGCTCTTCCGCACGCCTAAATTAACCTCGTCCCACTACTGAAGAGCCGTGACCCGAGGCTGCAAACCCCGCTCACAGTACACATTCCTACTCAACAACAAAATAATCCTCTTGATGTGACATAAATGAATGCAGATTATATAGTTTTGAAACCGCCTTTATTATTTAAAATTATATCCAACACCATGGTCTGTATATATGGATTTTACCTCGATATTTTGCAGTATTCTGTGAGAAATAAAGAAAACATGTTACATCGTGCCTCTTCTGGTGCTGAAAAAGCAGAAAAAAAACCCCGATTGGTAGTCATTGGGGATTGCCGTCAGAACTGAAAACTTAAAACCATGAATATCATACGCACAACATGTCATACGTCTTGTTACAGATATACTAAATAACAATAATTCCGTGTGGTCCTAATGACTTGGTGACAGGATTTCCATTGGCTGCGCATTACGCCCCTGTCTTAGCCGCCTTAGCCTAACGGTAATGCTACCGGCTACAGGGGACCTACAGTTTAACGTGGAATCCAAACCACGGAACCGTTCTGGCGTACTTCACATTAAACAGCAACATGTACCATAGGTGAAGGTCGGGTTAAGGGTCTATGAAAATCCCCGCCGAGACAGGGATTCGAACCGGGGACCTTTCCTTCCTCCGTCAGACACTTTAACCACCTTTTTAAAAAGATGGCTTTCTTTTTTTTTGTCATCTCAGCAATCTGTAAGTTTATCTTTATTTATTCGAAATTTGTCTGTACTATATTATCGTTTTTCAGTCGGGAGAACACAGGACTGACACAACACCCATGCCCGCGGCCGGACTCGAACCGGCGACCCTGGCAACGCGAGGTAAGCTCGCTAGCCACTACGCCACCAGGGCCGGCGAACCACTGAGCCACCAGACCATAACAGATATACGTTTAACACTAGCATGACGGTGACGCGAATTCATAAGATTTTACCCATTTAAAAATCGCCCAACGTGTTGTAATGACACATTACAGCCGTGTGATGTTGCAGCCACGTAAGTTTGCTAACGGATTTGTGAGGCTGCAGCTAGATGCAGACAGGTAGCTGTCGCCCACAGGAATGTGGCAACCCCTCGTATTTCCCCGAATCCGCTGGACCGCTAGGAAAGGGGTGGTGGACTCGCTTGGGGGACTCGGGTGAGCACCTCGTGGCTGTACGCACGGATGTCGGAAGAATACGCGAGTGCGAGTGTGAGTTCGCGCTTCTGCTGGAAGAGTTTTTCCAGTCCGTATCTGCAAGGAGCAGGTTCGTCGCCAGACTGCGTCGACATCTTCCCGTCCTAGCTGCTTGAGGGGTCACTCTACGTCTGTGCTGCGTCGAACGTGAGGCGAACACGACGCCACCCGTGAGCTGATGAGACCACTTCCCGCCGTCGTGTCGTAAGAAGCCCCACCACGGACCTGCCCGCAGCTGCCGTCACAGGAGCAACAAACGGTATTGTGTGTGTTGAGTGCGTTCACCTACCGCGTCCACTAGCCCTGATGAACAACAATGTATGCCGGACAGTTTACAATAACAAATCACGTCTAACTAATTAATACATCCATATGAGTGATCTAATAAATAGTAATTTTAAATTGGTGCCTTGATGATCAATTCACATCCCTCATGATAAATATTAACAATTGATAAGTTTTTAATAATTTAAAGTAATTAAACATTTTCTGATGTCGAAATTAGCGTGACACTTCAGTGTCTAAATATGTTTTCACTTCAAAAACTGAAAATCTAACTTCTAACTTAGTCCACAATCCGAAAGTTGGTCGACTGTTCCCGAAGGAAACTTACTAAGCTATTGTGTCAGAGGCTGGAAGGCCAGTTCCTTTCCTCAGGGACCTACAGTTTAACGTGGAATCAGATCAACGGAACGTCCCGGCGTAGCTCATATAATCAAATACAACACCTGAAAACTCCTGTTCACAACGCGATCGAATGTTAGAGCCTGAACCGCTGAGCTACTAAACTGCCTTGTTTCGAAGTACAAGTGTACAACGTACTGCAGCAGTACAACAGCAATGGTACTGTAATGTGAGGGTTGCAAATGTTTGTATGTACATTCAAAGATCACTATAGATGGCTCTGTGAGATCGTGCAGTGGCTGATGGGAGAAAAACAGTCGTGAAATGACAGTTGAACGGTGATGGTTCGTTGTTGTAGACACGTAAATTATGACCTGAGTCAGGATTGAGTGAATGCTTCTCTTCCACGGATACTGCGACCTACAGGTGAAGAGTTCTGTTACAGAATAATTTTGGAGGGAATGTTTTATCTTGAAAGTGGAAAAATAAATCGTGTTTTACCTTAACTGTGGATAAACTTCCGGGTGCGCTGATTATAAACCTTATACGCCATGATATCCTCACAAACGGAATTTACCACCTGGCGGCCGTGAATAACAAATACTTTTCTATATATATTGGAAGTGCAAGAGCTTAATAATTACGCGTGAAAATAGAGAGATAGAACTGAGGTTATTAAGTTTACAGTGCTATCAAAATCGGTTAAAAACTGTGCATTTGCATGAAGTACATTGGTAATAAAACAAACAAACATACATTTCTGGATACAAGTATAATCTCTACTTTCACTGCTGTTCAAGTGCAATACGTCATACTTATAGCTACAGATATACTGTTAACACCAGCATGTAGTGACGCAAACTAATAAGTGTTTACTCATCCAAAAAGCGTCCTATGTGCGTATAATACGCGCAACAGGTCGCAGCATGGCGGTAACGAGACGTCGCGAACACATCGCCTAATGCCTCGTCGAGGTCATTAGAGGCGGGATGGGACTGGGGACTAGGAACGGGAAGGAATTCGGCCATGGCCTTTAGAAGGAAGCAGCCCGGCATTCGCCTGGAGTGATGTGGGGAAACCATAGAAAACCCAAATATGGATGTGCGGACGGGAATTCGAGCCGGCGCCCTCCCGAATGCGAGGCCAGAGCGTTAATCACTCACCCACCACGCTCGAAAAAACAGAATACAAGGATATACTCAAGTTTTTGTTTAAATTGTCTGTCTTAAAACCAGACTCATTACAGAACTGTGGGATTGTGCAATGTAGAGGAGCTGTTAATTGGGATTAATATTATGTATCCCGTTGGCGCATCATTACAAACTAGTAGATGTCAAATCTGTTAGATACTGGAAACCCTTTACCCTCTTTACGTGAACGAAACAGTTCCGCTCAATCTTTCGACAATGCTGTTCTAGGCGCTTTTATTCTCACCGCCACTTGGCTTAGACGCAAACTTCGCTTTGCGCTGAGAGCTTTCCAGTGTCCAGCTTCGCAACCTCCCCCCGTCCCCCTCGTCTTGCCTTCCACTTTCTCGCCAACTTGACAGCAAACTCTGGACCCCCAGGAGGTGTCTCCGCTTGAACAGGTCCTCAGGGCCCTTCCGCTCTCAACTTGTTCCCCACTTCCACAAAAACCGATAGCAAATATTGTTTTCGGTCGTGTCCCCTCTGGAATTAGTGTTGTTTCTGAGACATGTATTCTGTTCATGTGAGAAGTTTTGTTCAGTAAATCTCGATGTAACTGTTGGTTTAAATGTCGCCCCATTTCTTGAAGCCATGTTGATTTTCTTTCTGTATGATATCTATGATTTTCTTAATTACTACAATTTGAGTTGTTACTTACGGCAATTAAAAGACATCATCGGATGAGCTGGGTTTGCTACAAATGATTTTATTTTGGTTTGTAAGGTTCGCAGTTGTTGGGTATTTGAGGGCTGTTCAGTAGCCAAAATCTAAACATACGCTGAGTGATAGTACCTTAAAACTTTATGAAACAACTGTGAAATGATTTCATTAAGTTAATTTCATATATTAGATGGTCGCCATTGGTAGATAACTGGATTTAAATTCTTGATCTGCTGGATAATTCACTACATGTAGCCGTACACCTCCGGGTCTTCGTTACCTTGTGAACGAATAAGCACTTTTACTGAAGCCAATTCTTCTGCATGGCAGTCTTGAATCGTAAGAATACGTGCTAATTTTTTATTCAGCTTCAGTAACTGATCAAATTTTTCATAATTGGCTTTCCAAAAAAGCGTCTCTATAAACTGGATAATCATCAAAGCGTTACAAAATTACCGAGGGGTACCGTTCTGACCTCGCATTCTGGAGTAGACGGGTTCGAATCTCCGTCAGGTCATCCAGAATTCGGTTTTTCATGGTTTATCGAAATCACTCCAAGTGAATGTCGGCTGGTTCCTTCAAAAGGCCATGGCCGAGTACCTTCCCGTTCCTTGCTCCCAGTCCTTTCCCGCCCCTACTGACCTCGACGTCGACAAGGCGCAACGTCATAAGCATAAGCCGTTACATTACTATTATTTCCGAAATTCGGGAAGAGCAGTAAAACAATGAAGCACTAAGAAAGCTATTTTAATCATGTGTAACATATTTCAGTGTAAATTTTATGGTACCGAGACATTTTGTTGACTGTCATACGCTGCTTCTGCCAGTAATAACAAATTTGTTCTTAACTTAATTAAAAAATATTGTAGTGTGACTGATTCGTCAATTATGTCCTATAGTTCCATAGAATCAAATTTACTTGTTGTTATGCTCATAAACTAATTCTGGAATATTCCAAAAAATAAATTAGGCCTCTTAAAAGTGATTAACGAAAGAGATTTCTTCAACCTAGGAGTTGCTCTGAAGGTAAGATGTTGACAGTGGCCCTTGTAATAATAAATCTGTTTAGGGACTATTGGAAAATTATGAAATTAAAATAGAAATTATAAATTCATTATGGTCGTACTTTCATTACAGAATATTATCAGTAAGAGCCATAAATTAATGTTAAATCTATGCTGACTTCTACATGGTTATAATTATTAAAAAAATTGATGAAACAGGGGATATTAGATAGTTCAGTTACGATACTTAACTTTTATTCCATTACTTTTCTTTAACAAGGTAAAGCGTCCACAGAATCGTAGAAGTGGAGTGGCAATAGCGGAATGACATGGAGGATTACCTTAGTCTTCTGTGATCTCGATTTTTGGAGGAACAAAAGTAAATTGTGCATAACTTGTGATGAAAATTTTTACTATCATTCTATAAAACTGTTGCTTATGTTATACCCTCATTTTAACGCAAATATTTCAGTTAGTAGAATATCGTTAACTTTTGTAACGCTTGCTTGGTTGCAGTATGTTTATATGTTAACAGAGAAGATTTATAAAGAAAAATCCATACGATTTTTTTAATACGCTTCCGACACTCAATATATTTTAATCAGATAAAATGTCGATTGTAATTACTGGTATCACTTTTCGGCATCGCTTGATTACGAATATATTGTTGCTTATAATATAGTTTCAGTAGTGTATAAAGATAGTAGAAGGTTGCGAGTTGGTAACTTTATTTGCTAGTAGCTTTTTCTTTATTTGGGTTGCACAGGGGTATCCATATAACAGGCAGGGTGACAAACAATGCTATCACAATTTGCAGAAATTTTGGTCTATTCATGGAAGTGACAGGGCGTCGTGATTTTGATAGTCACAAAGGAACGGGTGTTTACTAGACAAGGGCGAAGGAACTATGTTAACCAATTAGGAAACAGGTGTTTGTTATTAACTTTCTAATTTTCCATTTTCCAGGATATATCTCGTGTTCTCTGATTTCTGAGGGGTTCCTCTTGCATATGTACTGTGCAGTAGAGATTGCTGAGAGGGAAGGTTGGAGATTCTGGTATAAGCTACTGAACACAGAAACACTTTCTCTGTTACTTCTTACTCTGTACCCTGGCAGATATGTACCTCTTTGCCATTCAATTTCTCACTAGTGGAGCTGCAGACGTCAAGAAGCTGTTGGAAGGTCGACAACTACTCGCATCAGATGGTTCGATTGCATCGACTAATCAGACACCGGCCTTCAACAATTTGGGAATCAAACATCGAGTACCACAGCTCACTGCAAAAGAAACATGACCCAGTAACCCTCTGACGTGTGATATTCTCGTTGCTAGCCATTTATGACCAACAAAGGGAATGTTCAATTTTTTCATTATTTCATTTTGTCTCGAAGATCTAAAAATAAATTCTGAAATTATTTTGTTTAAGAATTCATTGTGGTTTGATTAATTGTAGCATATTATCCCTGCCCATTCCTTCAATTTTATAACGTTGATGTATATTGGTAATTGATTAAAAGTTACCTTGTTATTTCTGGTTGTAATTCCATGGCACCCAACTTATAATTTTATTTATAAATAATAACAATTTGGTGGAAAATTTTAACTATCGGAGCAGAAATATGGAACGTGACATATTACAATGACCGCGCGCGCAATTCACACATCATACCGCCGCTGTTAAACGTTTCAGTTAGTAATTAGGTAAACATTAACTCGGATAAATTTTACGTCATTGAAATTTTTTTCTAAATTTTGCTAAACTTTCCCTAATAATATTACAAAGAAAAAAATCTTGAAGTATTCCGTAGCTTTTATATGACGATTGTTTTAATTTTCTGCTAAAGCTTTCATGTGAACAAACAGCCTTACATTTGAATTACACAATAGATAAAATTGCGAAAATTTTAAAATGACATTAAACAAAGCTTGTTGAGAATTCGCACTAGAAAACTGATTAAAGAAGCACTAGTGATTATGTTGTACATCAACAAAAATCAGCACGATAATATCTTGTGAAACAAGAAATTAAATAAAAAAAGTCCCCAGACACCATTGATTCCGTTTTTGAATATCTGTTAACGATACCATCTTTTCTTTTTGATAATTTGTCTACGAATGTGTTTTTGCGGTCGTATACTACATCTTCCCGTGAAATTTCTTCTCAGTCAAGACAAAACAAAGGAATAACGAGGCTATACACACGAATAGAATGAAGTGTTCCCTATGTTAGGAAAGCGACTTCTCGACCTTACTGTGGCCGTTCACTACCAGTAATTACTTTCCAAATAATATTAAGCATAAAAACAATCAGGTGGGCGCCAGAGATTGGAGTGTACCCTATTCTGAGGGAAGCGACATCCAGATCTCAAAGTATTGTTATTTAAACATGAATTATTGGACAGCTAGAATTATTAATAAACTCAAATGACACATCACATGATTGGATGGGATCTATTGAAAACAAGGTTCACAATCTGACTTTACGATTTACTTTAATTGTTTGCTTGACAAGATTTTACAAAGATTAATTTTCTTTCTGCAACACAAGGGTACATAACTTTCTCGGTGGAGCAAGAGAGTCTGTCTCAGGGCGATAACTAGGGTAAAAAAACGACGATGATGCAAAAGTTCCTTTTTCTGAATGGTGGTTACCGTGCCGGCGAATCTACGTTGTGCAGTCGGTGGGTTGACCAGCTCTCCATCACGGCCGGCTGCCTCACTGCTGTTCCCAGTAGTCAGCTGTTCGGTCCATCCACACCTCTCCGTCGGTAGTCAACAAGTCCCTCTTGTCTTCTCGCGCTGCCTCGAAGAAGCGTCGTGTCCCGCCCCCTCTTCATGACGTCTGCCAATCACTGTCTTTGGAGGGAAGCTTTTTCCGTTGGTTGGCTCAGGACATGCAACAAAACCACCCTTTTTTTGTAATAAAAATACAGATTGTTACCATTGGCTGTACTCCTGGCTTCCCCTTACCCTTCGTTCTAGGATACCGATTTATTTCTTATTTTGTTTGTTTACTAAAACAGCCCAGGCTCCCACTCCATCTTGAGTCGCAGGCCTTGTCACGAGGCTGTTATGCCATAAGTCACATTTAATGGAAACACTCAGGGGCTGGCGTTCCCCAAACAGCAGCAGAACCTCCCCTGGGACCGGGGACCGACACACCCCAGACGAGAAAAGAAACACGCGCACCTCTGTCTCTCGCGGATCATTACAACTTTATCCACCAACTCCGATAATTTAAAATTATTCACTGAATAATTTTAAATGCCTTAATATTTGTTCACTAAACACACTCGCGATAGCCAGCATCACTATTTAATTATGCCCTGTCTTGCTCTGTCCCTTGTGACCACTCCACATACCTACTAACAAAATATCAAATTGAATAATAAAATACCCTGTTTCCAATCATCCCATCTAATATGTCATTTAACATGATTCAAGAGCGTATTATCCTTGAGCATCCGTTTCAATCCCCTGAACAAGTGTGGAGCGAAACCAGATGGAGTACGTCATCTAAGTTATAAACATATTACATTCATTACTTATCTAACAATGTTGCATCTATAATTAAACAATGAAAGATGAAAATAAATAGACATATAACTTTGAAAATTCTCAATTCACTGAAGATACACTATCATTCATATTCCCTTAATGTTTTCTAACAATTCTATATTCATTAAACAATTTTTTTTTCAATGATTATAATCCTTCACACAATCATTTGTGATGAGCGTATCCTTACTACAAAACCTTACTAAATAAGTTTTTTTTTTTTATTCCTTTATTATTATTATTATTTTTTTTTTTTACCTGTGGTTTCTATGACCACATACCTTCATTGAACCAACTTCCAAGATTAGTACACAGTTTGAGTTCTCACACAGCAATGTGTAGCGTAATTACATGAATGTGTATCCTCTGACCAGTACAGAAGCACGTCTTTCTAATGATTATCTAGCTGAGTTTTGTAAGGTCCTTGGTTCCTTTTTCGTGAAAACCCCTTCCTTCCCACTCTAAGGCATGTTGATACCCCGTGTGTGATTTTTTTTATTGTGTGTCACCGACCGTATCACTTACCACGCCGTTATTAAAGAAGTTGATTCAAACAATGCCGGTGAAACAAAACTGAATAGTTTTCGTTACTGCTAGAGCAGGAAAATTAGTCTTATTAATCCTAAAATCTCTCATCACAATAATAGAATAGGTTCTAGATTATCGTCAACTACTTAAATCTTCAAAGATCCGTTGGCTTATTTCTAGTGCTTAACTATTTTTACTTCTACGTTTTTCAAACTATTTTACAACCAACTCATGTTCTATCGGCGTTTTCCCATCTGTATAATTAAAATTTCCGGACTCTGAGACAGCAAAACAATCTTAGTACGACCAGTTACTTTTTAACTTCTCAAGTAAATATAATTATCTTTTATTGTTTACCACATCTTCAAATTATTTTCTTATTGCATCCCCGGAAAATCTTTCATGACGGGTTCATGATTATTCACATTTCTTTTCAAACCACTTTAATTTTTATCAAGCCACAATTACTTCTTTCGTGAAATCTTCTAATCGGTGTTCTATGTATATTCTTTATCAAGCGTTTACAATCCTCTTTTCGGAAAATTCTCAGCGTGTTGGACCACTCTCTACTTTCGTAATGCGACTATAGTTCCGCGCTCGTTCTAGCTTCCACGACGAAATGACTTTTTCTGTCATCTATTGAATTCTAATTGACGATTTCATCCGTCAACAAATCATTTATGCCCCTTTTACCTTCAACGGTCTTTCGGTCAGCATATATCCTTACCAATCTCTTCAATATCATTTCTCGCAAATTTTCGTCATCATTCTTACTATCACGAGCACTTTCTTTCTCTTGTCTCTTACGATTTTCAATATCAACACACCGCCAATTATTATCATTCCGATTATAAACTACATCTTAATGTCACGCAGTATTTTAGATTTTATTACCTTTGTAAACATTTCAGCAAACCCGTCTCGAATTAATATAATATAACGTAATCAAACCAGATCTCTCTCTTCTTATAATTCGTCGAGGATATTTTCTTTTATTATTATGGCAAATGGGGTCTTCCCTTTTTTTTTTATGGAAATCTTCTAACTTTTGGAACATCAGTTGATCAATTTTTTCGTATTCTGGCCACTCCAGAGTTTTAGCCGCCTCTCATACATCTCTTATTATTATTTATTTTTCAACGAAATCGCTACATTAACTTCCGTTCTTTACAATTTTTGATGAAACAACGTCTACCTGATTTATAGCATATACTACAATGATTTGTTAATTATAAGTACAAAAAAATTATTTTACAGTTACTATTCTATACTCACTTATTGCTAACTACAAACATGATAATCTTGCATGGTCATATTTCCAATATCTGGCGATCAAAATTGCTTCATATATTCGTTAACACTTCAAGCGGCCATGCACAATCTGCATCCATTTTTCATTTTCCAAATTATTATTATTCCTATTCGCTCGATACTCCAAGCAGTGCTGTTCATTTACGATCGGCAATCCTGTACAGCTTTGTTTTCTCTTTGTTGTCGTAATATTTCTGTAGGACTCCCGGTCGAATAGCTTTACTGGCGTGGGCCTGTTATCCAGAAAAATTTTTTGCGCCTCTGTCAACCGCCCTTCCAGCTGTGAGGTCAGACACCCTCACACATCTGTTTTTCGCAAGGTTCCCAGCCTCTGAAACTCTCCCATTATCCCGGCAGATGTTTCATTTACCTTTAAGAAGTTGACATACTTTATGTATTCTCGTTCGCTGCAGACTGTTGATTTTTGGTGTATTTGTCTCTTTTTTTCTCTTTTTGTTATTGTTCTACTGACGGACAGCTGTAGCCGAATCGACTTAATTTCATCCATCAACATACTCTTTTCGAGTTCGGTAATCGAACGTGAAAAGCTACTATTTTCACACGCATTGTTTTCTTCTTTTCTTCCGACGATACTTTCAATTTCAGCAAATTTTCCGCAAGACTCTACAGTTCGCAAATCATCCTCAGATTCTCTTCCAGGATCACTTGTTTCCATTTCCTTAGAAACTTCATCTTCAATCATTTGATTTTCCCTCGTACTGCTCCTCAATTCATTCAAATTATTCGCATCGTTTTTCCACTTATCAACAACCACAGCTACAGTGTTTTTAATGTCTTCATGCTCCACTACACTCATTGTAGGTTTTATTTCCTGGTCTACTGTTTTTCGCGAATGCTCTGTCATTTTTCGATCCGTCTCTCCAAACTTTTTTTCCATGCACTGATGTGCAGTTTCAGTTTTATTCTTTTTCATATCGGTATCCCCGCTTCTGAAATCAGATCTTACTTGTTCGCAAATGGCGATTCGCTGTTCATTCAACTTTAGACTTATATCAATTTTCAAGCTTTCACTGAGAGCCATAAATTTTTCGCTTATCCGGTTTTCGGTTTCATTTTGCCTCTCATGCATTAAACCAAATTTTTCGTTCATGCTCGCGCTCATTTCGCAAATAATCTTCGACTGTTGTTCCAGCATAGTTTTAAACATTAACATCATGGGATTACATGCAACATTTACGCAACCCGTATCCTGAGCATCAGTTTCAGATTGAGCTACCGCTTGTTGAATCGGTTCATTAGTAGGAGGGCCCGTGATTGCGTCCTCACTTCCGGTTTGAGAAGGATTTTCCCCAGCTTCGATCATCACGGCATCGACTGGAAACTGTTCGCTTTCTACATTCATAGATCCTATCGTTTCAGAAGTTGACGCATTTGTACTTTGCGACATGTTGGTTGATTTTCCTGACCTGAGTAACATGCACTTAATTCATTAGCCTACGATCGCGTTACCAATTTTCGAATCCCGCTCACTGATTTATAAAATTCTTTACAGAAGACATTATATTAAACCTCTCCGTAAACCACATTTACAACCATTAACAATTTTAATCAATGCAAACACACCGCGAATTTAACCCGGAAAATCAGTAAAACACACCAAAAAAAAAAAACAAAAAAAACTCCCCGATTACCAAAATGCATACAGATTTTGACCGCACAAATATACTGAAAGCAAAAAAAAAAACTCATACAAATCTCAGCATAGTCAAACAGTTATTCTATACTCCAACACAGAATTTTTCAACGCCGGTAAGATGAAAATTCTTACCATCAGACATGAACCTTGGAAGTTGTTTCAACGTAACTTTCACAAAAAAATCCACAATAATGACAACACAAAATGAGAGACCATCACACAACAAATCAGGACAACACAAAGGCGAACAAAAAAAAACCATCACACCAAATTTCAGTCCTATGCCAACTCAAAACTCTGAACATCGACTAAAGAAAATCAACAAAACATCAAACATATAATATTCTCCATCCTGCTTTCGCCTACATTCCAAAACTAAATAAAACAAAGTTCATATGACATAACAAGACCTGTATGTTTAACATAGATCATTTGATTATTTGAAAAAAAATCTCCATCTGGTTCGGCACTGCACTGAAATAAAAAATAATGTTTAATAATATTGGGATTGAAACTTTTGCATCCGCTCGTTTATTTATTTATTTTTCGTTAGCCCCACGTTGGGCGCCATAATTTGAAGTGTTCCCTATGTTAGGAAAGCGACTTCTCGACCTTACTGTGGCCGTTCACTACCAGTAATTACTTTCCAAATAATATTAAGCATAAAAACAAATCAGGTGGGCGCCAGAGATTGGAGTGTACCCTATTCTGAGGGAAGCGACATCCAGATCTCAAAGTATTGTTATTTAAACATGAATTATTGGACAGCTAGAATTATTAATAAACTCAAATGACACATCACATGATTGGATGGGATCTATTGAAAACAAGGTTCACAATCTGACTTTACGATTTACTTTAATTGTTTGCTTGACAAGATTTTACAAAGATTAATTTTCTTTCTGCAACACAAGGGTACATAACTTTCTCGGTGGAGCAAGAGAGTCTGTCTCAGGGCGATAACTAGGGTAAAAAAACGACGATGATGCAAAAGTTCCTTTTTCTGAATGGTGGTTACCGTGCCGGCGAATCTACGTTGTGCAGTCGGTGGGTTGACCAGCTCTCCATCACGGCCGGCTGCCTCACTGCTGTTCCCAGTAGTCAGCTGTTCGGTCCATCCACACCTCTCCGTCGGTAGTCAACAAGTCCCCCTATGTCTTCTCGCGCTGCCTCGAAGAAGCGTCGTGTCCCGCCCCCTCTTCATGACGTCTGCCAATCACTGTCTTTGGAGGGAAGCTTTTTCCGTTGGTTGGCTCAGGACATGCAACAAAACCACCCTTTTTTTGTAATAAAAATACAGATTGTTACCATTGGCTGTGTACTCCCTGGCTTCCCCTTACCCTTCGTTCTAGGATACCGATTTATTTCTTATTTTGTTTGTTTACTAAAACAGCCCAGGCTCCCACTCCATCTTGAGTCGCAGGCCTTGTCACGAGGCTGTTATGCCATAAGTCACATTTAATGGAAACACTCAGGGGCTGGCGTTTCCCCAAACAGCAGCAGAACCTCCCCTGGGACCGGGGACCGACACACCCCAGACGAGAAAAGAAACACGCGCACCTCTGTCTCTCGCGGATCATTACAAGAAGGAAATTTAAGAGTATTGTTTTTGCTACTTTATATAAGGAGTCCTAACAATGGTCAAATCTTATAGATAAACGAAAATCTCGTCTCGTGGATATTCTTTAGACTTCAATACAATTTACTTCATGCCTTTTCATTTTATTCGTGTCATAATGTTCTTTGCATTAGGCGGAGAATTGCGTTGCAGGCGAACCGTGTATGTTCCTAATGTTTACTGCTGACATTATTATAAAACGAATGGTTCCTGAGGAAGAATTTGCTAAGACCATTTCGATTAAACTTTATTCTCAGCCTAGCTGCTGGGTTTGGTTGATTATTACTAAAAGTATGATGTTCATAACTAATTATGAACTTGCCCTGAAGAACTATCTCAATATCAGATGGAACATAAAAAGTATCAATGAAATGCGATCTCGATAAAGTAAAAATTATTGCACAAGGAAAAGGTATCGGGAATGTTGTGCAGGCATGGGGATGGAGGCCCCGCCTACGAAACAAATTCTCCGTAAACCCAAGGGAAATCGTCAGAAAGTGTTCACTTTCTAAAAGCGAGTCACATCAGTTTGAAATTCTCGTCGTCTTCGTCGGAAGAGCCCCCGGACCAATATACTTTTCGGCCCTGTTATTACTATTGCCCTGTAAAGTTGGTACTGAAGGCTTACCGCACCATGAAAAAAACTTCGTAGACGTAGTTAAATGTAACGTAATAAAGTTTAGAGTACTTTCGTTTTTAACTGTCAAGCATTTAATATTATATTAAACACCATGTAAGGGCAAATACCGAGAAAAATTGTGATAAAAATGATTAATGATATTTCTTTTCCTTCCTATACAATTTTGATAATTTCGGAAATAATTTTTTTTTAATTTAATTTAATTTTGATGGACCAAATGTGTCGGTGGCAATTCCCTTAGTTATATAGTTACCATTTTTTATTATTTTATATAATCTGAGTATTAAATTCTTCCCCCATCTTCTTTTGCAATTTACGAATTTCAATACTAAATTCCTTCATCGTTTTTGCTAAATTATTCATCACTTGGTAATTTGTTAAAATCCCTGAAACCCTTTCATTACTTAATCCATGAAGTCGAGTGCAATCTTGTCATCATGGTCATCTTTCCCCTTCCATGCACTATTCCTAACTCTTCGGATTCTCTTTTTTGGGTAAGGTTGTCAGGGATTGGAATGAGTTACTAAGAGAAATGATGAATAATTTACCAAAAAGTTGAAAGAATTTAAAGTTAAAATTTGCAGAGGGCAAATTTAGGTTGGTGTGGAAAGGGGCAAGATGGGTGCGTAGGGAAATGGCCACCGGAGCGTGCGCTCCATTGCAATTTATTTTTATTTAATGTGCCTTGTACATTACTAGCACTCTCTTCACCCCCCTCCTGTCGTCCAGTGACTCCCAATCCAGCTCGTTTATCATATGAGTTACTGACTGGGTCCTGCGATAATTTCCGCAAAAAAATCTAGCTGCTTTTCTTTGCACACCCTCAAACTCCTGTATTTCATACCCAAAATGTGGGTCCCACACTACACCACCATATTAAAGCAATGGTCTGACCAAAGTTTTGCAATCTAGTTCCCTAACTTCTCTACATCCTCTCATTACCCTCTCCAGTAAATTAAGTATTTTGTAACCGCTTCCTACCACTTGCCCAATGTGCTCAGCCCAGTTGAGTTTATTATCAAACGTTATGCTAAGATATTCACAATTCAACCCCTCAACAAGCAATTCTGACCCTACACTACAATTATAAACAACATTTAGTTTTTTTTTATTTGTGTCCCTAAACAAAATAAAATTTGGCAGTAAACCGTCAACACAGTCATTCATTAGAATAATGAACAGCAACAGTCCCAATCCATTATCCTGCGGTACTACCATATTTACTTCAATCTCTTTTGATAATTTATTTGCTACTTATAATAGATCACATTTTCGGCCGTGGTGAGAAGGGGTCTTGTAGCAGTGTTACTATGTGAATGATTCTCACGAGGTAGAATTTGTATAACTCAGGAAACTGTAACAAGCATGCTAAGCGCTTGCATTACCATAAACCTAAGATAAGCGTCCCCACAGCAGAGATAGGACCGGTGCTGGTGGAAGAATTTCTACGCGAGGAAGCGTCACTGCTGTTAATGTTGTAAGCCATAAACAATTCGAATATGATCGGGTAAAGATAGCTCATATATATTAGTACTGTCCACGAATTCATATTGTTACGTTACTTCTACTCACAGGTCCCGTCAGTGTGAAGTGTTTTATAACTTAAAATAATTTATTAATTTCCCTCCCAATGGTTAGCCAGCTCGTCTAGCGAAGCATCATAAGTCTTTCATTTAGGCCGACTGCAGAAGATTGTCATGCTTTACCTTTCATTAAATTCAAAGCAGTATGAGAACAGCTTGTGCACACGTAGGGCACGAATAAAATAATACGTTTTCTTCTTTGGTGCACTAACGAATGGGAAACTTTTTTCTAACTCAATTCGTTTCATTCAATAATATTGCATTGAATCTTTGGAGGAAGAGCGGAATAATGTATTCAAAAACGTGGACATTATTCTCCCTTACTAACGCTCTGCCTCACATTCAGACAGTTGTTATTTGTAAAGATACAGTTTGTAGATCAACCAACGAAGCAAATCTGCTGAAAACTATCTCAAATAGCTTGGTTTCCACATCCGTCACGTCTATCAATGATGCTAGTAACTTAGCTATTCAACATTATTTCAATAGACTTAGAAAAACAAAAATAGATACCAGAACATCTCTTCTTACTTTTCACATATATTACTTGCCTTTAAACCATATATTTATAATAAACTGAACCTTGCGATCGAGAAACGTTTTGTAAAAGAAGTATTAGAACAAAGTTTATCAGTTTTGTGCACAAAAGAAAATTATAAAGACATGGCTTTAGGTCCATCTCGGAAACACCAAAATTTTTGTCTGTAGAAAACCCAGTTTAATTTTCTGCTGATACTCTCTATAACATAATGTAGTGAAGAATGCAGTATCTATAATTATTATATGTCCACAATATGTGAAGAGTTGTTTACTCAAATTTTGAGTATGTTTTAAGTATATAAAATATTACCACTTAGAGTTATTATGGAAAAGCAAAAGTCCTGATTATAGAGTTGATTGAAATAAAGTCGGAAACTACACTAGAACCTGATGTTGTTAAGACTTTATACAGTAATCGTCGTTACAAAGATGATGCGAAACGCGTATTCACTTAGAAGAGAATAAACTGAAAGAAACTGAACCGTAGATCCAGCTACGAAAAGGCGGGATGCGCGGCAAAGCGAAATTTTGTTTGAATTTCGCAAGACCATTAGCGTTATACGATTCTCGTAGTAGGACTCTGTATTTCATTTTGTGTTGTAATTAGCAGAGTTTCCGATGTAAACTGAATTCATACCACCGAAAGAAGAAGTCGTTGCGAATTATATATTGTGGAGCAGAAAAGCCATGTGATGCGTATAACGTCTGCATTACTTTATTAATAACTGCACAACATATAGTAATTAAATTTTGTTGCAATTTCTCAGAAGAAAACTGGTCTCCCAAAAATTCTAACGAGATATATCTGTACCAGCAAACTAACGTCATTTCTGTATTATGTGAATATTAATATGTTCTCTGTACCCGCTGAAGCGCCGCGCATTGAATCTAGGAGTGACTGCAGTGTTTAGGTGGTGTTCCTCAGCCGTCAAGGCGAATGCTGGGACGGTATACAATTTCCGCCTCATTACACGTCAATTACGCGTTTCACAAACAAACAAAAAAAAACATTTTTACTACACTCAAAACAACTTTACATATTTCACAGGTAGCTGGAAACACTTCAGATCCCCCATTAGTAGGCCTACGTAGCATCATGACCTGACAGTAGCTGTAAAATTCTCGGCGTCAGGAATGACACGCAGCCGTAAAACCGAATCTCCAATGACCATGATGAGCAAAACTCATCAGAGGCAGCCACACCCAACATTGGGAAAAAACACCAAAGATATGAAAAGACTGTCTGGCCTAACTGTTCTTAACCTTGTGCTGTTATTTTGCATTCTGTCCTTTATACTAAGTGAGGCGGAAGTGAGCATTTAATTACGATCCTTTTAAACACTGTAATTTAACACAAGTTTGTATCTTGATTTAATTTTGTTTTCTTCTATTTGGAGCAATCAGTGCTATATTTATCATGGTTTTTTTTTATGAAAGACTTATTTTGAAATCATTAATTTTAACGCATTCGAGCAGTTTAAAATGCTGAAGATTTTATAGTAAGACTATATTTAAATCTTTTAAATGTTAAAATATTTGTGTATTTAAAATATAAATACTGGATCTGGCTGAATGGTTGTAAGAACAAAGGCCACAGAAATAAAAAAAAAAGACATATGTATATATTTAGATAAAATGTTTATTTTTCACGAGAAAGATTTTGATAATGACTTAGAAGTCAAAACTATAATCAGTTCATTCAAAACTGGCAGCGCCGTGTTAATCAGTGTCAAATGCGTGTCATGAATTCTTTCTGTATACATTATTTCTTTTACTTCATGTGTGGAATCATTCCTTCAGTCAGAAGACTTAAGAGTACAAACTGGAATCTGATGCATTCAGTAATCAACTTTATATAGTATTCTATTACAATTTAACCACATTCTTCAGTAAATGATGTGAAAACACAAGATCCTCTGTTTCTGACTGCTGTAAAGAACTATGTCACCGTGTGCACTACGGTTTTTTTTTAAAGGAACCTCTCTGGCCTAATTCTCGACTCTTTATCGCAGAGGCTTACGACATCATATATATTCCTATTAGAGACGGGAGCAATGAATAATAAAACGTAGGATGACACCTAGAATTGCGACACCGCCAATTTCAATCCTAATGCGTGCCTTGTAATATCTTTTTAGTCTTTTCATTCCCGTTAAGTTTCCCCGAAATGATACCAGGTACGGTGAATAAAAAAATTTCCCCGCTTTCACTATATGCGCTAAAAATGTATGTAAAATTTGGCTCTCTTCAGTCTCTCCAAATAATGAAAGCTTCTTCATACATTCTGTGAACCCATTAGACTTAAGAACAGAGAATAATATCAGGTGAGACCAGCGGATTAAATTCTCTTAGTATTGTAGGAAATATTCAAATTGTCATGAAACGCAAAAGGCATGGGAAATTTGTTTAATATAAGCGCGAAATAACCACCACAAAACTTTTATACTGGAAGTGCAATCACCTTTTCGTTCTGTAGTGCTACTCAGTTTAAAGCAATAACCGATAAAGAAGCCATTGGGTACATGAGTTTGTTGCCCTCATGTAATATTTAGTTTATACGGAGCGTCCTCATCTTTATATATATATATATATATATATAAGACAAAAATGTGAGTATGAAGTTAACCACAACTGCCCCATAATGCAACATCACATTGCAAGTACTAATAGAATGTCAAAACACCAGTTGAAAATATGGTAACACTTAATTATTTTACATGGTATCTCATATTGCAACAGGTTTGCTATACATCTGTAACATCACTTGATATTTATCCATTAACCAACGACAGTAATGAAAGGTGAAGTATTTACGTTTGAAATATATTCCATTACATTTTTCTTCAGATTCCGTTATTGCCTTGATCATTCTTGTTGTTCAACACAAATAGTTTCGTGTAATGATATCAATTTTGGGCAGTATTGTGTATTTACGAAAAAAGCTAATAAAATCGTAATAGGCCTATGGTAATTTTAAAATTTATATTTGACGTATAACTGCGGCATATTTATGTAATCGTAGGTTTTCCCGGCGAATCTGATGACCTGAAGATGATGGCACATTACGCCGTCGAAAATTTGCGGCATATTTGTTAAATCTGTGATACACCTCTTGCTATTTTACATAGAAGCACTCTCCATTACTAACTGCTAATCTTTTGTTTCATGTCAGACTCCTAAACTACTCTATATGTCTCAGGTATTTTATACGCTACCTCTATGACCACTGAAATTTTTGCGACCTCGACATGAATATTAAGGATAAAATAATAGTGGATGATAGTTCAGATAATAAATGATATAAAATTATCATGGAAGGGAGTAACAGATAAGATAATGATTATTTGCTAGGATTCATACATTCAGAAATACAGTATCTCTTGGGGAGAGTTTTGTTGGTAGCGATAACGTAAATAACGTCAAGAACGGCATCAAACAAAAAAAAGGCAGTTTTGATTAGAATAACGTCGCAATTGAATCTATGTCTAAAGAAGAGAATAGTAGGGAGTGAAGCTGATGTAACTGAGCAGTGGGATTTAGGTGTTTGGAGTAAGAGCTGCTGAGATGAAAGTTAACTGATCGAACCTGCGTGAAAAGTCAATCTGGTAATCTTCCGGGTCAAAATGTTGTCCAAGTATTTTTTAACACGATCAGAATTTGTTGTTGGTATCGGAGGAACCTTTGTGAGGAGATAAATAGAAAGAATTAAATTTCAGGACATACAAAGTTTATTTCTATATCAAATCTATAAGTATTATCTTTGCTGGAAGTCTATAATAAAAGAAGAATATACTCCGATACCAGGAATCAATAGTTCATTTAGATTGAAATCACCTTACAAGCTACAACAACGAGCAACATTACAACAAGAATTGTAACTGAGATGAAATCTTAGCAGGCCTTAAAAAAAAAAAAAAAAAAAAAAAAAAAAAAAAAAAAAAATTATGTGTGGGGGGTCGAATGGATAATCAAACACTACAACACTGCAATCAAAGCAGAAGGTGTGTGCGACTCATTGCTTGTTCTCTATGAAAACTCGAGAAATAGGAGAGATAGAGAAAAGGAAAGCAAAATCTTGATAAAAATTTGGGGACCACTAAAAATTGAAAATGGTGAGTTTAGACACGGGATAAATGCAAAGAAGAAGAAATTGAAATTATGTCAGACACGATCAGAAAGAGGAGAATCAGTTGTTTTGGTCACATAATTAGAATGGATAACAACAGACTTACAAAAAGAATTTTCAACCATGTTTAAAAGAGAAAGAAGGCTAACCAATGGATCCAAGGAGAACAGAAAGAGATCAGAATAACAGAAGATTTAATACAACATAGAGCAACTTTTAGGAGATTGATCCAATATTTCAAGGGTTTCCAGGAGAAGGAGAAATTTAGTAACATATGGACAGAAGAAAGGAGGAAACAGCAAAGTGAGAGGATGAAGAACTATTGGAAGACAAAAAAAAGAAAGATCGAAATGAATGCACGGGATTACTTTTCGTGGTGCTTAGATGGCCGATATCGAAAAGAAGAAGAAGAAAGATAAGTGGTGATTATCAAGTTGCGAAATTCAGTTATAGAATTTTAAGTTGCTCTGTTTTATTTTGGGTAGCTATTAGATGCGTAGTGGCAATACTTGCTTGGCGCATGGAGATTTGTACCGCATTAACTGTGCGGTGTATCTTGGGTCCGCAGCGAGGAGGGCGCCTTGTTTCGACAGCCTTCAGGGACCTTACAGCTCTGTAATTGGATTTGCGGCGCTGCCTATCCTCGCTTCGCAGCCAATATTCTCAGAAGGCCCAGAGCTGTTTGTTGCCAACCAAGTAATATAATTTACTTTGCTTCAAACTATACCCGCCAGTTGTTAACTATAGATAATTTTCATTCGAGTTATTCGGCAGAGTTGGACAAATCTCGTCTGTTAATAACACGGACATAAACTGACAGACTACAGTAATACTAGTTTCAACTGTAACCGGTACTTATAGTGGCCTAGTGTTAAGGCATCTGTCTGTAGATTGAAAGGAACCCACTTCGAATCCCTGTCTCGGCGGGTACTTTTATAGGCTCTTAAACCAACCTTCACCTCTGGCACAGCTTGCTGCGTAATGTGAAGTACGCCAGAAAGCTTCCTTGGTTCGGATTCTACGTTAAACTGTAGGTCTCCTGTTCCCGGTAGGATTACCGGGTTAGGTTAGGTGGCGAGAAAAGATAGAGGCCAAACCAATTCCAATAACAAGCTAAGCGTTCCTCTATCGGAGGGCTCCACCAACCTTCCGGTTATATAACAAGTTTAGTGTTTTTCTAACCAGTACTAATACGTTGTATCGTTTTGAATCAAGACAACCCACAACAGTACTACTACGTTAAGCCAAGGCTATATAAAAGAAGAATTAATACGAAATCCATAGGTGTTAAAGAACGTTAAAGCGCAGCACAACCAACAGAATGACTGTTCGATAGAATTTTGGGTAGTTTTATTGCCTTTCTCCCCGTGTAACGGATTTACGTTACTTTATGGCGATTTAATTAAATCAGATGAGGAAAGTTTATATGATGTCAGGTATTCCGAAATTGTAACATATTTACATATACTACTTCATACGCCTGTGATGGCTCATTATTGGGTTATATAAAATGGACGTCTAAACTGCCCAAGGGTAAAGGATTGAAGAAATAGAATTAAAAGGAAACTCAAAGCATAGTACCTAACCAAGACAGATCTTCTGGAAAGAAAGAAAATAAATCAGCTGTATGAGAGGCATTTTTTACACCAGCACGACAAGTACAGGTTGCAACAAGTTGTTTCTACAACTTACGGTACAGCAAGCGTTGCAACAAGGAATGGAAACAATTCACAAGATTCAAAGAAATGTACGACGCTTCCTCAAAACACAAAACACGAGATACATTCAATTTCTAGGCGTAACGCCTTCGCTACCAATTTAATAGCAGTTGCTTTTGGAAGCATTTACTAATTCTGAATATCGAGGAAACTCTGATGTTGTGGAGAGTAGGAGGATTCTGATGGTCATATATGTGTTACAGGGTATATCAACATTCTGTTACCTTAACTTAGAACAAAGTCAACCAGGTATATCAACTAGGAACTACCACTGTTACTGTGTTGTCTACACAAGACTACAGCTTCCACTAGGCACTGTACAGGTTCATCATATCCCACAGATATCCAACGGTGATGACTTCATGCAACTATAAGCTGGATTTATGGGCAACTGCCAAGGGGAAAAGGGAAACAGTTAAGTCGACTTTACAATTGCTTTCAACTGTTTTCTCGTCTTCCCCTCCGTCCCTCCTTTTTCTCCGAGGTGTACGTTTCTTGCAATGTCTACAACTAAATTTGTATATATCAAATGCGTGATTATAACGCCCAATCTGCGTTATGTGTCGGGAGTGCCATTTTGTCAGTCCTGTGAACAAACCCTTACCGTCGGCGTTGCCCACAGCTCTACTATGAATTAAGCGCTTCGGCAGTAGTGCTGTTCTAACTTCACTGTGGTGAATAATCTCACTAAATTGCTGTGAGTTTTCTGAACCATCTTGATGGATGATGCGAACCACTGGTGACATCGTGAAGGATAACTTTCAGTTGCGAAACTGGAATTGATTATAAATGCCAGTTGCTACTTCATACCGCATGCGAGAAAGCCACTAACGCTAACAACAAGATAGCTTCTTTTCCCTAGACGTTATTTATGTGCAAAGATGTTAAATGAACCGTTTTTCATAAAATAACCAACAATAAATAATTAAATTTGCAGAACAGTGTGAAAATAAATTTAAGTGGGACTATTTAATGCTATCGCTTTCACATACAAATGCTACTGTTGCCGCTTTTCAATGTAAGTACATCATGCTGTCAGGTTAGGTGATGCGAGATTTTCTGACGTTTTGCCACTGACGTGACATTAAGATGGAGGTAGTGGGGAAATGTTTCATTGAGTCAGCAATGGTAGGAGGCCATAACTTAGCCTCTCAACTTTACTAACATGCCTACCATATTCTCGTCTAAAGTCAGTTAGTTTCCATGAAGCGGAATTCATTTTTCCAGATCAGCGTTGAAGGTAGTAAACTGTTTGGTTCGCGAGGATGTGAGTTCGAATCGTTACGCGACTATTCAGATTTCTATTTTTGATAGTTTTCCGATATCACTCAAGGAGCATACTGGGATGGTTGTTTCAAAAGGCCATTCCATAATTTCTTTTCTTTCCTTGTCCCCGATCGACTATCGCCTCTAATGGCTTCGACAAGGCATAAAATACATGAAAAGAAAAGAAATTTAGTATTTGTAGAGGTTTGTGTAGGAGCTGACCATTATTATTTTATATTTCTTTCGTAATCGTCATTACTCTGTGCTGCCTCGTACCAGTAGCTTTTGACTCCTGTTTGGTAAACACACAGTTTTCATTGTTGATCGTTCTGTTACTAAAACGTCCTTATTAGTGATCTTAATGCTAAAGTTTTATTGTAAGAAATTAATAATTACAACACCAGTATACAGATGTAACAAATTATGATAATTCTAATTGTAATTGGATTAATGGTAAACTAAAAATAATTAGCATTTATTACAATTTCTTTTTAAGTTAAATCATAAAATTTTAGTTTTATCTATAAGAATTGGTTATAAGTCTGGAGAGTGGCAGATTTTCAATAGGGCTTATTATTAGGTCTTTGCCCAGCGGTTGTTGTAAGTATTGAATGCAAGTTGTTAAAAGTTGCTGCTATTGGCAGAAGTTGCGATAACTTTCGAACAAGCATTCTGGAATAAGATGTATACTGTTAGAGAGACGGAAAGAGGCAGTGGGTTGTTAATAAGCGGCCGATTCAATGTTCAAATAGTGAGTCGTCATCCAGCAGACAGTCCTATAAGTTTGTGTGTTAAAGTTCAGCAAGCAGCAAAGTAAATGTAATTGAACACTAGTAACAGAATAGCGAATAAAGTGTTTTAGAAGTATTATCTCCAGATTTTGCCGATGTTTCGACAGTGTTGAAGAGTAAAATAAGCGTACTTTTTTGTGTGGGTGTGAAATATCGTATTCGTATATTCTATTTTATTTTAATTGTTTAGTAGAATATTTATAAGATGCAGAAACAGCCATGGCTTTCTGCAACTTAAACAAGTAATCAGCCCTTTACAAACTGCACCTTAATGCAGCCTAAGTTCAATAGAACATTTATCAACTATTGTACTAAGTATACTACCGTCTATAGTAAAATGAATATTATCATTTTTTAAATCACAAATCAAATATTCAGACTAAAAAGTTACATTACTGACCAATAAGAGAGAAAAGCTGATACACTAATTCAATGTTAGAACATACTTAATTCATAGTCATGGAACATGTGGTCATCAGCAGGGCCGGCTTAAGGAATTTCGGGGTCCCTGCGAAGTTTGATTTCGGGGCCCCCTACTTCTTTTCTAGACATAATTTTGACTACACTTTTGATAATTTTTGTGACTTTACACACACACACACACACACACATATATATATATATATATATATATATATATATATATATATAATCTGTGTGTAGAACTCAAACACCGATTAAAGAGACGGACTGAGGTTTCTCTAAATTTGTGTACAAACGGGCCAGTAGTTTATTGAGTATTATCTGAATGGGACCAACTTCGTCGAGTATGGTGTTTTATCAATGCATCTTATCTGGATCTCCCAACTACTGTCACTTTCATTTCTGGCTAAGCCCTGCTGCCCATTGTGTGAAATGAAATTATTTTTGTATTCAATTTTATAGGTATTATATTTATAATACACTTTTTGTATACGACATTTCTTTTATTGTCTTTCTTTGCTAGTACATATAGATTTTGGGGCTGGAGACATGTGAGCAGGTATACACATTTTAATTCAACAACGCTTTGTATGAAACGTCAAAAGATGAATGAGTTTATTCGAACGAAATTACATAAATTGCTGAAACAGGTTCAAAGCAATGCACGCCTTTAAATATATAGGCCTATTGAAATTACATCAGATACGACTTTCTCAAAAATGAATCTGATGAAAGACTTCTCGTTGAACTCCACGCTTATGAAACGTCTATTGTGAACGCAGCTTAACATTCTAAATTTGTAGATTATTTATTTTAGCAGGAAAATTGTTAGTTAAGTAATTTTGAAGTGGATCGTGGCGGGGCCCCCTCAAGCTTGGGGTCCCCCGCAACTGCGGTTCTTGCGGTAGCCTTAAACCGGCCCTGGTCATCAGTTGAAATTGTTCTCCACTCTTCCTGTGACGATCTTGCATCAACCGTAAATTACAGTGAAAGTTCCAAGTCTGCTAACTCGTATCTTTTAGCCAATGTCTGCGAAGGCCGTCCCCGACATTGAAGAAACAACTCCGTTGAATAAAGTAAGTACACTCGACCAGCTCAGATTAAAATGAGAATGCGAAATGAAGCAGGTGTCTTACGCACCTGTGGCTTTGTAGACTCGAGGTGGCGGGAGTTCTGAGCAGCCGATCAGAGACACTAGGTAACTAACGAGTTTTGAGTGTTTCTCTTATTAGTATTGAACAGATTTTTCACCGATGAAATCTCCAGCATCTGAGAAACTAATCTGTGAGATATTGGCCACAGTGTCCTTTCGTCCCCACCCAAAGAAACTTGAGAAACTGTTGAAACTACCACAGAATGCTATCACAAAGGCAATAGCTACCCCGAAACTATTATCATTTGAATGATGTCTCTTTTTTCTACGCAATAATTACCATTACCAAAATATTACTGAAGGGTTCACTGCCCTCATTTTCTTTGTTGTCGCCGGATGAAGTACACTTGGTTCTATGTGTTGTGTTTGCAGTGATCCTCTTTATCTAAAAAACATACAGATAGTTAGTTTTTAACGCTAAGATTTTAATCGAATGGACGATGTGAAGTATTAATCACTGGTTTATTAATTTTGTTTTAAATATTAAGTTACAATTGCATTAATTTCAGGTATTTCAGGGGAGTGATGTGAAGCTGAAATAGTAATTGTTTGTAATATAAGTATTTTGGTTGTTGCCATCTTGCCTTAAGTATACCGCCCAGTAGATGAACCTTCTTACATATTAGTTGCAGGGTTAGTAAGGTATAACTGACAACGTTTTCGAATATGGTGGTTTTGCCTCCGTAGAATCGATACGGTGATCTATTCAGGTAGAAAGAAGTAGTCTTTATTAGGGTGGGATTATCATCATCAACAAAATGCTCGAGTTCTGCAGTATTTTTTTCCCCCCCGCCATCCATTTCGTTTAAGCAGATGACGCATTTTACATCAGCATCTTCTTCTTCCGTGAGCTTTGTTTCTTGGGGACCATTACTTCAAGAACATGTCATATCACGCAATTTAATTTTATCAAAAACCGTAGATAATTTTCTCCTTTTATTCTATTTTTTTTTCTATTTTTCTCCTCCTAGTCAATTCTGTTATCGTCTTTCTTCCTACACCATGGTTAACACTGCCTCACTTCTTATTTTGCCAGTCCGTTTCACGTGTTCCATTCCCATCCAGGCCAACATCTTGAAAGTTTTTAATCCCTTGACGACATGAGTTATCTGCCTAAGTAAAAGTTTCGTTTGTTTTGTCCAGTTTGTGTTAGCCTATATATTAAGTGCTTTTAAAATTGGTCTATTAAATAGGTAATATGGTAGAAATTTGGCAGAAATTTATATATCTTAGGTAATAGCGTTTTTGACATATACCTGATAACAAAAATGGTCAAAAACGGAAAATTATGAGTGACGATCTTGTACTTATTATCCACTAAAAAAAGGGAAATACTTCTCATTATTTGACGAGCCTACACACAACATGCAGGGATAGAGAGTAAATATTTTTTTTAAATTTTTATGTTCGTTATTTGGTTTTAGCTCAACGAAACACAGATTTTAAATCTAAAACTTATTCGGTTTGAGATCCTACGATCGACATCCAGACATTGGAACTGCAGCAAAAGGACTAATATTTAGGCGCTGAAATCTCAGAAATAAATTTAAAAAATGGTTTTTACCTTCTTGGCTATAAAGTGATTTGATTGTCCCAGTATATATACGATTTTATTCTTATAGTATACACCATTTCAGCGAGGCACAGAAAACATAGGATAGACGGACACAATACTTAATTAAAACCATTGAGACTAGAGGCCGGATTCGAACCGATGACCCCTTGGCGCTAGACTAGCATGAAAGCCCTATACTACCAGAGCCGACAATGAAATAGGTAAAAAGAAACTTCGCTGGAATACAGAAGTGTCCCCAATCTTAAAACACTTTATCATGGCATGACGTGTTTCAAAAATGATTTTAAGTGATTTCTTTGGTGAAGGCTTAAAATGAATGGATCATTTTGTGTCTGCCTAAGCCGCTAAATCTCCACGCCCCACTGAGCCCGAGATAGTTAACTGACGTCACGGGATGGAGTAGAAGGAGAGAGTTGGAAGGAGAGTTGGGCGCTGAAGGCAAAAACAGGTGTCCGGGGTAATTAGCAAACAACGTCGCAGCGGCCGCGACCGCCAGAGATCTTCCTCCCACTCGAGTTCTCCGCCGCCCGGACATCTTCGTAATTAATCTGAGTAAGCTCAAACAAACTTGGAGTAAAGTTTCTGTTGTGTTTGTAGCGTGAACAGCCACGGCAGGAAGTTTGGACGGATAAAGTATTTATACGACGTAACGAAGCGAGATGGTGGGATTAGCAGCGAGACTGGTTAGCGTATCGTTCACGGCCCAGTGTTAGTGCTGTGGGGCGACTGCATGGTTTCTGAATGGGTTTGCTTCTCGTAAATACGTCTTAGACCATAAGTTTTTTTGTTGTTGTCGTTACAGCAGCTGTGGACTACGCAGACTCTAACCCTGTTGCACAGGTTGCCATTGTGAATAAATAGGGGGTGAAGCACCATAGTTACGAGTAGAACCAGATTTATTAGATCTAGAGATTTTATCCAAAGAATGAAATTTTTGGTTGCCATTTGTCTCCGAAATGTGTCGCTTGTGTTCTGTATGATAAGGGAACGTCGAGGGACCGTTCCTAAACGTTCAAAAAACACAAGTTAGGAACTTAAAACACGAAACAACATTATGAAGAAGCTAGCTGGTACTTCGTGGGGAGCTGATGCGGACACACTACGAACAACTGCTCTCACCGTGGTTTACCCTGTTGCTGAGTACTGTGCTCCAGTGTGGCAACGTAGTACTCATACTAGAAAAACCGACGTTCATCTGAACGAGTGTATGAGAGTAATAACTGGCACAGTAAAATCTACCCCAGTCCCCTGGTTACCTATCATCAGCAATATACCACCTCAAGGCTAGTAAATTTCGAATAGAAATGGAGTTTCGCTACTTTTCTGTGTACTTAGTCGTTATTCTTATGTTTGGAATAGTGAAAAACTGACAGTAGTTTGGCAGAGGTGTCTCATTGAAACTTGCTTTACGAGAAAAATGGAAATGTGCAGTTACAAAACCTGCAAACGCCAATGTAAATACTGTATGTTCATTACAAGTAAAACACATAAAACAGTTGCATTGGCAGTTATGTGTGAAGAATTTAATTAAGCAAGCAACTGCAGAGTAATGGCCTGTAACCACAATGTGTGTATATTTGTTTGGGCCGACTAGAACCACGTTCAGCCATTTTTTTTAGCTTGAATTTGCTGTGGATGTACGCATTAGTGTTACAACTACGGTTGTTGGCCCTTGAGGGGACCTACAGTTTAACGTGAAACCCTAACCACGAAGGCGTTCTGGCGTACTTCACATTACACATTAAGCTGTGACAGAGGTGAAGGTCGTGTCAAGGACATATAAAAATCCCCGAAGAGACAAAGATTCGAACCAGTTACCTTCCAATCTGCAGTCAGAAGCCTTATCCGCTAAGCCACCAGGCCAAAGTAATAACATTGAATATTTATTGCTGTTTGATTTATTTTCAATGACCCCTAAAATAGTCCGAGTCCCGCAGTAATTCAGACACTGTGTGGCCAGTTACTTACATCCGGGAACGACACTTTCACGTGGAATCGGAACCAGGTAGGACCAAATTTTTACATACACAAACTAAAATTTGATAAAAAGAAATGTTAGGTTACTGATCCCGGTAGTGTCGGCGTTAGAGCCCTGTCGAGGATCATAGAGTCGACTCCGGCTCTGGGTATGGAAGGTTTTAATTGTTTTGGTTGTTACCTGTTGACCATACCGTGAAAAACGGTTGATGAATGGGATAAAAATAATAAAAAATGTGGATGCCTATCTGGCCAAAAAGACAAAATTATGTCCAAGCTGATGTGAAAATTCCATTTGCGACGGTACCGAATATGGATCTGTGGGTAGTTTACCACAGGCGTTATAGCGTTTCCCCTTATTGGCTGCATGGAAGGTGAATACTTATGACATCCAAGCTTTTAAGTGAAAAGACACTACCAAGTGAGAATCACATCGGTCGCGGGGAGTTACCAGCCATATGCTATGTGGAAGGCACTTAATAGACTGAGAACTGAAGTGTCCCGAATGCATAACCAACATCAAGAAATGTGGTTACACTACTGCAAACGAATTATGTGAATGTGGTGAGCTGCAGGACCGACAACATCTCCTGGTATGCAGAAACCCACCTGAAACTTACACCATCGACGACCTTTTGAGGGCAAATGTGAAGGCAATAAGGGTTGGAGAAGTGTGATCTACACATTCCATTTAATTTTTTTACTGCAGACTATAATCTTCACATTAATTTTATTTGCTTTAATTTGTAACGAAATAACCCGGACACGTGAAATAAATAAATAAATCGTCATGAAACAACGAATTGATAATGTTTAACGTTATTCGGCGGGTAAAAAGAATGCGGAAGGGTGCGTGGGTTAAGTAGGAGAGAAAAGTGGTTCTGCGTTTCGCGACAGACGGTTCTTTAGATGAGCTGCGTGCATAATATGAAGCCCATGCCCTACGTCCGTCTTGGGTGCGAGACGTAATTTTATGAGCGGAATTAAATCCGAGAAGAGATTTCGCAGGCTGCTCTCAGATTCCATTTAGAACATGAATCACAACTTAATGGACCTATTTCTGCTTTCCAATAAAAATATGTCTCCCATTTTGATTACTTTTTTTAATTCCTCGAATTTACGATTGTTGGTCGGCGAAGCGAAACGCAATAAAATCTTCTCTATCTCGATGGATAAAAAAAAGGTAATGGTCCTATCCATTTAAAGTTCTCGTTTCGGCTTGCGGTGTTTTCTGTGCACCGTGTAAGTCGATTGCGTCTAAACAGGAATTACCTTGCTGTAGGTGAAACTGTGCATTGGCTCAGTTTGTTGCGGTACCGTAATGGCGTCCGGATCTGACGCGGGTTAGCTGGCTCGATTCCTGGTAGTATAAAAAATTTTCATCATCAGTGCCTGGCCGGAAGAGAAGGAGAGACGGTGGTACACAATTCCTAAATAATCAGATTGTGCACCAGAGTCCTCGGTTAAACCCCAAAAATCTCCGCAGTACGTAAGTTAGTGAGGGTATACGACACGGTTGATGGTGATTTTTCCATGGGATGGAGACGTTAAACTTGCCGCCCCTCTGTTATCTTTCGGAAGAATAGTCCTGAATGAGCTGAATCCGAATTTCACCCTCTCTCTTCTTTCATCTCTCATCCACAACACAAATAACACTCTTCACTGAACAGGTTCACTATTAGAGTCATCCACACTTACAACAACGCAAACAAACACTGTCACACTGGACAAGGTCACTGAGTTTGGAGTAGTGCGAATTTGCACTGCTTCGGGAGGACGGGGGTCAAATCCCGTTCGGCCATCCTGACTGGGGTTTTCCGTGGTTTCCCGCAGTCACTCCAGGTGAATGCTGGGATGGTACCCTGCAAGGCCACGGCCAACTTCCATCCCCCTTCCCTCCCCGTAGGTTAGCTAGGCTGGAAAGGGTCTTCGTGACTCTCCAGCAGCCCGCCTACCGCCCTTCTGCTGGGAGGAACGATATATATATATAACAAGGTAACGGGAAACCTCTCCGCAATACATCTTTCCAGACATACCGAGGGAGGGGTAAAGAAGCCATCTCGTAACCATCTGCGTTCGGATCTGGACAAGGTGTTCACATAAAAATAAGGTGAAATTGTTATAGACGACCTTTCATCGGAGATTGTTGACAGAAGATATTTCGGTTTGAGGAACAGTTACGATTACAATAGAGAAAACATCTGCCTCGTTGTTTAAAGTTACTGAGACATCCTGATAATATTTTGCTCAACATGTAGTTGGCTGGTTCGAACCCCAGAGGTAAAAGAAATTTTTCTCGTGCCGGATGTGGCCGGCAGGGTAAGAGAAGTGGTGATCATAATATTTTTAATCACAATATTAAAATAACATGAACACTGTGTAAAAACTAAACTCGTAAATTCGTTCTTTCTTTCTCAATGTTGATCACACTTTCATAATCCTCTTGCTCCATGGTTGTCTCCAAAGGTACTCCATCTCTGCTAACTCATCTTTGGTGTTAACATAGATTCTAGCTCTGTAACTCAAACACAACGATTATCATACAAGGATTAAAAATATAAGGGGAGGCAACCCTCTATGACGACATAATGAGGTGGCTAGTTAATATTTACATATTATCACTAATGATAACAGACATTTGGTCCACCTTTATTTCCAAATCCCCACAATCTCTCGACTTAACTATACCAGCCTAATTTTTTTGTAGCCACTAAAACACCTCGGGCAAGGTCGTACTTTTGAATCCAAACGATATTATGAGTGATTTGCTAGTGCGGATATCCAGTATCTGTAAAGAAACTTTCCAGGAATGTATTTAGTTAAAGGGTTTTTGGGAATGCTGTTTCTAAGGCTACAGGTCTGCGCACCAATTTCAGTTAGGGAAAAAATTATATTTAAAACTTAATGAACTTTGTGATAATCCCACACCCAACCAATTATAATTATTATTATTAAGTTACTTTGATTTAATTAATTGTAAATGTCATGAATAGTTGCATTAACATTTGTAAATTGATTCGTATTTTTCTCGGGTTTCCACAAGCTGTAGTCTGTACAGTTTTTGGGTAGCGTAATATTACTATCGTTAACTAGTATGGCAACAATTTATGGCCTGGCCAGCTCACCTGAACAGGCACCATTCGTTGCATATTGAGCGCCCGTACTGTAAGCATTGGCGTGACTCAAGTAGAAGTATTGTTATGGGATGTGAAGTGTTTAGGAGCCTGTTAAAATATAACATAGGCGTATAAATATTTATTTAATAAATTCCGTGGCATTTCATTCGGAATTTCGCTTACCATTTCTATAATTGACAATAAAATCTCTCATTTAATTCACTGTGATAAGTGATCACCTAGTTTCAGTTGAAACATAAATGAACATTCAGCTGGCTTGTATTCGAAACGCGAATGGGCCTTATTCGTTCAATAACACTCTGTTTCCACTTTTTGTATGTATATATTAGGCTGTTTGGAAACTTTCGAAGGATGATTAATTCCACACTAACTGAATGATTAGATCATAACTTTCACGCTGAACTTTTTGTAAGAGCAGCACCGTATACATTCGGTCTACGACCATACAAACACGGTATGAAGTTTATCATGAAGTTGCTTCCATGGTCTGTATATCTGCGAGGTGTGGAGAGAGTGAGAGCAAGCCAGGGCAGTCCATCAAAAGTTCGCCCTCTCTCTGACGCCTCCTCTACCATCGCAGGATTTAATTCTTTCGAGGGGAAAATTCTTAATAAAACTCTCCGTCGTTTCTTCCGATTAAACTTCGATCTCCGAGTCTGCTTCCCTCTCGGATCTGCTCATCGCTTCGCTGCGCACGAATGTCTCTCGCTCCACAGACCCTCTGGCGGCAATCAGGGGAACTGCCACAATGAACACCCATTTGAATTGTATTTTCGGAGTGTAGACTCTTTTATACACATATTCTTCAAGATCAGTTGATGATGAGATTTACTGTAGTGCGGAGTTTAATAAGGTTCACAAAATGATGTGTTAGCAGTATTGAATTTCTTCATCTTATCCTGGCAACCAAAACATATAGTAAAAAATTCTGGATTGAGTGGCGTATGAATAATTTTTCATGATCCATTGATTTATGGAAGTTCAGCGTAAGATAGTATTGGTGATACGCTAATATAACAGAGGAAAGCTTGTTTCATATCTATTAACTACCTTTGTTCATCAACAGCTTATTAAAAATTATTGCTCATTACTTTCAATAATATGCATAAAAAATTAATAAACGCCAACAAAACAGTCGTTATTTTATGTAATAATAACCATCTTTATTGCAGGGGTCTACACCTACATCCATGCTCTGCTATTCACAAATATTGTGGGTGGCAGAGAGAGCTCTGCACCAAACTTAACTCCTTCCATTACGATCCAGAATAAGACGAGGTAACAAAGAATATATAATTTTGTAAGCTTCCGCACGGCGTATTATTTCTACAATTTTATCTCTCCTATCATTGCGGCATAAATAGGTTGGTGGACGAAATATGAAAGCGTATATTGGCGTATTCGTCAATACTTTTTTTATTATTATTATTTATTTATTTATTTATTATTATTATTTTTTTTTTTACGCTTAGTAGACGGCTAAGGTCATTAGAGGCGGGATGGGACTGGGGACAAGGAACTGGATGGAATTCGGCATTGGCCTTTTTGAAGGAAGCATCCCGGCATACGCCTGGAGTGATTTGGGGAAACCACGGAAAACCCAAATCTGGATGGCCGGACGGGGATTCGAACCCGCGTCCTCCCGAATGCGAGGCCAGAACGTCATCAATAAAGTCAAACGAAGCCTATGTCATCTGTCTGCTTGACAATCTCAGCCCAATACACAATTTGTGTAAGACTCTGTATCTTGCCTCCTATCCCAAACGCAGGCGTTCACTATTGACTCCGATTTTTTCCAGTTGCTTTTAATCCGTCCTTACGTTTAGTGTTATTGGATATGTAAACAGCTGTGATGAGTGTACGTGAAGAGTAGTGTGTTGTTAGTGCTGAGCATGAGAGATGACGAAACGAGAACTTGAAACTTAGTGTCGGTGCATTCTGTTTCGACAGACATCAAAGGGGCAATTGAGATTTCCGTTTCCGTTCTACTGATGGGTTGTCATCAACTGTGCCATGTGACACCATCCTTGCTCTTGACAGAGATGTTCAGGTGTTTAACACAGACGTTATAGTACAATCTGATGATTAAAATACGTCTGCCATTGCCTCTCCTATCTGGCTGGATAAGTACCGAAAAATTAAAACGTATTCCACCACTGAAGCGCGGAACACCTAAACCTATGTCGAGAGTTAGTTATTGCCACATCGTCGTAGGAAGCTCGACCAACCTGTCTGGCTCAGTTAGTGATCAATTTATTATTTTACTGGAACTGTCGGTAATACTTCCAGTAATTTTTATCAACAACAAACAATGAGACCATAGCATGAAAGTTTCGTAACTTCTACGCCAGTATTGACTAATAACTTTTTTCTTGGAAACAGCAAATATTCACGAATTAACCTATCGTTATTCTCTGGCGATGTAATGTCAGATAAGCTAAGACATATTACTTAAGTTTCAGTAAGCCTCTTTAACGGTACCTCGCATCCACCTCTGTATTGAGATCCAGTAGATCTGCAATGCCTTCAGAATATTGAAACAGTTGTCTGTATGTCTGTGTTTCATAGAAAGGGGTCGTGATAGTTCAAAAAATAATGGTAACAATGATATTTATTCTAAAAAAATCTGTAACGCTTCAGAAAATCAAGTAAATAGGTTTAAAATGGTGAGAAATGTACTTCTCAATCCCATCCTGGGTAGTTACATGGCTGTTATTGTTTTACTGTAGCAGAATGTTCACAACTGACACTCTATGGTTAAATATCAGCTAGGTAGAGAGAGTGATAACGGGTGTATCAGATAAGTGAGAGAATTGGGTACAAAACTTTGGTCGGACCATTTCTTGAATGTTATGGTGCAGTAATGAACCTAAATTTTGGGTATCAAATACGATAGTTAAAGTTGGTGTAAGGAAGACTGTTAGTCTTGTCTTTGGAAATTACTACAGAATACAATTACAAAAGAACTGGAATGCGGTTCATTGGAAAACAGCAAGAGGATGAAGAGAGTATTAAGAGCTTACAAGGAGTGTATTGGTGACGAGGCACAGAAAGATATTGTTTGAAGAATTAAAAGCGGGGCATGGAAGGGAAAGGGTAACCATGAACATAAGATGGCACTCGATTTCAGGAAAATCAAGTGGGAAAATTTTCTCTCTTAGATAAGCGAGTCAGGGATTGGAATAAATTGCCAAGGAAAATGATGAATAATTCACCAAAAACGCTAAAAGAAATAAATTAAAATTCTTTGAAAGCAAACGTGGGCGAGTACGAAAAAGAGGAAAAATCGGTGTGTAGGGAAATTGTCAAAGGAGCATGCGCTCCACGGAATTGAATTAAATGAAACGTTTAACAACTTTTGAAATTGTTAATAGGTCCTTGACAACGACTGAGAAGGCGAAGGACAAGCATTATTTTTATTATTTTTTTTATAGTAGAAAGTATTAATGCATCACAAAATCTGCGAAATGCTAATGCAGAAAGTCCTGCGATTAGCGAAAAATAAAGAACAACGTTGAATTCCAAAAATAACAAACAATGAAAAAATAATTTTTGAAAGAATAGAAGTATCAAAGAATTGAAAAGAAATGAGACCACAACGAAAAATAAGACCAACAATTTTTTTAAAATACATTTTGGAAACATAATAAATTTTGAACGAATCTCGAATCTGGTGGGTAAACTGATTTGTAAACATAAATATTATTCCTAATTAAACTACGGTGTCAGTGTGAGGGATGGTATAATAGCTACCAGGTATTGTGGCAGCACTGCTGTTTGTCACCTATAACACTGGTCGTCCACAGTGCAGCCTGAGTAATAATGTCCGTCGCTGCAGTTTGTCAGTGCTGCTATTACACACGGCTGTTGATTTAACGCGTTTGCGCTAACTGTATGGTCCGACTTCCATCCTGTAACCAATCACTGGTGCGCATGCGCTGACAGCTGCTGTGCGCCACTAATAGACAGTCATATACGTCATAATTCAGGACGATTAAGTCTTTTATCACAACAAAGCAGTTAGTAGTGGCAGCGGTAATGAACCTGTCGATTTACATTTATTATTTTCCACAATAGGTGCCGTAATACTAACGGTTGTGCCTTCACACTTGCCTATACGTAAATCATGAAAACAATAAAACGTCAAAAAAGTCACGTTTCTTTTCAGCGTAATAATCTATTGTACTGCACAAACTACTGCAAAGCAAACATACACACAAATAAATTTACAGTTTGGTACAAATGTAAAAATTCTTCACATAAATGATAGTACGAAATAATTCATGCATAGTAAAAATTATCTTGATGAAAAAAGAGGTGTAAGTACTACCTGTACTTCGGTTACTATCTTTTGCTAAGGACGAATTTTTTTAATCTTTTAATTTTTTTAACGAATCTTTGCATAGTCATACAATATACATCATGTAATACATGAATCATAGGAAATATCAGTAGGTAGTAAACCGGGGATCTCGAATTAGACCAAGTTTCTGGAAATTTTACGACTCCCAGTGTTTTCGGAAATTTGTTTTTTGTTAGATTCGAAACAATTAGAATACCTATAGCATGTTGGAACATGAAAAATGTTCTGTACATGAATTTACTTGAAATTTATTGAAAGGTAAATTCAGTTTTGAGTTCATAATTTCGCATTTCGTTTCACAGGAAGTTTCCTCGTCACCTGCAGTACGGCTGGTTGCCGTGCTATAGAGGTTAAGAGCATAGTGGCATTTACCGTATATATAACCTGAGTCTTCCTCAATAAAATCTTCAGATATTTTAGGCAAGTGATTAGATATCTTTGTTACGTATCAATAAATGTTAACCATCTCCACGTCTGTGGAATAATTATTTTGTTGCGAAATATGGAACGAATTAATCTCCATTGTTTAACATCATAACGTTCTATCTTGGTTGTCTTCTGGGTTGAACTGCGTCAATTTATCGAAACCTAACGTTTCGGCCATCATTTTGTGGCCTTCTTCAGAGGAAACTGAAACGATAAATTGACGTGGTTCAACCCGGACAACCGAGATAACATCGACAACGACCGCGGAAGTCTGCGCAGCCAATTTTATAACGTTTTTTTACCACCATACCTGAGATCCCGTATGCATGTAACGAAAGATTTTGAACCAGTACTGATGAGTTTAATCATCCTTCGGGTGGAGTTGAAATCCCAATACATTTCAATAATAGCACTGATCAACAGCAGTTTTGCTGATCTACATTTTAAAGGTGTCCGATCACAAGTTTTGTTTGATGATTCCTTATGTGTCATCGGAATTTGCAGATTGGATACAATTTCTGAAATTTGAGGGTTACGCTAAATCGTCAAAAGCCGTTGCGAACTGTGAATACCCACTGATGAAATGATTGTGATGGTAAGGCACCGCGCAATGTATCGGGGAAGTACACCAAGATCGGGTTCGACTCCTGGTTCCTGCATACCAGCCGTCTTTACTGCGGGTTTTAGGAGGTTTCAAGCAATTATCTAAGCGAATGATAGGACGGTACCCAATCTCTGTCTCATAAACTACACGTTTCACAAACAATAAATAGATTTGTCATACAGAACTTATAAAGTCACACATTTTTCAGGAAGGTGGCAATGCACTCTTTTCCCCTCTAGGCTAAGTACGCCGGATCTAACAAATCCAGTCTGAACTCAGGTGAGACATAAGTCCACCCCCTCCTCATGATTCACACTGGCTGCCTGTGTATAACAGGAGGCTGGTTGAATGTGGTCCTTAGTTGAACGAATCGAGGAAGAAAACGCAACTGCACAGTATGAACACAATGTGTTCAGAGGTACACACAAAAGTCCTTACTGTTCTTTATCGTTGTAGGTTGCAATGGAATAGATATGTGCGACTAGTTAATTCCTTACAATTATAGAGGAAGATAAAGGTCGGAATATACGAAGCAGCTTATTGAGGATGTAGTTTATCGGTGACATGTTGAGATGTAGTGGCCTGTAATTGTTAAGTGTTGAAGTGAGACATGATTTTTGGAGGACAATTCTTGACGGTTTGGACTGGTTTATGTTGATATTTTGTGTGTAATTGCATGTAAACAGTATTAACTTTCATTTTAAGGTGTCTTCTAATGATTAGTGAATTTTTGTATGGATTTGATTGTTAACGCTCGAGAAACGTCTGTCGGAACTCTTTGTGATGTTCTGGATGTTTCTAGGACACTTATTTAAACGCGGGGAGATGGTAAGCAGAGTCAGTTATCAATAGATTTGTTTTTGAGTCATCAAATAGTTTTACAGTCGTTTGTAAGTTTAATAGCTGGAATATTTGTGTAATTGTCCTTTAGTATCTTTGCATCTATTGCCTTATCCGAATGTAATGTTATTTTGGAGTTCACGGAGAAATAAATATGAAGTGTTCGTCGGTGTTGTCATTTCATGGAACTATTTAACAGTGCTGCCAGCCATTTGGCTTTGTATATCCGTAGACGGCCGCTAAAATTTCCGTAGATTGGGTACAAAAATACAGAGACTCGCTAAAAAAATCATTTTAGATTTTTGCATATTTCAGATCATATTAACATAAGAGTTCCGCGAATCCTTCTAACGTGTATCGATTTTTCTTATTCCTTCGGATCTTATAGCTCAGAAAACCGTTCCATGCAGTTGCTGTAAATGATTTAAGGAATATATGCAAGTATGCAACATCCTAAAATAGTTACATCTCACTGTCCAAGCCATTAAAGAAAAACAGTACCGTAATGAAATTGAAGCCATCATTAACGCATTCTAATCACGATTAACACCCTTGAAATGTATGGGATTATCGGTTATAATTTATGTAGTTTACTACAATCCACCTAATGCATCTTCCATATCCGTTTCTTGTCGGTACTATTATGGATTGTGTTGGTTTATTCCGAAGAGTCCCTGAAGGGCGAGGGATATGCTTGTTAAAAGGTGGAATGGATTCCAGTGTGAAAAATATTCCCACGGTACTGTCCATGCAGTAGAGTTTATATATATATATATTAGTATTCATCCAGATATCACATAACTCGGTAGTAGGTGTTCGATGGATCGATGGCTAGCTTCATTTTTAAGAATTAAAGGTATTGTACCTGATATTTGATTGGTTAATGTTTGGGCATGGATATCGGTTGAACGCGGGTTCGATATGAGATCTGGCCATCCGAAATTAGGTTTCCCACGGTTTCCAGAAATCACTCCAGGAGAATACAAGGATCATTTCTTCATGACCATAGACGAATTTCTTTCCTTACTTGCTCCCAGTCATCACCTGGTTTTACAGCACTTAAAATCCACAGCCTTTAAAATATATGCGAAAAATAATTGTACGTCCCTTTGAGGGCCTTAAAAATTTCACTAGAATGGCACCATATTCCACAATTAATATCGAAGCGTATTTTATCTACTCGGAAAGCAAGATTAATATGCAGCGTACAAAGTTACGGAACGTTGTTAGTAAAAAATGCACAGTAAATGTACTTATTATGACATATTCTGTTCCAAGAAAAGAGGACCTGTAGCAAATGGCATAACCTTAAAACATAAGATGAAAACTTTCTATTTTAAAACCTAAGATTTGAAATGGAGGTTCCATATTTCTGGACTTAACTTATATCTATTATTTTAATTGTAACTGAATTCTGATTTAAAAACAACCTGTTCAACGCAGTTTCCACGGATGTCGGTAAAATGTATGAAAATGATTTGGCTTCTCACCGTAAGAGGGGAAGAATTAAAGTTTCTACTGAGAGATTAATAGCTATGACATCTCGTGACAATGAATGGTGCTCTCAGGTTCAATCGGGTCACTACTAAGATGTATACCCATTTAAATATGTAAGGAAGGAAAATTCTAAGTTTCATACATACTTGTGCAGTTTGTTTTCTCTATAATTTAGAATCACAAATTATAGAGGAAGTTGTTTACGTCGTCCTATTTTACTATGTTCCTCGACATTCCGAAGTTCTAGGGGCGACGCTAATTTCCAAGTCGCCGTGTAGATATTAGTTAAGATGCTAAATCATGTGTCGTGGCTGCATGCGGCGTACCCACATTGGTATTCACCTGCGCTCCTGTAAGCCATTACCGTGCCTGCCTATGTGGAGGGATGGTCACCTACCTGCCCCTGCACACCTGCCCGCCCGCTGTACACTCGTCTGGCTGCCGGCTAATATGTATGCAAATAACATCTGCCGGACGTCGAGCGCGGCGCCGTCGATATAAAATCGAAGAGGAGTCATTTCCGAAAGTCGTCACGTAGTCCTGGCAGAAATGGAAGTGTTCTCCGGCACAAAGGCCTCCCCGAATACAGCTGGAATGGTGTTTATTCTCATTCCGATCCCATTTCTCTTCCACTTTGTAGTCATAAGGTTTGGCGGGGAAAAAGGAATGTTGAACGAAACAGAAAAGTGGACGGTTTTATAGCAATGTTGTTTCTCGCTGATTCCAATTTAAAATCCTTTTCCGTCGAATGGAATATAAAGTGTTACCTATCTAATACCGTAGATAAGAGAAATGTTGCTATTCCGCAGGGTTTTAGATTGTAACTAAGCGATCGGGGGAAAATATTCCTCCACTTTTGAGGTAAATATTCATTTTGTGGACAGAGTTTTGCAGTTATGAAACACTGTCACGAGTGTTAGTCGGAGGATAGACCTCGTGGTTGGAAGGGAAATTAATTCAATTCACATTCCTCTCCATCCAAAATTACATTTTTACGTTACCTTTCCCCTTCGCCGCTCGTAAGTGAATTAATTCAATTAATTCGCTTTGTTTATAAAGCTACTTGTATGGATCATTAATTTGGTTTAATTAAATGACCTCTTTGTGCATTATAGAGGTACTTAAATTGCTTACGCTGAATAATCTTTCTGGAATCTGCAGTTAAATCGTCCACCGCAGGTACAAATTTTTGTTTGTTTATGTTCCACTTGACGGAAAATAAAGAAATTGGCTGCTTTTATTACAATGTTTGCTTAAACGGAAACAGCATACATGAGTGTTAATAATCTGCACTAGTTTCTGATACAGACAGGTATTGATTAATCTTAGTTGTTACCCTCTGAATTATTCTGGTTACTTTCGCTCCATACATTATATGTGCCATTTTTTCTGAGTGGGTTACCTTTTAACTTTAAAAACTTTATTATTTCTTCTTATGTCGAGGTCATTAGAGGCGGCAAAGGACTTGGAGCTAGGAACGGGAAGGAAATCGGACATGGCTTTTTGAAGAAACCATCCCGGCATTTTCTGGAGGGATTTGGGGAAATTATGGAAAACCCATTTGTGGATGGCCAGACGGAGATTCGTACCCAAGTCCTCCCGAATGCGAGGCTAGTATTATCTGATACATTATCTATAAACTAATTACGTGAACACATGTATAACATTCATATATCATTCCTTTACTACACGTATGGCCCCACATTTTGGCGCAGGCAAATTATGCATTGTCAGAAAATGCTAAGAAATAGAAATCGTCAGTTTTGTAAAAACGCAACTTGTGTAAACACGGAGGCGTTGCTCATGCAATACCGTAAGTGAATTTCAAGTTTAAATGCGGTATAGTTGGTGCAATACATTAAAAACTCTAAAGCCTTTAACAAATCTACCGATACACCTACGCTTGTTCTCTAGGTTATAGAAGATGTAACATAGTCATCTGCTAAACAGTTTTATCTGGACAGTGCCAATGGTGTTTGGTTTTTCAGTAATAATGTAAACATCTTTAAGAAAGAAATATTAGAGTAATGTCAATATTACAAGTGTTATTTTAGTGTTGCTGGAACTTCTAAGGTACTAGTTTGGTGTATAGTAAGCTGTACTGTTATTTTCCCTTCGAGGAAGCGGTCTAAAAATCAGGCAGTGTCGCTTTTATCGTATCGTTTTATATTCTACGTTAGCACCATTTCCCGACAGCGAGTTGGCATTTATTACAATTCTACATGCATAATTCCTGACCATGTTTCTAAATGGGTTCCTATTTCAATATAAACTGCATTTAAAAATTGGTATTGTACACGAAAGAGGCAAAACTCGTTGCGAAAAAGTACAGTATGTTCTTCTCTTGGATGTGATAGTATTCTAGAAGATCAGACGTGAATGCAGTAGTGCCCCGTCTATTTTGGCACCGTTGCCTTTTTTTCTTCAGATGTCTTAGCGACAGTGAGCTTCTGTAGAGAATTGTCAGCCTCTCGTTTCTTAGAACTTGGGCTTTCCGTTTCATGTTTCGAGTTTAATACGTCTAAGTGCGCGACTCCTGGTCCTTCCCACCAACGACTGTTGGATAAACACGGGAAGACTTTGAAAGCATTCAATCAAGAAAAGAAAATACCTTGTTACGTATTCCTCGATTTCCAAACTAGAGAAAATAGAATATACTCCTGTACCACACTTAGTTCCATTACCGGATTATGAAAATTATCTGTTGTTTCACTGCACTTTACTCTCTTATCACTTGCTGTACCACACCTTTTCTTTCCGAAGAAAAGAGGGAGAGAGAGAAAAAGAAATACCTTCCAATGAATGTAAGGTCTACACTCAAGATACATATTTAATATTCTCTGGACTATACACCAAGTCCGATTGGTGAGCGGTTACGCTTTGGGCTGGTATTCGGGAGAACATGGGTTCGAATCCCCGCTAGATCTTCCAGATTTTGGTTATACACGGTTTCTCAAAATGACTCCGGGTGAATGACTGAATGGTTCCTTCAAAAGCCAATTGCCGAATATATTTTCTGTTCCTTGCCCTCCCCCAATCGTTTTCCACCTCTAATGACCTTGACCTAAACAATAACAAAAAAAGACTATACCATGTAGAATCATTGCATAAACAATTTACCCGTAATTCAAGTAATCACTGATATTTTCGGGATATTTCGAACTTTACAGAGATAGTCAAAAAATTTCGTATCCGCATTAATCGGTATTAAAATTAATATCACCGAATCTGACAATGGTATTACGTTTCATTTCTGATGATAGTTAAACCATCATATTCCATTAGGAGAGTAGAATTTTTGCCTCCGGTCTCTATAACTCCTGATGGTTCTTCTTATGCCATTTGTAGAATAACCACATAAAAAACTGAATAATATTTTGCAAAAAATTTCAATCATTGTTTCCATTAAGTCCGATTTTTTTTTTGTTTACATTATTACTGAATTCGTAAATTCTAACAGAAATGTGATTCTGATGACGCTGTTGATGACAGCGTTTGTTATAAACGAATATTCCCGAAACGAAACTATATGGAGCGAGCTGAAATGTTGCAGATTTCGCGGAACATGCTCTGATCTGACATTTTCCGCAGGTTTTATTAGGTTCGAAACCTCGTCTAGCTAAACACGACACCACCTGGGAACTCATTACGAGAGCACACTTGTTAATTGTTAATTAATTGCACTGGGAACGGACCACTGCAGTGCAGATAGTTTGCCATGCTGGAAAACGGAAAAGATGTATAATTTATACAATAAGCTTCCATCAACAAAAAACGTCATTTCTGGGCAAACTCGCTGAAGTATTGAGTGGTTTTAATAACCTTCCACACCTACGGTAGAAAATAAAAATAAATAAATAAATAAAAATAGATTGACTTATTAATTTTGTGAGAATAAACCTAGGAGTTAACTAGAAAGCTGACATGAATGCTATAAAAATCCCTGTCCAGTCATCCTATCAATTAATTTCTATATACAAGTCAGATTAATACAGGAATTGACTGAATTGCTTTGAATTATTTCCTAATAACCAAAAAATAAATTCCCAGTCATAGCCTCGGTCTATAATGATTCTTATTCAAATATGCCGTAAAGCCATACGGCCACTAACAGCCCAACAGCTACCGTCACATTAACCAAACCAATATGAAGCTTTTCCCGTCATGGTGATTCGAAAAAAGAAGCAATTCTCTACGTCCGCTTGTAGGCTTTACACAGGGCATCGAACTTATGTCAGAGAGAGATGTAAAACAGACAACCAACATAGCATCGCTGTTTTGCTAATCAGCAATAAAGGAATTGTCGCGCTTTTCGACGAAACTAGACGTCGCTATGAATAACTTGAGGTAACATTAATGGAATAGAGGATTTTTGGCGCTTGTAATGACACTTGACATGTTTTTAGTAAGTTTAGAACAGTTCTGCAAAACAGTCGATAACTTGTTTGGTAATGCCAAACGTTTAACTTCATTTCTGAGTGTACTACTAAGATTTAAGAGAGGCCATAATGATTAAACCGTAACACACAATTTTAGAAGAAATATTGCTTTTAATTGTGGTATAACAAAAAGGTTACGGAAACTTTTTTTTTTCATTGCTTTACGCTTCGTTAACGTGGAGGCCATTAGAGGGGAAAGCAGGGGGGGTATGAAGTGCAAGGAATTCGGCCATGGCCTTTTGAAGGAAGCATCCCGGTATTCACCTGGAGTGATTTGGGGAAACAGTGTAAAACCCAAATCTAGATGCCCGGAAGGGTATTAGAACCCACGTCCTCCCGAATGCGAGGCCAAAGTGTTCTCCGCCCACCCATCACGCTCGGAAAAAACTAAATTACTGAAGCATGCAGTTGGCATCTTGTTAGGTATTGCTGCAACAAAAGTTGTGTAATATATGATACATGGAGAAATGTGATTCCACAGTTAGGTAGAAACGTATCTAAATAACCGTTTGACATTATGTGCGGATTCTGAAATTTAGAGACCTTCGGAAGGACGCTGGTTGTATCACTGGATCAACCATTTCAGATTCGTTTTTATTAGTATTCAGAATTCACTGTAGGCGATTTTGATTCCAGTATATAGATCACAGACTTTTCCCCGCTCTTAATAACTAGCCGTCGTCATTATTGCTCACCCCTTCGTCCCTTATTCACTTAGATCGACCCAGATGTATCTTCAGAATACAGAATAAAAACGAATGTTGTGCTGAATATTTTTATCATGTTTCCTTCTTTCCTTATAGCCTGTTTAGTTAACAGGGGCGGCTCAAGGACATCCTGCTCTATCCCCACTCCGCTGTCCTTACCCCTACATGCGATGGAGAAAGAGTGATCACCACAGCGGGTCTGCTGGTGAAGGCAGGCAACGGGGAGGGAGAGGTGGGGAGCGGGGCAAGGGGATCACGACATTGAACCGCCAGTTGAGGGTGAACAGGGTATAAATACCAGAGATTAAAGGAACAGTTGTTTGCTGTTAGACTTACATTTAAATACCAGATAGTGGCAAAAAGAGATGGGGAATAAAAGGAGGGTGAATAGAATCTTGGGAGAGTACACAGCCTATACTGGTGATAAAGCTTGGAAAGATATTGGTGGGAAAATTAAGAGAGGTGCTTGGAAGGGTAAGCTTGACCATGACCACAAGTTGGCACTTGATTTCAGGCATAATGGTGTAGGAAAATTTTCTTTCGTAGGAAAGGGACTGGAATTAATTGCCAAGAGAAGTAATGAATAATTTACCGGAAACACTGAAGGAATATAAATTAAAAATTAGTAGAGGGTAAAAGTAGGTTGCAAGAGGAAAGGAGAAAGGGGTGTGTGTAGAGACATTGCCACCGGAGCGGGCGCTCCATCGCAATTTCATCGATTATATTATATATTATAATGTAGTATCATATATGATACTGTCTATATCGGTCTTTATGAAACATGTTTGCAAAATATTTTGGTCTACACTTGTAGTGATGCATCCGTCTAAATCAGGGGTGGCCAACCCAAATGATGTTGCGGGCCACTTTGGAAATTCATCATAACTCCGCGGGCCGCATATAAAATTATATATCCCCATATTAGATTTAGACCCACTATTGTGGGTGACGCTGTCACACCACAATGAATATGATTAAATTGTTATTAATTATATTCATAATTTTACTAATTATATTCAATTTTATTAATTATATTCAATCTTGTGACGTGTAAATACCGTAAATAATGGGGATTGTATGGATAAATTAAATATATATTAAACCAGGGCAGCCAGAGGTAGAATTGTTGTAAATTTATTTTCTGTAAAGCTCGTGGCTCAGTAAGGTAGTGAATATTGGAGGCTGGAAACTGCCATTTTCGGACGGTTGAGAGAGGGACAATAGATGAGGCGGCGACTCATCGGCGCCAGGGCCACACGGCTATGGTTCCGTTAAGATAGGGGCGCTGACCTCACCCCACTCCGCTGCTGCACTGAAGGCCAGGCAGAAAACGCGCGGAGGGATGCAGCGAATGCGAGGCGCGATGTAATACACGTGATGATGGACATGTGTAGATAGCCAATCATGAACGTTTATTGGGGTCCACAGTACTAATTCTAGGGAGTTTGTTACATGTGGAGAGACGACTTTCCGAGGAAGAAGGAAGAAGCCATCTTAAGCGACACTTGCTGCCGGGACGAGTTGATGAACAGACGTGTCAGCCGACACGCTCTCGTCTGGTGATCATTGTCTGATTTTGATCACTCTCTTGCTTTGGGAAGCGAGAGGTTATGTGGCATGCCTGCCATTATCTGGAAGTCGTTCTAATAACGCGGTCGTACCCGCTTTTCTGGCTTCCACAGCTGCAGTGACATTGAGCATGTCACGCTACTTCACGGCGATGCTTTTATGGTAATGTATCAGATACAGACGGTCACTATTCATTGGGTTTTAACGGACTTGTGAACCCTTAAGCGGCACTGGGATAAGACTCTGCTCCCGCAACTAAATCACTGAGCTAGCTGATTTATATTTCACTGTAAATTTCAAGCATCTTGCTAATTGTAAATTCATTTTGATGCTTTTCTTTAACTTTATACGGCGCCCCTGGGATATTCCTTTGTTACAGTAAAATGTTAGCTTCAATTTGATGGCCTGTGTTGCCATGTTATTCAATGTTAACTTTGCAGTTTTTTATTTGTTGAAATATTTCAGTCAGTTTTTGTTTGCTTTCATCGGCGGATTGTAAACGTCGGGTATTGCTTGTTTTGTTGATCTAACTATGTTTAACGTAAAGTTAATTATTATCCGGCCTTGTATAAGCCATAAGAATCAATAAATGGGATATTATTTTGTGTCTAATATTCATGGTTCTGGTTCCTTTTAGCTCCCCTTTATTATATCTTATATGCATTTCATTTTCAGATATTAAATATTATTTTATTTTAAAATCCCCCCTCCCTTTTTAGGCAACTCACGCTGGCTGCTCAAGCAACAGCCTAATCGTCCAATTACACTATAGACATTTTTTTGAGTGAAAATTGAAACATAATGAGTAATTATTAATGTGTTTACTATTATTCTCACAAGCAATCATAGATAACATAGATAATAATAATGATGCTAACAATATCTGTCATATATTTGCAAGAATATTATTTTAAAATTTTTTCTCGTAATTTCGACAGTTAATATTTGAATATATGAATGCAATAATAATGTATTTTTTAATACATTGGTTTTCACCACTTTAGCCATTATAAAATAAATATCCTTTGTAAAAGTATGATGAATCTCGCGGGCTGGAAAAATGTTGAAGGGTTGGCCACCCCTGGTGTAAATAAAAAGTATTTATGCCAAAATTCTTTCTCATTCATGGTCAACACTAAAGCAGATATCCTATCTGAAGTAAGAAGAATTTATAATATCTATTCCACCATCAACAATAAAATGTCCCGTTTCTTTAAAGCTCTTTTAATTCTATCTTTGCTTATGAGATTTCGTTTGATACTCCAGCAACCTAGCGCTTCTGCACTTTGGCTTAAAATGCGAGCAACTGAGTGTACGCAGTAAGAGAAACGAGATACCACACAGATGCTTTTAAAATATTCCATTTTCCCGAGAGCGGCGGAGTAATGACTGCGAGACAGGGAGCGTGTTAATGCCGGTGGCCTGGGCTTCGTTTTAATTACTGCTCGTGATGGTGTGGCCGGACTAGGGTCGCCGGCGCCCAAGATTGCTTTTTCTTGCCTCGCAGCCACTCCCCTCAGCGTCTGCGTAATAACAGCGGAATTCCACCAGACCACTACGCAAGGGAGACAGAGAGGTCAGCAACCGTGAGGAATGCAAGCTCCAACCCGGAAATAGGAGGACTTTTTAAATAGAATTTTATCCAAAGTACCGCCGCACAGTCACCTTCACAGTAGCTGTCCTTCGGAGAACATGCAGGAAATACTGTGTTCTCACGATGGAGAGTAAAATAGCTGTTACGAATGTTTAGTCGCGTATTTAGATCCTGTAACGATGCTAACAACTTTCCCCGTTAAAACCCTTAAAACGCTTACCCTAAAGTACCGCCATAAGGTTTCTGTAATTTTTCTATTATGTATGTATGTTTGTTTGTGCCAAATGGAATCCACGTTAAACTTTCGTTTGGCTTGAATATGTTTTTGCAACTAGGGCATTTAGCCTTAAAAGGGACCTACAGTTTATCGTGGAATCCCACACGGAAGAGTTTTGGCGTACTTCACTTTACACATTAAACTGTGCCAGGGGTGAAATTCGGGTTAAGGGTTTTTTGATACTCTCAGCCTATACCGGGAATAGAACCTGGGGCCATTCAATGTCCAGCTAGACGCTTACTCTGAGCCATCAGACTGTTACAAAATTTTCTTTTAATTAATTTTTGTAATAATTAACCATTTGGTGTATTTAAGCTATTAAAGAATTTGATCTATTGTTTAACTTCACTGCAAAAACAAGCGCTGTCTATGTGACACAAGTGCGATTTTCGCAATTACTCATTTTTTATTTTTTTCCAAAATTTTGCTGGTGGTCAGAGTTCATGTGACCATTGATCTTAGTTTACGACTGTCATAAACCAGGTGATCCACTAAGCAAATGTCCAACGTCGCTTGTGTCCTATCGCAATTCAATGAAATTAATTAAATTAAATTTCTGTCATGATTGTCTATTATCTCTCCATATATTCCAGTCTCTATTCTGCCATTTATTGGTGTTCCTTAATCGCTTCCAACTATCTCTAGGATGCTCAAGTGGTCTTGTTCCCTGTACATTACTACCCAGACATTGCCTTGATAATCGAGGCTACTGCATCCGTTTCCCATGGCCCAACGCCTTTAACATTGAATTTCTTAGACTTTCTTCTATTTTCAGGCTCACTTCCCTTTTCTGTTCAGGCGACTTTCATTTCGGATTATTGTTAACCAGTCTCTCACACAGATCTTTGACATGAAACCACGCTAGCTGGTGTGCTAAGAGGCAAAGAAGTATTATTCTACACCAAAATGCGCGCCGTCATGAATTTCAGGATTTGAAATGGGTTAGGTGCAACGTAATAGGAATTTGAAGTAAAAGTAAATAGTAATTGGAAATATGCTGTGTGAATACAGAAACTCAATCATCCTTTATTACCAGAGATTATATTAACTTCTATGTTTGTTCATATTAAAGCCATTCAGGACAGAAGTCATTCTCCTGCTGCTAGCGCAATGTAATAGAAACTTACTTCGGCCGTGACGTATACAATTCGTTGATACTGATTAATCTACTATCTATTAAGGTATCTGCGTACTTCGAATAAACTGCGAAAAGTTATTAATGACTATTCGTTTTGCCAGTTGCAGCTGTACATGAAAGATTAATTAAAAAACAAGCGTTTAGTTAAAAACGTTGGATCTGCATTAAATCATTTTCGAACAGTAATAATTTTTTCCGTTCGATAATAGTGAACGAATACTATAATAATAATAATTCCTTGTAGACGTAATGATCTGGTTACAAGCTTTCTATTGAGTGCGCATTCCGCCACTGTCGTACCCACCGTAACTTAACCAGGTAATCCCACTGGGTACAGGGGACAGACAGTTTAACGCGGAATCCGAACCACGGAAGCGGTTCGAACCGGGGACCTTTCGATTACCAGTCACTGAACCACCAAACCGCTCTGAACGAGTAGTGAAGCTGTACACTTTTCATTGACATTATAACTTTGTACCCTTCAGAGTCATGCTTTTGGAGCCCTTATATTCCAATTATTGTATAGTGTTTGTTATGGTAGACACATATTTGCAGCCTTTTTGCGGTGATGCTGATCAAGCGAGACAATTGAGGAATAGTAGTACCTGGGGGAAGAGACAATATTGTGGTAGGCTTGAGGTCCGTTGGCTGAATTAGAGATGACAACGTCTTTTACTGCTTCGGTGGATGAGATAAAGTGTTCAAAATTTGCTATTTCGCGGTGCATTAGCTGACGCGCCTACCATCTGTCGCCTTTCTCATGTGGGAGTGACCTGCTCGCTTATTTGAGGTTTCCTTGTCCCGCATATCGCGGAAAGAGAGGAAAAGTTTTCGTAACCATAACACCACTGACTCAGCAACCGAATTCTACAACTCACTGCACTGTATAGTGATCAGAAGATACAAAGTCGATATACCCCGGATACCGAATAACTTGGGATGATTGCGTAACATCTAGCTCAAGACTGTGAATTATATGTAGATTCTGGTGTTGAGATGAAGATATTCTGTAAAGTATGACAAGTAGGAGAGAGCAAAGTGGCCAATCTAAGGTCTGTTGAGTTTTTAAGTTGACTTGCAGTAAACCTAAAGGTATAACAATTAGTGGTTATATACGTCAATTATCCTAACATTGTGACTAGGGGGGGGGGGGCAAAACCGGAGCGCTTTCTCCAGACGGCATCTTCAGGAGGGCGGCTAAATCGTGTTTGAAGGGGCGGCAATCACAAGTTTTGGCCCGGCTCGGAAACTTCGTAGATTCGCCACTGCACCCTAATCACTATCAAATTTAATTAATTTACGGTATTTCAATTAACTTTTCGGCATTTATAGATTATTACCAACAATATTAACAATGGTGTATTGTTTTGCTTTGTCGAATTGTAACAGCCCTAATACCTGAATTTTGAATAGCATTGTACTGTATGAAGTACTTGCAGTGAGCTAATGTTTGGTTGAAAGTGATTTGATATGTTTGTTTTGTAATTTCTTGTAAATCAGTGTATATAGACTTTGTTTTAGGTAAGAAAATTATTCAAAGGCCATTTAATATGTTTAAGAACCGAATGATGCAAGAGAAATTCTTAAATGTTTGTAATTACATGTATTAATGTAAATTACGATGTCTACAGGACAATTTTCTACCGTTGGAAAGGATTTCTGTAAATAATTTTGTATTTAAGTATCTATAATTACCATTTCTGATCATTTTGTAATGTTGTTAATTAATTTTGTATTAATTCCGATTGTTTTTAATATGTTAGATTGTTTGAATGATTGTTAATGATCGAGAAATATCGGGCGGATGCCTTTGAAGAATTCTCGTAATTTCGATAAAGACTATATAAACAGATCGCCTGGACAGAGAGATTCATTCATGCATTCAGTTAGTAAGTCAGTTTAGTTGGCAGTATTCAGTTGAGTTTGCGACTGTGCATCTCTGTATTGTACCTATACTATTGAATATCGCTGACTTGTTGATTGGATCACAATAAAACAGACATCTTCAAACATAACCTGTTTGGTGGATTTTTTTACTTAATTAATGCAGTTATTAAACCACCATTAAGAACCCTAACAGAATTCTCTAGGATGGTATTTAAGGATTTTTCGACGGATTAGATCCCACGAAAAATCCCCAAATACTATCCCAGATGCAGTAGAGATGTAGGGAAACCACCAAGAAGAAGAAGAAAGCAAATGAAAGAAAGGTTTCGGCACTTAGTACGTGGGACAAAAAGGAACACTTTGGGACTAGATCAAGTGCTCTTGTCATCTTAAAGCTGAATCATCGTCATCATCATTTAACATTTTTCTTCAATTACATTTCCTGCCCTAGGTTATTTTCTATCTTCTTATTATTTTTGTTTTATTCTTCTTTTAGTTGGCTTTTATAGTTCATTTTCATATAGACTTGAAGTCAATACCTGTAAAAAACTACGAAAAGTGTGATAAGTTATCAGGAATTTTTTACTACCAGAGGGAATTTGAAACAACTGTTCATATCCTCGCTGATCTCTCCCTTTCCACAGGAACGGAATATCAGCCGGAAATATATGTGCTATCTCTCATCTTGAGTTATAGATGCTTCGCACGTACCTCATGTTTCATTGTGCGAGGACGGGATCTGCATTTGCTTCGAAGCTTTTAAGGCAATGTGTGTGATACGCGCACGCGCCTGTCTCTTCTGAGACGGAGTCAAATTTCTAAGGAGCAGAAAACAAAAATCTGTTGGTGCAGTAAGGAAAAATACCCGTGTGTATCACAGTTTCCACCTCAGAGAGATAACATTTTACTTGAATATTGCCTAGTTAAAAAATAATTAATGAAACATTTTATGAGAATGTTAGAACAATACACGGTCTTTTCATCACACGATATTTCATTACAAAATTCAAAGAAACAGGGCAGTAAACGCCTTTTAAACTTCGACATTCCAATGACGCAAAATTCATCACACATCGTAGCACATCAAATTGATGAGAATAAACAAGAAATATTCACTGTATTTACTGGGCACACAGCCATTTTAAAATCATCTTCTAAATCTGATTTTAGTCCTCAGTGAATGTAAAGCACTATGTTTTAACACAAAACTCGTATCTCAATAATCTGACGAATAACCTGACAAATAACCTGACCAAGTATTATTTATCAAGATCCCAATTATTTAAGAATAATTAGTGTTGTTATAAAACTGATAATTATTTTTTATGGTTCGTCTGGGCTGTTAGTACCAGGTAAGTATTGTGCAAAAAAAAAAAGGAAATGACCTGGTCTGTTGAAAAACTGATTCACCTGGAGAGATTCGTGAAGCCATGGAAAATTGGATTGCTGGACGGAGGATCAAAGTCGCTTATTCCTGAACGCTTCTCTCAAAATTCTCCACTCAACTACTGGTAACCTTTGCAATGTTTACCAAGAGGAATGAGCGCTTAATGGTAGGTCTTAACTTAAGCAGAGTTAAGCAATACTAACGGCAGATACTCTTCAGTATGCCAGATGTGTGACTTTTAATCAATCATTATAATCGCCGATGTACTCTTTTTCCAGAAATGGATATTGGAAGCGTAGATATTTAACTAAAAATAGTTTTGTTAGTAAGCTGTGAAAGATAAACTATGAGAAAACATAACAGCATTTTAAGTCAGAGCTGTGTTAAAGACGAAAAGAAAGGTGGAAGGAAAAGACAGGGCCGGGTGAGAACGACTCGGGCAATCACTCCAGTGGCTGCGAGGCCGTCGGCATTACGCTGAGAGAACAGCTGTGGACGACGGCGAGTTTTAGTGAAGTGATCACTTAACTCCAATTTCGTTTATTGAGAATAGTCTTAACCTGCAGTGAAACCATCTGAACCAGAAACAAAGTCAAACAGACCCATACATAGACACAAAAAGAAGAATTAAAATCAAACAGTGAGAAAAAAGAGACAGTTATATTGGAAGCATTATTGGCTAGAGTCAGAAAGTTGTAATACGTTGAGTGAGTATCGATTGGTTGCACAAGTTAGCCGCTGGTAAACGTCATTGTATAGGAACAATAATTTAACCAAATCATTTTTAACATCCGCTTTCTACGCGTAAATTATTAAATTATATCCCGTTCATTCCGACCTGGCCGCTCAAGGTCATCTTCCAATGGCCCCACTCCTCCCCTCATAATCCCCTCCCGTTTCTGTCTCTCTGGCTAACCACTGTGTCCAGGAAGGCGACAGGCAAATACCCCCTTCGGGGGATGCAGCTGACCTCGAGGTGCCTCTGTTAATTTATGTTTTCCATAAAAGGTCCTCTTCTTGTGAAAAGTTGATTAACTGCGATATAACTTTGACCAAAAGCAGTAGGAAATTTGCAAGAAGCAATGGCATAGCAGTATGCTGCGACTCAGTACGACAGCTCAATTCATGAGACCATTTTTAATTGAATATTTACTATATAAGTTCGATTTAAACTGTGAATGATGGCGAAAAAAGGGCAGTTTTACAGCTGACAAAACGTTTTAATTTATGTGTAAACACAATACTCAATACATTGCAGAAAAATGAGAGCGTTACTGTCTAATTCTAACTGATCCTACTATGAGATTTGTAGCTTCGCCCACAATTCTCATAGACAACAGCTATGATATCGTCTCTCTATCATCTCTTCTACATACGACAAATCTTCTACCTCTGCTTCCTTGTTAACATTAACCCTATGGAATTGACTCTGCTGCCATCGGCCCGGCTAGATTCAAAAGATAACCTCCATTACATAAACTCGTCTGTGATACCTTACCCATGCACGTCACTGGGCCCAGCAAGTCCCACCAATGCCACCTGTAAACTTTATCCCTTTGTAGCAGGACAGTGGTAAACCTGATGGTAAAATCTCCAGGGAATTGCACAAACTAACCATCGGCCGCTCGGATACATTTGATTGAGATTCCATACGAAAAACAGCTGAATCGCGGAGTCCTCTCTCTCTCTCTCAATAAGGAGACGTCTGGATCTGAACCAAAGCCAATTGTATGTATATGGTACTCATGCAAATAACTGCTTACGTGGTTTCAATACAGAAAACAAAAAAAAACAAAAAATATTCTTCTGGATCACGCTGAATTGATGCATTAAAGAAACACGATGTTAAATGTTCACATATAGGTTTCCGACCTTTTATCGCCTACCACCCTACTTTTCGAAAAAATTACTCACCACTCCCTCTTCAGAAAAAAAAACACTGACGGCTCTTTTTGTAATCAATAATATAATCCATTGTGCACCAAAGTTTCTGGATCGAAATCCACTTTTTTCAAACAGCAATTCGAAGGCACCCCTCTTAGATGAAATCATATATTGAAAAACAAGACCAGATTTTTAAAATTTCTTTATTAACTGGTATTAACAATATTGGGGTATTGTTCATAGTTTGATTAACAAATACGTATAACGAAAAAATAGTGGTATTATCAGCTAGGCGGCTGAGCTCAGTATAATGAGACTAATTTTCCCATATTTTTTGCCTTATTTGTCATCAGAGATCCTAAATATCCAAGTTTCACATTCTCTTTCTTTCCCTTGTTAGTAAATTGCTGACTACACTAAATTCTCTTTTGCCTATTGCTTGATGGTTGGAATGTAATGAAAAACTTCTTTGATGTATCCCTTAAAGCTGGAAATAATACTGGTCAACAGGGGGTAGCCTGTAGGTCCTCAACGAGCCCTAAATATGCCCTGGACCAGCAACGCCCCCCACGATCTCTTCAACGCCCATTGGTGGGCGGTACCGCTCCAATAGGGAACCGCTTGTAAGTATAATAGACATATTCCAATAAAATTATGTGTTTAACTACTTTGAATTGGTACTATCTAATTTGATATGCGCCTGCTCTTGCAATGAAATCGACTGCCCATAAATTAATTCGATTACTGTATACATTAACATAACTACAAAAGTTGATTAAAAAGAAAAATTCTGTTACTAATTAATCAGTTAGTCACTGTCAGCAATTTACAGTATGTTCAAAGTGTGTGCCCTCTTGTGTTGCTAATTCCCATTAAAATTATCCGGAGAAATGTACTGGGATGATTTCTCTTTGCAACCCCCAGGATTGTTTTTAAGATTTTATGTATTTTTACATGGCTGTGTTGTCTGTGGAGTTAATGGGAGATGAAGGAAAGGAGTGTCAGAAATCTGGTGCCTACCTGTCAGAAATAACCATCGGTAAGAGTCGAAGTGGCATCCAAATAAATACCCACCCGCTTTTCCAACTCAAAACAGAATCGCATGCTCTCAGCTTTGGGGAAAGCATTGTGCTACAACTCAGGCAGTTAGTGCACTGTATGGTATTAAGTACTGTGCATCACCATCTGTCCTAACCTGCTGGCGAAATACCGCAGGTGAAAATACCTTCCACCTTGCGGGATTGCATCATCTAACGCTATGAAAAGTGTAATTAAGTTACGGTACCTTGAGGACCTCGATTGAAAGGCATACTATGATTTTATTATGGAATAGTTATTTTATGGAAAATGATATCGAATTAATATTATGTATGACAGTTTTGGTTACTAACCTGATCAGCAGAATAACCTTGAATTTTATTCACGGGCTCAGATAAAAGAACAAACATCTCGTTTATGTTATCTTGGTTATCCGGGTGGAACAGCGTCAGTTTTTTGAAACATGACGTTTCAGCCATCATTCTGTGGCTCTCATCAGAGGACTACCGAGGACTGCCTAGGATCGTTGCCGCCTATAAATAGCTGCCTAAGCGCGCGAGCTAACCGTTTGGAGTGACGTCACTGGAGTTTCCGCCGCCAGCGTGGCCGGTCTAATGGGGGCTTGCGTTCCGTGTTTCCCTGGGCAAGCATTACCATATCCGAATACGCTGCAGCCTACTGTCACATTCATACTATCGGGTCTCTTCTGACTCGCCTGGGCCACCATCTACTTTCTGGAACAAAAACACTGGTGCCATTGAATAAAATAGCTTAGGCACTGTCAACTGAATGTTGTATTACAGCTTATTTGCTGATGTAATATTTCAAATGTCTTTTATGTTTATTTAGCCTTTCGTTGATATTGCGTCCTGTCTCACCAATATATACCTGCCTACAGCTGCAAGGTATGTGGTATACACCCGGACTATGTAATTTTTCGCGCTTGTCTTTCACCCTTAAAAGCTCATCAAAAATATTCCTAGGTGCCCTGTATACCGGACGGATGTTTATCTTTCTTAAAAGAAGGCCAATTTTATCTGTCACCCCTTGGACGTAGGGTAACACTAGTCTGATGGCCTCTCCTGTCGGTGCTGGAGTACAGGACAGTGCTTGAAGTTCAAGTGTTGCAGTGGCCTTATTTGTACCATATGGGCTGTAGCCGTTGACCAGAAACGTCTCTTTTAAAATTTGTATTTCAGCGACTATGCTCACTTCGTCACTACGAAATCACGGGCGGTTAAAGTTTTTAAAATTCAGCGTTTTACTGCTGGATGGCGGTAAGAGACTGAATGCAGTTAATGTTACTAAAGTTTCATTTATTCCTCGACGAAGCCTTGTTATCACTAAATAAGCATTCCTGATTGTCCTAAAATAAAAATTATGCACTTCTCTGCATACGTAGCACATTTAATGCCAACGACTTGTCCGACAGCTTTTACACCATCTAAGTATCCATTAAATAAAATCTCTGTTCCATGAACGAAAGTAAATGTTTTACAGCTGAACTCTTATCTCCTTTTACATCTGGCGAAATAACTGGAAGTGACTGGTCCGATATTCGACAAGAAAAAAAACAAAGCTGTGTGAGAAAACAGAGACTTGTCTAGATGATCAAAGAGCATGTTCCTTTCATCTTTAAAAATGAATTAATTACTTCGGGTTGATCCCAGTCAGTCGCAGTTTTCTGTCCGCGCCGCCCTGCGTTGGGCGGCGTCGTCGTTAATTAACTGGCTAATTAGCCATTACGCCCACATGTCGGGGGAGCTTGGCGTGTCTCGCTCGAGACAGCTCTCATCAACAAGCTGTCCGCTCGGTCACAGCCACGATCAGGGAGTCGGGGAGCTTTCTTTCTTTTTATTGACTAAACAAAGCACTCCATCACATCGAGCAGCACTGCATGCGACTGTGTTTTAATTCGTCACTGTTGTGTTCGTTTGCATATAAGTAATACAGAATTTAACTTAAGTATATACAGGGTGTTTAAAAAATGACAGATATATTTGAAAAATCAATAAAAACTAAACGGGCAGCGATAGAAGTACACCGTTGGTTGAAATATGCTTGGGACAACAGTAAATTTTCAGGCAGACAAACTTTCGAAATTAATTATAATCAGTCTGGAAAAATGTAAAGTACGATTATCCGAAGGAATAAACCATTTTTTCACAGCAAACTTGCAATCTGTAAACAGCACAAAGACGACTTACAGAATGGCGAACTCACAGACTGGGTTTACTTCTATATCTTTCAAAATCGCCTGCAGTGCCATCTTTTATTGAAAATTGTAACTAATTTCGAAAGTTTGTCTGCCTGAAAATTTACTGTTGTCCCAAGCATATTGCAAAAAACGGTGTATTTCTATCGCTGCCCGTTTAGTTTTTTATTGATTTTTCAAATATACCGGTCATTTTTTAAACACTCGGTATCTCGGTATCTTGAGCAATACCTAAGATGAAATTCAGCCGTGAATAAAAAAAAATGTGGATATTTGCTGTAGTAGTTTTACATGTTACATGATTTGGTTTTAGTTTGTTATCGTTAAGTTTAACAACTGATTCTTGAAATTTCTTAACAGGTGTACAAATAGGGAAAAACTTCCTACAAAAGCAGCTCAAAAAATATTTTTAATTTTAATGCTACTATGTAAGTTGAATATCATATAAAATATTGCTTGTGAAAAACCGAGCGTGGTGGGTGAATGGTTACCGTTCTGGCCTCGCATTCGGGAGAACGCGGGTTCAAATCCCCGTCCGGGCATCCAGATTTGGGTTTTCCATTGTTTCCCCAAATCACTCCAGGCGAATGCCGTTATGCTTCCTTTAAAAGGCAATGGTCGAATTCCTTCCCGTTTCTTGTACTCATTCCCATCCCGCCTCTAATGATCTCAACGCGACGAGGCACAAGCTTCTGAAAAAAAAGTTATTTGTGCCTTAACAAAGTTTTTTTTGTTATTTGTTATTTCTGTCCATATATAATTTGAAACAGCGTTCTGGCCTCGCATGCTGGATGATGCCGGTTCGAATCCCTGACTGGCCATCCTGATTTGGGTTTTCCACAGTTTCCCAAAATCACTTAAGGCGAATTACAGGGTGGTTCCTTCAAAAGGCAATGACTGAATTTCTTTCCGTTCCTTGCCCCCTACCCTTTCCCACCTCAAATGACCTCAATGTCGACAAGGCTTCAAGTCAGACTGAAAAAAAAATTAAATTAGAAACAAAGCCTCAATCTACATTACTATTTATTCCGAGAGTTATGCTTTACAAATTATAAAATGTTCTCAGGCCTTCAACCGGGTAAGCGTGTCAGTGTGATGCAAAGTTTCGAAATCGCTCTCCGATTTCATCTTCTGGCGAAGTGTCGGGCTCCATAGAGTCCGTCCTTATATAGACTGCGCCGGGAAACGGTTGCCGGTGACGTCACGACCACGAGCGCCTGTGGTTGCGGTGGTGGGAAGCCTGGGGGGGCGAGATGGCCAGCTGGGCTTTAAGCTTGTTGGGGCTAGGTGCGGTGCAGGAGCATAAGAGTTGAGCTGTAAAATGTTTACTTCATTCACGAATAAGAGATATTTAAAAAAAAAAATCTTTTTTTAATGAGTACATAGATGGGTCATGTGCTGAACAGATCCTAAATCTCAAAACAATTATCACCTATAAGAACCTCAGTGCGTCGCCCTACATGGCAACCTTCGTTGATTTTCAGAAAGCCTATCACACCGTGGATAGGAAAGCCCTCTTCCAAACACACACTGAACTCGGACTTGACAGCAAAACTTTGAACCTTGTGAATGCGACCCTAACTAACACTACATCCAAAGTTCAGGGGAGAACTATCAAAGTCCTTAGAAATTTTAACAGGTGTTAGATAAGGGGACGGCTTGTCGCAAATCCTCTTTAGCTGTCTTTTGGAAAAAGTTATTGGTGAATGGATGAACACACTAATAGATGGCTCTGGACTTAGAATCGGTTACAGAAAGGACAAACTATTAGTCAACTGCCTGGACTTCGCAGCTGACTTCACTCTCCTAGCGCGTAGTGTGGAGGAAGCTATTCACCAACTATCGTCCCTCAACAACATAGCAGCTAAAGTAGGGTTAAAGATTTCCATAAACAAAACTGAGTTCATCACTAACATCAGAAATGCACCAAACGCAATCCCACTGGGGAATCCAATGATACGAAGGACTAATGCCTTCAGATATATTGGAGATAAATCCAAACATAAATGAGGACTTAGCCTTGAATAGCAGATGCACCAGACTGGAGAGGACATACCACACTAGTAAAAACATGTATGGATGTAAATCCCTCTCCCTTAACCTCAAACTCAGGCACTATAATACTGTAGCACGACCATCGCTACTGTATGCACCAAAGTGCTTGAACATGGTTAGAAAGAAATAACTCTGAAAACTGTAACTAAAGGAAAGTAAGATCTTGAGAAAAATCATAGGTCCTGTCAAAGAAGAAGGAAAATACAGACTCGAGCAAAATAAGGAACTATACCAACAACTGGAGAGCATTACAACAGCCATGAGAAAAAGAAGATTAATGTTCTTTGGTCACATAGTTCTGATGGACAATCATAGACTCACCTCCAAAATCTTCAACACAATATCTAAAGGGAAAGCGACTAAAGGAAAATGAACAAGGCTAGACAGAAAAAATCTCGAGCAACTTGGAGTAGACCCCAGTGACATTTACGACAGGAATAGGTATAGAACGTTGATTGAAGCATCAGATTCTCTCCAGACACTAACAGCCAAAACAATGCGCCCTGGATCTGGTGTGTAATGGATCCAAGAAAGAAAAGGCAACCACAGTGCAAGGAAGAATGAAAACTCACCAGAGTAAAGAACCATGTAGCCCATAGCGGCCAAAATGAAAAACAAGATGGTGATGAAATAATGTCGGACAAGCCGTGAGCATTAATTGCGCTATGTGTGTACAGGGGCGTACGTAAGAAAATAGATATAATTTTTACTAGTGTCAGCCAAATCAATTCTGCTATGCACTTTCGTCCAACAACGTCCTTCACTCTCGTCATCAGGTCGTGTTCTACGCTAAATTACAACATCAACTGAACGCCTTGAAAGATTAAATTCTCACATATAGGCCACTCACTTTCCTAAAGCATTTTTTAAGTCTTCCTCGGCCGCGTAGTGGCTAGTGCGCTTAGAACATCGTTTAGGGTATCTAACTCTGAGTACGCTTAAGGCCTTAGGTGTTGTGTTTGTCTTGTGGTCTCCATACTTTAGGAAAGCAATAGGCTTGAGTAGATTGTATGTCAAGTTTTTTAAACGAAATAAAAATTATGAGTAGGATGTTACTTAAGTCACTACACTGTCCGGATGAAAATACTAGAACAATTCACAAACACTAAAAACCCGCATCGGTTAATAATTTCCTTAAACTTACTGAATCATTCTCCAGAATCAATTTCTTCCGCAGTGCTGGAACAAACACTCGCATTCTGATTTTCTTCAAATTAGTCTTCGACAGCACCACTTTATGGAGAGCAACATTTAGATCCTACCGTCATAGTGGAGTCGGCAGAAGTTTGATGCCGTAGAGGCAGTGATGAGGTATATGCAAACATATACAGAGCCAAAAAAGACTGCTACAGTTTGTCATCGCAAACGGAAGCGATGCGCTTATTTTCGTCTTTTGTCATCTCATATGCGCCCCTGGTTATCAAGAACGTATTCGAGAATTATTAGTATGCAGCTCCACGTTTCGTGATGGCACTCTGATATCGCAGTTTGCAGAGAACAACGTAGCTTAAATTAATCACCTCGTAGGTTGACAATCTTTACTTCGGAGGCTTCGGTACAGTATCAAGTACATGCTGGCATACTTCTAAGAAATGCCCTGCAAACGATACTCAAACATTATTTTACCCATTTTTGAAGGTAACGGGTCAAACTATTAACGAATACGTTTAAACGTCAGCTGAGGTTTTGGTGCTACCATTTCGTTATGATATGTTTATAGTTGTAACACTTCTTTTTCATAAGGAAGATTCACGTAATGTAAATCACCGATTTTAATAATCTTAACATGTGCTACTGTAGACTAACCGTATATCCAAGATTGGTGAATTTTTTTTATCTGCAAAAAAAACTTATTGAAGGGGTAAAAAGCTGTTTTATATAGAAAAAAAAATCGTATTTGAACGAAAGAAGTTGCAGAATGTTTTTCATGAAAAGTAATGATTTTCTTTTTTTCAATGTGGTTACGCAGCTTTAAAGACGTGAGCATATCCGTTGTAATTTCAAAAACAAAAATCTTAAAAATGGGTTGTGAGGTGTGAGGTTTTTTTTTTAGAAAAACCGAAATTCAGTGTTAAATTTCACAAAATATGTTCATCTTTACCAGCTATGCGGCAAAAGCTTTACGTCTCTTAACAGCGAGGTCTTTAGAGACGGGAAAGGATGGGAGCAAGGAATGGGAAGGAATTCGACCATGGTCTTTTTGAGGAAGCATCCCAGCATTTGCCTGGAGTGATTTGGGAAACCATGGAAAAACCCAAATCTGGATGCCCGGACGGGGATTCTAACCGCCGTCCTCCCGAATGCGAGGCCAGAACGCTATCCGTTAATACAACCACCACGCTCGGTGTATGTGGACTACTGAACGAAGATGAACAAATTGCCTCACTGATTTCAGTTCAAATATTGTTATGGATTAACTTTAATTTCAAAAAAATAGAAGCAGTCATTTGTTGTTGTCTTTATATTTGCAGTAAATCTGGAGAAATACTCATTAATTAATGTTTTTATTCATTTGAATACCTACCTTGGCACTTAGCAATTTTTTAATTTTCCATCTAGAAGGGCTCGCTCTTATTGGCACGTTTTAGTCTCATAAAACATCATCATCAGAGGTTGTAAAACCAGACCGCTGAAGAAGATTTTCTGGGGAGCTGCAATTATAAGATTTATTTAGGTCTGGATGAGATATTTTTATTTAATGACTTACGGCTAGGGATAAGCAACTGGAAGAAATTAGGCCACCGCCTTTTAATCATCCCGGTATTCACTAGGAGTGCTTCCTGAAAACTGAAGCCAGGATAGCCACAGTATCAGAGTTCCACCAGTTCGGCCAAATTTGTTGTAACGCGACAGGCAAGAACAGTTTAAGCACTGGAAGTGGTGGCTACTTTTCTCTTCCTAGGTTGACTTTTCTACAAAAAGTGAAAATTTTTATGATGTCGTGAGAGGAACATGTTGTAGAAAATAAATTATGTTTGGTTCCCGGCAGAGAACAGTATTTTGGCTTTTACCTCCAACCGTCAGTAGTTGACGTGAGGTTTCATTTAGGTTACTGTTGTACTAATATTGTGGAGTACTTTTGAACTGGAGTATTTTGTCTTCAAACTCTTACTCGCCTTCATTATTGGAGCAAAAAGGTTAATGTTGGCTCTGTTTTGCCAGATAATTGATTATGAAAAATGTCCTGTTTCAATCATTTCAATTTAAATGTTTCCCGATGCCAGATTTAAAAAAAAAAAAAAAATGACTTTGCTCCACATTGTAGGGAGAGTTTGCTCCAAACGTTTTCCAATGTTTTGATGATGATGCCAATCGATAAAAACCAGATTCTTACGTCTTACTGAAGTATGACAATATCCGATACCCAGCTGTCATCTGCGAATGAGAGAGCTAAAGCGGAAATAATGAAAAATTGTGAAAATCATGGAAGAGGTCTGGATCCACCCAAATCATAAAAATAGACTCTGCCTATTGAATACAAATGGTTATATCATTGATTATAACTGGGAGGACGTGACTGGAGGAATCGCTGAGCCTGATCTCTTGTCTAAAACAAGATCATTTAATAGGGTTCAAAATTGGATCGGATTCAGTGATTGGATTAAGATATTTATTTTCTTTACTGACTTATTTTTAATCTTATTTGCATACTTAGTGTTTGTTTTGAAAATGTGTTAAGTTTGTAAAACATATTACAAAAATTAGGGGAGTTCGTAATTCTATGAAACAGTGTAATCTTTTAATTAATTAATCATAATTTTTCAGACAAAATAATTTTTCATTGATTTTATACATTGTTCTTGGACGATTTTCACCCAGGATATGGTTATATTTCGCCAGCTAAGTGTTTTAATGAAAAATCAAAGTATTTCTTAATATGGAGCAAAGTCTGCAGCACATAAGGAATATCTTTGCTCCATTTTTTTAAAAAATAATGTAAAATACCCAAATCATAAAGATAAACTCTGGATTTCATATTATAATCTTAAGCAGCCTATAGAATTCACATGCTGAATCCTACAACTTTTTATTAACATCGAAAGTCCAAAAAAAGTCGTTTTCTGAAAACTCTCAAAATTGTGGTGCAAATTAACCCCCACTTACGGCTCTGAGATGTTTGGACAGAGTGTGTGTTATTATGTCTATTGTTAAACCATGGTTCAGGTATCTCGACTATATAGGCTACCTGTAATCTTTGAACAGCTATTGGATTTGCACGTTACAAAAAAAAAAAAAAAAACGTGTTATTCATTATGGTCATTTTCGTTGGCGATGACATTACGCCGTTGTCTGTATTGTTGAAATAATTGGTTTATAGCAAAGGCAAATGTTACAGTAGCATTAAAGTACAGTGTCAACATGCTTTAAAAATTAACTTGCAGTTAAACCGGGTTTGGTCGTTCAGCTTTCATTCAGGTAAATAAAACAATACTCGAGGGAACGCGTAAGCGAGCGAGCATGTGTGTGTACGACGGAAAAGGAGAGGAGGGGGGGGGGGATGAGTTGAGGGAGGCGCCCTTTCGACCGCAACGAGTTAACAAAGTTTCTTAATTACACGTCTGCCGCTGGAGGCAGCACCGTCCAGTTAGACCGCCCTGCAGCTCATGTTATTGAGAACAACATACTGAGTGATTTATGGTCAGAATGCTGACTGCAGACGAGTCGGCGGCTATTCCTGCCTAATTAGCGGATCTGACCTCAGGAACGGTGAAAGGAGTTGCTGAAAGGCAGATTTCTGAAAGCAAACAAAGCAGCATACGGAGTCTGTACACATTACACTATCAGTAACGTTCCGGTATAATAATACCGCCTGGCAACGGTTCAACTACATACTTGCGTTTCTCATGTGGTGTGTTGTGACCCTATAATAGGACTCAATAAAATTTGCCAGTTCACCTTACCTTCATCTCAGAATATACCACGAAACAGAAGTTAGGCCGGAGAATAATCTGAAGGAATAGTTTCTCCCAATAACAAACGAAAAGGAATGGATAGGGAACTCATTTATAGTTAACTTAGAATTCGGAACACAATTGCCGATTTCAGAATTTGTGTCTGTAATTGAACTGTCGTGTGACTCATCACTCAAACGAATTCACATGAGAATAATACTGATGGATCGTGGGCTGTTGTTTCGCCAGCAGTAACAGTTTTAGCAGAAAAATCTGTAACATTTCTGATGGCTTTTGTCACTACCCGTAAGCGTAATGGTAGATTTTCAACAGTCGTTTTCCTCAAAAATAAATATAAAAACATACCGGACTTTGGAATCAAGTTATTATCTGTTGCTCCAAACGTGAAGTTTTTATTTAGCAAGAAACAGCTTTGTAGATATCATTAATAATTTGCTGTTATTTAAATTTCAGTTTTGCAATTATTTTGTAATTATTTGAAATAAGACTTTTGTAATTAGTAATTATTCAAGTACATGAAAATTATATTAACGTCAAATAATGTTTTATTTTACCTACACATGTCAAAACAAGCAGTAAGTGTTTAGTTGATCACGAAAGAATTCCTAAAAATAACCGGATCACAGGAAAGAAAAAAAGTTTGAGAAACGCTGTTGTCAGCCAAATGATAGACTGCAGCTTTAATTCGCTCGCTAGGAAAGTCGAACTTCAGCCAAAATGTCAATTCAGTAGTTATTAACTTGACGTGACAAATTTCTTTCTAAAAACGAGAACTCAAAGGTTTATTTTACTAAGTTACTTATCCATTAGACTTCTTCTCCATAGACGTATCTTGTGACGGAAGAGAAGAAGCTGGAACCATGCAGTATGGTGTGATTTCTGGAAATCTGGATGGCCAGTCGAGGATTGGAATCCGCGTCCTCCGAATTACGAGGCCCACGCGTTATCACTCAGCGACCAAAGTCGGTGTCACACAAATGATTGAAGTTTTCAGTCTACTTCCTTACATAAATCTTTCATCAAACACTCGACTTAAACGTGTGACTTTAAGCTAGTATTTAAATTGTTCTAATACTAATCCGCGCTATTGTAATTGTTTCTGGAAACTGCAAGAGTTACTTCGCCACTTAATTTATACGCGATTTCCATAAGCTTCACTTCAACTTTTCGCCTCTTCTACAAACTTTTAATGCGGCCTATAAATACTTTTAGACTTGCTGGAATACTTTAACTTCGTTTTCAAAGGTAAATTAAAACTTTTTCCTTCTTACTCGCGGAGGTCGATGTTGACGTTTGCTATTCAATGGCATCAGATCTTTTCATTACCAAATACGCGTCCCCACTCGTTAACCCACATTGTTAATACTAATCAGTGCAAAACCCGAAATAATGAAACTAAGTGGGGATGAACTAACTGCTTAAAATCACAATGTAGTTTTCATGATTTTGTAGTCATTATTATTTTGTAGTGTTATTATATTTAAAAAATAATTATAACAGCCTGCGACTACAAAACCATGAAGACTTCAAAATTGCCCGAAATTTCAAGAAATATTTTACAAAATCCTTTTTTGTCAGCTAAAACCAGATTTTAATTCTGACAAATATATCTCTAATACACAGTTATGAAACATTTTCTTAATTACAAACGACTCAGAAATTGAATTAAATAATATCAATCCAGCATACCAATGTCATTAGAAACAGCTATCTCACATCGTAACATACATAAATAGATAATATGATTTAGCAGAAATGCAAAAACTAAAAAAAAAAATTAAAAAAAAAAAACATTTTCTTTTCTTTTTCGCTGTCATCAGTCTCTCGACTGGTTTGATGCAATCCTCCACTCTTCCTATCTTGCGCTAACCTTTCATCTCAACATACCCCTTACAACCCAAGTCCTCAATTAACTGGTTCACATATTCTAATATCTATCTTCCTCTACAGTTGTTATCTTCGACTAATCCTTCAAATAAGTTAATCAATCTTGCATGTACCATCCTGTCTCTTTTTTCTGTAAGACTCTTCCACAAACTTCTTTCTCGCCCATCATTTCCAAAACTCATTCGTTTCGTACTTGATTCGTCCACTTAATTTTCAGCATCCGTTTACATCACCACATTTCAAATGCTTCAATTTTCCTTTTTTCTGGTGTTCCTAAAGTCTATACTTCGCTGCCGTAAGGTGCTGTGCTCCAAACATTTAAAAAAAAGTTCTTTCTGAGTCTTAGAGCAATATTTGAAACAAAAAGAATCCTCTTTTTCATCAAAGCTCTTTTCACTAGTGCTATTCTGTTTTTAACATTATTCCTGATTCGGCGATTGGTTGTAATTTTTCTTCCTAAGTAGCAAAATTCCCCAACATCTTCTATCGCATTCGACCCTATTTTTATATTTAATCTACTATTATTCTGTACATTTAATCACTTTTGTCTTGATTTGGTCCATATTTAGTCCAAAATCTTCTTGTTCATGATATTGAGTGACTGCTAACAAGACAATGTCATCAGCAAATCGTAAACACAATAAAAATAAAAAACCCACTGAAATCAGGGTACGTTTGCTTCTTCAAGTGTTGAAAAATATTAGGTTTCCATTCATGTTTGGTACACGTGTGCAACAGTAACTAAAAACAAAACTTGAAAAATCAGTTGTAGCCAATAATTCATTTATATGATTAGAGTAAAGTTTTTAATTGAATCTCTGTGACGTTAAGTGGCTATCAAAATTTAATAATCCTTATTTACCAAATAATACTTACAAATTTTGTTTTCACGATAAATATCCATTTTGTAATTCATCCTTCAACTACCTTCATACTACCTATTGCAGCGTCATGTCTTTCGCTTCATCGTGGCAATACACAAATAGTATGGTAGTGTATACTAATACAAAAGAAATTTTTGCACTTAAGATTAAATATTGGTTTTCCTTTCTTCATTTCAGAATAATTAATTTAGAGGGTGTTTTAGTTGCCTTAAATAATTGAAAGTGAAGTGTTTAATGTCTAATACATATTAATAGCAATTTAAAGTTTCATCATAATAATAAAACGTAAATGATTATGATAGTATTATGGTGGGAGATGGTAACCTATTATCTTCTCCGATATGTTCCCGTTACAGGCCTCCAAGCTTATTACAGATGTCCAGACTGTTTGGTATTATTAAATTGGCGACAAAAGAGACGAGTACCCGGTACAGGACACATTTAATATGCTGTTTCGATTGTGCACAATTAACTACAAGTATGCGTGAAAACTAATAACACCATTTACAGTTAACAAGTAATGTTTAATTTTTTTTAACTTTTAAATATTGTTATTTTCAGAAGATATTGTGGTTTATAGGCGTCAGCAGAAGAATTTAAGAGTAGATTTGAAGGTTTGCGGTTTCAGTCCTGGCTTTCTGTCTGAGAATTCCAATAGCAACGCTTGATGTTCGCCTTTAAGCTGCAGGTCCCCTTTATCAGACATGATTGACGCACTGATTTAAGACGGATAAAAGACACAACTGCAGAAATCAAAAACTCAGTTATTGTTGGGACTAACACTCTACTGCAGGTCGGTTATGCCACACGTTTCTCTTTCTGCTTGCACATTCGACGATATCGACGCCTTTCGGGGATAAGTATTCTGCACTACCTACGTGGTACTAGAATCTGTTTACGTACAGTTAAGGTTACGTCTGTATCACTGTAAGTATCCAGCACAAGACACGCATCTGGAAAAATAAGCGGGAGGCCGATGCTATTTCTTTAATACAGGCGAAAAGTAGACGAAAAAAAATGATATTTAAATTAGAAGTAAATTTATGAAAATAAACTCTCAGGAAAATTAAAATGAAACACTTCGTTTCGTTACATATTGTACAGTACCTCGTGAAACCTAGAACTTAAACTGTTCAAAAAAAGTGTATGGCTGTTTGGTATTCATTACACTTGATCTACAAATAGTCAATGAATTGTGATCTGCAACAAACATTTGAATTTAATTTCGTTGTAAGTTATATTTCAATGGGACGTCGTGTTTCTCATATTCTCTATGCCCAGAGTTCTTTCAGACTAGAGGATGAACCTTATATGCTAAACGCATTGAATATAGCTGATGCCGACAGCGGAAAACTGTAATAAAAGGAAATACGAAGAACTTTTGTGACCATCACTTTCTTAAAGAGTTCTGTTAATTTATTTGTTATTACTGCATCGAATAATCGGTATTGCCATCTACTGTCTAGACGTTAAGCTTTTCAAAGTGTTTTCATATTTCAACGTATCAGCAACAACAGTAACGGGTTCTGAAGACAACATTTTAGTAAAAAATGAATTCGTTGACAAAAGAAACTTTAACTGTTTAAAATTTAATTTAATTTAATTGCAATGGAGTACACGCTCCGGTGGCAATTTCCCTACACACCCAACTTCCCCATATCCTGCAACCACCTACATTTGCCCTCTACAAATTTTAACCTTAAATTCTTTTAACGTTTTCGGTAGGTTATTCATCATTCCCCTTGGTAACTCATTCCAATCCCTGACACCCTTACCTAAAAAAGAAAATCTTCCCACACCCTTGTGCCTGAAATCGAGTGCCAGCTTATGGTCATGGTCATCTTTTCCCTTCCATGAAATACTTTTCATACCTACTGCAATATCTTTCCATGCCTCATCGCCAGCATATGCCCTGTACACTCCCATCACCCTCCTCATCCTCCTCCTGTCTTGCAATGAATCCCATTCCAGCTCCTTTATCATATCTGTCACTGATTGCATTCTGCGATAATTTCCAGAAACAAATCTAGTAGCCCTTCTTTGCACCTTCTCCAACCCCTGTATTTGATACTCAAAATGTGGGTCCCATACTACACTACCATATTCGAGCAATGGTCTTACCAAAGTTTTGTAACCCAATTTCTTTACTTCTCTCGTGCATCCCCTCATCACTCTCTCCAAAAAGTGCAGAATTTTGAAACCTTTTCCTACCACCTGTCCAATGTGTCCTGCCCAGCTTGTTATCAAATGTAATGCCAAGATATTTACATTTCAAGTCTTCAGCAAGCAATTCTTTCCCCACCTTATATTCATAATTAACCTTTTGTTTTTTATTTGTGTATCTAATTAGCTGACTCTTCTATGCATTTATCTTTCCTTCATTCAGAGACCAATGGAGGTAGAAATAAGAAAACTTGACGTTATCTTTACTAAAGAGCCATCCATTCATTCGATTTGAGCAGACCTTGGCAAGAATATAAAAAGCAAATATGAATGAACTTAAATGGAATGGACCAAGGTATCTTCTTAATGTGACTTAGCTGCTTAAATGTTGGGTTAAGTCACCGTTCACGTAAGTAAATTTCAACTTTTCTGAAACAAACTATTTAGTATACGAGACACTAACAGAGTAAAAAAAAATGCTGTGTCCGTAGTGTTTGTGGACTTATGACATATTTATGACAGTGAAGTTATAAGGTTATGCCTTACAGCTTACTGTTAATAAAATTTAATGATTATCATTTCTGTGGAATAGATTCATTTTGAATTGAAAGCAGCTATACTATATCTGAATTGACCAAAGAATAGGGTTGGTAGTACCGGCTCAGGGGTAGGAGACTCCTTGGTGGATTCAACCCATGGAGAAAGGAAATATATGGAGACGACGCAAGAGACCTTCACCACGCATCGAAGTGAAGCCGGACGGAGGAGGAGTGGGGGGCTAGGCCGATTCCATACAGACGCGGGGTATATGTACAAAAACCTCAAGGGGACTCTAGGATAAACGTAACGCCGCAATCTGCTGATGGATTATTATGCAACTCGATGAGACAAATAAAAAACGACGAATATTTTTTTTGATATCATGATTAGTTTTCGAGATATTCTGTCTCAAACGTGAAATGTTTTTGGTTGAAATACAGTAGAAAAAATTGGTTAAAGTCAAATTTGATGACGGATTCTGATTTAAAAAGACGAGACAAATAAAAAATAAAGAATAAAATTTTTCGATATCTCGCCTAGTTCTCGAGATATACTGTATCAAAAGTGAGGTATCTTGAGTTGAAATGCAGAAGAAAAATTTAGCAAAAATCAAATTTAATGATCGAGTCTTATGTAACACGACAAGACAAATCGAAAATAAAGAATAAAATTTTTCGATATCTTGCTTAGTTTTCGGGATATACTGGGATTGGGTTGATATGCGGCCTTGACACACCCCTGTAAATCTCATTTTCAACACTCGTTAAAAAGTAATGCTAGTCTATTATGTGCAAAATAGCAAGGTATGCTGATTTTCTACACTACACCAACAAAAATTTGAGAACAAAGTCATCCCATTGAGAGCTATGACTAAATATTTGTAGACAGGCATCGAAGTTTGCAATTCCTACCGCCCTCTTCAACAACGATAATTAGAATTCAACTTACTTATGAAATGATATTCCAGGTTCTTTCCTCTCTTGCCTATTTGTGCAACCGTATGCAATACAAGATGGCATTATAAAACACTTATAAACATTACAAAATGAAATAATTACAGCATCTAACACAATGTGATCATCGCATTTGTTTGGGATCGCAATATCGCCGCTGTCGCCACTGCGCATGCGCGAGAGTTTAGAGCCTGCTTCACAGATTTAACGTCACTTCTCCTCCATATATTTCCTTCCTCCATGATTCAACCCAGAGAGGTTTCACGCATCGTATCGCAGAACGATCAACAGCAAAGAAGTTAGAATATTATACACATCAACACACGAAAAGAATTATAGAATCAAGATGAAAGAGATTGTTAATTTTTAATTTGAATTTATCAAAAAGAATTGTGTAATCAATGGTTATATTGTTAAAATGTGTATCCAAATAAAATAAGTGAATTTTATTTTTTATTTTTTTTATTATCTTTTTTACCATACGTATATTTAATTTACACTTAGCCCGTATCTAAATACCTCGCTGTTAGAGAAACGTTAAACACACAAAAAAAAAACAAAAAAAAAACCAAAACAAAAAAAAAATACGCTTGGCATATATTAGTTGGATAGTTACAAAATTCCCATGAGAATACAATGCCACTGGTACAGCGAATATATCATAATTTAATCCCTTCATTACATTTTACCATTCTTCCTCAGAATTATTAGTTTAAAACTCGTAAGGCTACAAATTGAGAAAGAATGAGTTTAAGATTTTATTTGGGTCATAATGTGAAATCGACTAAAGAGATTTTGTTATTGGGGACAAATATACACAGAAAGTAACATTAAACCTAGCCGTTACACGTACAGCAGTTTAATTCACGCTGTACTGGTCTCATTGTTCCATTACCAGCATTGTAGTTAGATAAATGAAACAAGCTGTGTGCAAATACCCTCAACAGTTGCCGTTATTGTTCCGTTCAGCTGCGACTCCAATGCCAACACACTCACGCATACGATGCTCATTTGTCTCGTAGCAGACGTCAAACAGAGACTTGGCTGCCTATTCAAGCATGCTATCCCGCGGCAGAATTTAATATTAAACGGCTTCGCTTCCGGATAATAGTCACAATAAGCTTTAATTACTGCGTTAATTACCGGACCAACCAACTTCGCGACGCGACGGCTGAAATTGGCTTCCCTACAATTAGAGAGACTCGGCTTTTACCGAGGGTTGCCCGTGCGGTGGTAGACAGGGAATTATTACTACTCCTTTATGTCTGAATCAGAGATCTGTCGTATGCGGTCCTTTATTTTACAAGTAGAAGCGTTCCTCGTTGTTGGATTTGCAATGCATCTAGAGAGCTGTAACGCTTTGTTCTCGCATTCGGGGGGACGCGGGTTCAAATCCTGATTTCGGTTTTCATGGTTTTCCGCAATCACTCCAGGCGAATGCCGGGATGGGCCTGCAAAAGGCCATTGCTGAATTTTCATACCTGTTCCTTGCCACAGTCCTTTCCCGTCATTAAAAAAGTGTATATTCTGGTACAATTCCATCAATAGATTTTTGTACTTTGTATCTCTCCATGGATGTTGTAAATCATATTTAAAATGTATTGTTTTTATGTATTTAACGTATCATCTCCAAATACCGTGTAAAATTCTTCATGGCTATTATAAATCAAATCTAAAATATAGTGAGTAAATGTATATAATCTTTCATGTCTAAATACGTTGTATAATTACGCATATATATAATGTATCATATCTGTATATTTATGTTTTTAATTTTTTATTTATATTATTATCGTAACTGTTATTATTTATTTCATTTTCAACAGCGGCAATAAAAATTCAAAACAAACAAATTATTTCTTCTTTTTATTTCAGTTTACCTTAATTATTTTTCCAATTGTCTTGTTGTTTGGTATGAGAAACTAAATAAATACTAAAATAATAAGTAAATAAAAAGTAATAGAAAGGATGCTTAGCAATATATAAAACTCCATAAACGGCGTGGTGGGGAACAGAGTCACAAGCATTTCAAAGTTGCCGCGTTCAGGTGACGACACAGCATGTTTCTGAGAACTAACTCTTGGAGCGCTAAGTATATGCCATAAGTATATGCTGATCGTGAACAGTCTCTATTATACAGGGTATTACAAAAAGGTACGGCCAAACTTTCAGGAAACATTCCTCACACACAAACAAAGAAAATATGTTATGTGGACATGTGTCCGGAAACGCTTACTTTCCATGTTAGAACTCATATTGTGATTGGCTGTGATACAATACGCCATTCTCCAGGGCTGCATCAGCGCATCAGGGATTCCATGCGACGGAGGGTGGATACATGTATCCTCGCTAACAGGACATTTTGAACATTTCCTGTAACAAAGTGTTTGAAGTCACGCTGGTATGTTCTGTTGCTGTGTGTTTCCATTCCGTGTTTAATGTGATTTGAAGAGAAGTAATAAAATGAGCTCTAACATGGAAAGTAAGCGTTTCCGGACACATGTCCACATAACATATTTTCTTTGTTTGTGTGTGAGGAATGTTTCCTGAAAGTTTGGCCGTACCTTTTTGTAACACCCTGTATAGTCTTTGTAGAAGAAGGTCCACAGGTATTTTAACAATTACTTCAACAAAGCAACTTTCGGCCCTAGAAATTAGGAAATACGATAAATTTAAAATGACTGTTTCCTCAGTGTTTGCGCGAATCATCATAATAGGTTCCACAGCAGTCAATGCCAAATTCTTCGTTTTGAACCCTGTTTCCAGTACTTTAATTTACACTCACATCTGCTGCTGACTTGAGTTTTCATTTGTTGAATTATTATTTTTATTTTTGTTGTTATTTTGACTGAAATTGCGAACTGTTCACCGTTATTCTTGCATTGATACTCCAATCGTAAACTGATGAACTAATTAAAGCAATTAACTTGCTCCATTTATTTCTGATATAACCTTTAGGATTCCACATTAAATGGTGGTACGGCATGTTTTGGCCCTATCACCATTTCTCACACTCGAAAGCCTTCAGTTCGTGAAGTGTTTATAATTACTATATTAGCTGAAACATACACTCGAATTAAGCGGAAGGTAATGCAATTAAACCACCAAAGAAAATGCCAATTCTAATCACACACGTTAGATTTAATACTTCCCTCGGCTCAACCGCAACTGAAGGGTCCCAAGAAGGAAACGCGCTATCGATCTAAAATTTACTACACACGTTCCTAAAGGCATATTATTTCATAAAACATTGTATGTGAAGCCGTCAAACGTATGAAAAATGTGTAAAGTTGTTTGAAATATGGGTAGATCGTTACAAGTTATCAAGTAATAAATGCACGTCATTAGCTGTTGATATTTATTCCATGTGTTCTTAAGTTTTTATTGTTGGATAAAAACTACTTTCCACATGCAAACTGCACATACTTAATAAGTAGAAAATTAGTAACATTTACAATTTATCTGTGCGTGGCTAACATTTTTTATTTCAATGGTAACTTATATTGCTTGGCAGCCTACCTCCCAGGGTAAAACATGACGCTACCGTAACGGGTGTATGATACAAAGCATTTAAGTTAGTTTATATTTTTTCTAACAGCATTTTGGTTAGGTTGAAATGTAGCCTGGACCAAGATTTAAGAGTAAGAAACACGCAGAAAAATATCAACATGTAATCACGTGGGCGGTAATAACATTTATTGCATGATAACTTCGATCTAGCCATATTTCAAACAACTTTATACATTTTTTATACATTTTACGGCTTCAGAGACGACGTTTTATGAAATACAGGTAATATGCCTTAAGGAACGTGTATAGTAAATTTCAGACCGATAGCGCATTTCCTTGTTGGGACCCTGGCGTTGAGGTCGAACCCTTCCCTCTCAGAAACACCTCATTACGCTTTTGCTTTTTCATTAATTCGGTAAATTATTCTAGCTTGAATATTCTAACAATACTAACCAACGCCATATAACATTTGCTTCGTTCGTTCGGCTATACTACTGACCAACTATCCTACCAAAGATACTATTCGAGCATTCTTACAGGCTAAATTAAGCTACCCCTCTCACAACAACAAACTACTATCTGTGGAAATCCGATACATACATTTGATTCCAAACATTTACACAATCATTAAGAGTCTATATAGTCAAAGAACAGTTAAAACAACAATAATATCATAGTCGTGTTGATAATAACTAAACCAGCAGCAAAAACACTGATTTTTGGGGGTGGGGGGTGGGGGAGGGTAACAAATGTCACAAAATGCTGCAGATACAAATAAGCATCTTACGAGAATAAAATGAAACTTATATCATATATACAAAATATTGTAAAAAATTAACTGAATATTATTATACCCAACTAAAGACATAATAAAAAACAAAAAAATGCTGCACAAATGGTCAAATGGACGTATCGCACAGACGTAGATAGTCGAGACGATAAATTACTTTTTTTTATCTTTGTTCTCTAGAATTACTTCAAATTTACGATAAAAAAATCACTGATGCCAGCACAAACCTCACCACAACATCAAAAAATTTAAACAGAGATCAGGATTTTTTTAAAGAAAAAATACGCATTTTGTAAATAAATTAAATTACTTCCAACTTTCAATTTTAGTAACTCAGAAAAACGGCAAATCATAATTGCATGAGATATTTGAATTCAGAAGCTTACAGAATTGAAATATGCATACTTTATATATTTTAATACTACATCCAAATAGCCTTTTTTATTTTATTTTTTATTTGTAGTGAGAGCTTGTGACGAAACCGCGAACATTACGTATATTTTGTAAGTTGTTAGTGTGGTCTCAGATGTGCTTATAATGACTTTCGCGTTAGGCAGTCCGCTAGCGTGGAGTGATAAGTAAGGTACTGCGGAGTACGGTTGACGGGAGCCAGCATGTCGTGGTCGCGAGTGTATGTTCCGTGTATGTGCTGTAATAACCCGCTATCGATGGACAGAATATTTTGTGAACAGTGCAGAAGTATTTTGTATACTGTGTATGTTGTTCTAAGTGATATGGCTTGCTATAAACTGTTTATGGTGAACTGCTACGGTACTGTGCCGCGGCAATTGTTTAATGAATAATTACCGGGCTTATACTAAAAATTTTGAACCTTATTTATACTCGAAACTGCTGCATTCTTTGGTAACGAAGATTAGTTTTAGTGTATGGTGGCTTGCTTTTGAATTATGTAACTCCAGAAGAATAAAACTTAGTGGACTGTGAAAGCTGACACGTGTGTATGATTTTCTAATTAGCTTCTTGCCTGTTCCCTTTGACTGTTATTTAATTAATTATTCAAATAGCAACGGTAACTAGACTGGCAACCGGACGGCATTCAAATAATCTAATTAGAAGTAATAAGTTGTAAATAACACTTCTGAACATTGTGTCAAGTAACATAGCTCCACAACCGCAACGTCATATATTAAGTAAAAGCTCCAGTATCAACGCCAAGTCTCTTACAAGCTGTTTTATCAGTATTCAATAGTATTTTCATGATGCGTGGACAGATAAATTTCGTGTGCAGACATAATTTTTAAACAATTTTATTGTATAATATATATCCTTGTCAAACATTTTGGATTTTTATCTTGGTTCTCTGGTTGGATGCTTTGAAATCTAATTTTTCAACCATCTTACTGTTGCGTTCTTCAGAGGACTCAGTAAAAGGACCGAAACGTTATTATTCAAACAAGTGGACGATGTTTACTAAAGAAAACATTGACAACTTTCGCTGAAGTGTGTGCATTCATTTTCGATTTTTGATTTCCTTAAGGTTGAGAAGATGAAGCAACCGAACTCTCAGGAGTGTGTGCTGCTGAGGTAGTCTGGGTAGCACACGTCTCTCTGTTGTCTCCGGGTCACAGAGAGCTGTGTACTCCACACCTAAGCCCGTCACGTGACTCGCTAGACAGCCTGTCCGCTGTCTTGACGGACAGCTGCAGACAAGCAAGGCGACGCCGGCTCAGCTCATGACGGGAGTTCGTTAACCACTCCCTACAACTGTCACTCCATATGTGCCACCACGTCGGGTAGTAAATCCACCCGGCATCATCATACTTCAGGCCCGCTTCAAGTATATCATTGTTTGCTGCGACGTTCTGAATTCTACTCGTCTTTGGAATCACAATCGATGCCTGGTTTAAGCAAAACTGTAATTGTCCATCCACTCTCTTTTACTAACTTTGTAAACGTTTCTTGGAGGTTTACTGGAATTTCTTCAAAACAGTGAAATCTTGAACAACTTCTCACTCATCTTAAAATGGTTATATGATGCAATCTTTATTTGTAAGCATACAACTTTTATTGCAGTATGAAACAGCTGCCAGAATCGAAGATGTATGTTCCGAACTGTTTAAGTCTTAAGGTTGACTTGGTCTCACCACTGGACTCACAACGTTGCAGCATAACATCGAAATTTGGCACCTGTTTGTTCATCTTTTCATTAGCCATAATTTTTTGTACAGATGAGCTTTGACCTCGATGGCTATTGTACTGTTTTGAAATTACAAAGTTTTTATTATAACCCATCTATAATAAAAAATTCCTATCCGCTATCTTAGGAACTAATTATTTTCTTCGGTGAGATTAACTTTACTTTCCAAACACTACGGGTAGTCCTATCTAAAGCTGCAACTAACGGGATCTGTATCATGTGTGTGTGATGCCTAATATATTGCTTTTCGACTATAATCTCTGTGAGGTACACGATCTCACTAATCCTGTAATTTATTACTAAAGGACATTTTGTCATTAAATAGTTAAGGTCATATTTAGCATTAAAGTTTTCCAAGGCCAGAGAAAATCAAACCAGACAGAAGTAAGTGAAGGAGGATCTCTGGTTACTAAAAATTTGATGAAAAGAAAATGGCTTGAGAAGCTGAAGACACAATCCTGGCGTGATGTATATATAATTATAAATTGGATTTTCAAGAAAATAGCCAGAAGGCGAGGAAGAAGGAACAATATAAACGAATTGCAATGCTTAAGTTTTGAATAGAATAATTTGTTGTAAAAGGAGCAGTAAGATAAGTAAATGATAGTTTTCTGAAGTTAATAAACCTTATGTGTTGGTCTTAGAGAAGTAATTTTACGTAAGTTAGATAACGTGTTAAACCAGGTATTTGATACAGAGGTAAATAAAAACCCTAAGTACTAACCCGACGCTGGGAATTGGAAAGTATGATTATTTTTTTGTAATAAATATGTAAAGAATTTGACCTTTACATCTCGAGAAATGTATCAAATACATATCAAATTACATCTGTGGTAAGATATCTTACGTCCTGAATGATAATTACAAATAAGCTCTGGTTAAATTATAAAATACAAATAAGGTATAGTCCACTCAGGTACACGAATCACACATACAGAATTAAGACAAAAATATTATATTAGTCTAGCAATGTATATTATGATTAATTCGGAAGCCAGTTCAATTCTGACGCAAATAAAGTGTATAGTCGTACAAGCAATCGTTTGTAACTCTGTCGACAACAGAAGAACATGTAAATTTGAAAACACTGCGCTACTGTTGGCGTTCATTGCTAAGTAAACAAATGTACGAGTATCTCTGACGAATGTTTCAGAATATCAGCCAAACGCTTAGGAATGCAAGAATACTTGGCATTCCCGGAAAATTGAGTTAGTGATAGCAAAGGCGGCCGCGGAAGTCTAAAAAATCGTATGTATGTGGTAGTTTGCATACCAGATTTGCAATCACATTCTGCGTGAGAGGAATATTCACATCTGCAGTGGTAACAGGGAATGTGATTGAGGAAGCGCAATTCCGTCTCATTGCAGGGTTAGTAACGAGACGACCATTTACTCCAGACATTCCCCTGCTACTGCCGCAATCTTTAATGGGTCTCTGCATTACCCTCTTTAAATGCCAGGACTGCATTCCTCGGAGGTTTTCGAGAGATCTTCTCGCAGATTAAGTGAGTCTTGTGCCACCTGTGTTGTCATGGTCTGAACGATTACAATTTTTTTTTTTTTTTTTTAATAGAGTGAGTAATATGAAAATTTCTTTGCTTCGACTCCAGATGCAACACTACAGGTAAACTACTGAATACAAGATCTAATAAAATTTGATTTCATAAGATAAGTTTTTACTGCCGTCTGTAAGTTATTAACTATTAAATTCTATAATTTTTATTGAATAATCTAACATACAGATTAAAACGTTTCAGAAAATCTTCACAGAAATGAGTGATGGTATCTCTCGACAATCATTTTTTGGCAGATCTATTAAAGAGCCTTCTCCGATGCTGATATCTGACTTCTTATAGGTTCGTCTAAAAAACTTCGTGTTTGAGAATACTACAGAACGTTTCTTTTTTTGTGCTATGTTGACGTTATAGAATATAGATCAATTGCAAAATTATTTATTGGCTGCTAAAATAATATCCTTTACTTAATATCCAACTGAAACTATGATATTTAGATCTGAAATAATCATTGATTCAAACAAAATTTAATAATTATTGAACATGTAATATTTGCCAAATTCTAAAGAATGGCATTAGATACTAACCTAAAACAGCAGGCATCAATCAGTGAAACATGTTAAAACACCTAAAAACTGAGCTTCAGTTGACAGTATAATATGGTTTGATACGCACTCACTTTTCATTTCAACGAGCGTGATGAGTGATAAACAACGCTCTGTCTTCTTACCCGGGAGGACGCGGTTTCGAATCCCCGTCCGGGCATCCAGATTTGGATTTTCCATAGTTTTTTTTTTTCAAATTACTTCGGAAAAATGTCGAGATGGTTATTTCAAAAGACCATGGCCGAATTCATCCAGTTCCTTGTCCCCGGTACTTTAGTCCTTTCCCGCCTCTAATGACCTAGATGCTGGTGAGGTGTAAAGTAAAAAAAAAATCATGTGGTATTGAAATATGGGAACGGCTACCTTTTTTTTACTTTGATTTGTTATTTGAAATACACAAAAGAAAACTTAAGTGTATATTTGGTTAAGACAGAGAGAATCAGGTAGGTTTAAATTAAATTTAGTTCTACTCTCATGCTCTGCTCCCGATAACAAAGAGCCCGCATAAAACTGTATCCAATTAAAGCAGTCACAAGAGATCATTACAGAGTCGGAAAAAACGGATAATTTGGAGAACGAGATCCGTTCAAAACAGGTGTTCCTACGGAATTAAAGGTGTTGAGAGGTAATATATTTATAAGTAAACTAAAAACATTTCCAGCAACAGTGTTCTAGTTAATTCTGATGTGGCACTAATTTTATGTTGTGGGTAACTTTAATGTTCATAATTTTTCGGTTATTAGAAGTTCATATTTAATGTTATGACGTTTCAAATTCTGTATAAACTATTCACTGAAGTGGCAAACGTCATAGAATAGGAATAAGCAAATATCGACTTGACGATAGACTGGCGGAAGAAACGTATAAATGTGCCGTGCAGTTTGGAAACTCTCATTTATATTCTCGTGGGTCGCGGGAAACATTTTCCTATATGGTGTAGGCCCCACGACACTAATTAAGGGGCCATCCACAAATTAAGTCACACGAATTTCATGATTTTTCGACCCCTCCCTCCCCCCATGTCACAGATTGTCACATTTGTGGGAACTCTCCCCTTCCCCCTTCCCTGGTGGGACGTCACATATTTTGCAATTTTAAATTTATAAATTAAAATAGCACTTCCAAAATGATTTATATATTTCTAGTTAAAAAAATCATATCAAAAATAAATCAAACATTTAAGAAAATATAAAAAAAAACATAAAAATCTGATTAATGATACAAAATTGAGTAATCATGCGTCCATGGATTTTGAACCCATTATTTGATACTGTTTATATTGGCATAATAGTCACTTCATTCTTGATTTCGATAGTGTTGGGAACATTGGATATGTCAACATCATCTACATCTTCCGCTATGAGCCAAAAAGTAATACAAATTATGCATGTGATGTCACAAAGTTTATGACACATCGCCCCCCTCCTTGTCACAAGATGTCACACTTTGTTGACCCCCTGCTCCTCCCCCCTCAAGGTGTGACGTAATTTATGGATGGCCCCTAACAGACTCTGAACGCGGAATGGTAGCTGTCGTTAACCGAGCGTGGTGCGTGTGGGGTAACGCTCTGTCATCGCATTCAGGAAGACCTGGATGCGAATACCCGTCCTGCCATCCAGATTCGGTTTTTTCATGGTATCCCCAAATCACTCTAACCAAATTCCTGCATGATTCCTTCAAAAGATTATGACCAAATTCGTTCCCAATCCCATCCCGCCTCTAATGATCTCGACGTCGACGAGGCGTAAAGCAAGAAGCAAGCTGAAGTTGGCGCTAAACGCATGTGGCATTCCTCTTCGGAAATTGTTCGCGACTTCAAAATTCCTCGATCTATATTGTCAAAAGTCTCGCCATGGGCAAAGCCGTGCCCGACCGCGTCTACATAATGATCGAGACCAGCGACGTATGCGTTGATGTGTCAGACATTGCATGCAAGAACAGCAAAACTGATTGTTGGACGGACGTACGACAGACGTAGCCTGCACTTCTGCTAACAAAATGTATATTCCGCAGCGCCTCTCTTGAGCTTGTGAACATGTCGGTTGAACATTAAATGACTGGTTAAATGTTGCATAGTGAGATGATTCACGGTTCCAGTTGGCAATAGCTGGTGGCAGGGTTCGAGCCTCGACCAGACCCTGTGCGATTATTAATGACTGTTTTTATTTAATAATAAATATTTAGCACAGTCACAACTTATCGTCTATCAGATTTTATCTTTCCTTTAGGCTATCGGTACTTAGTTCATAAAAGAAATTATTCTGGTATTATTAACACGGCCGCGTGGTTGTATGGAGGGTAGGAGTGCTTTGCAAATATTCTAACTGAACAAAACTCACAAAGACGTATGCTAAGCACAAACACTATTTATTGCACTAAGTTTTTCAGTTACACCATCGACCACGAAACCATATTTATTTAGTTTGTGATCAAGAAGAATTAATGACTACCCTGAATGATTGTTCGTGTAGATTGCAAGTCCGAAACGAGTGCAAGTGTTCTTAACACCCCACAATTATCACAACACTGTACTTTGTTATGCTGTCGTGATCGTAATACGCTTGTAACAGTAGTCTAACGTCTATAGTATTCACACAGCAGTCACTAGTAGCCACTGGCTTATCCAACAATACGAAACGCCGGCCAGAACTAATTAAACCGACGCGGAAGAGCGTAATTTGTATCCATGATGACTGCTACTTTCAGCAACACCATTCTCACAACAGTCAAACTGACTGTTCACTTTATCTTCGAGTGACTGGCTTCAACAGGCGTTACGAAAAACGACAGCCAGCCCTCACCCGTCGCGGTAGCACGATCGAAACTTCTTTTAGCACAAGATTACTTCACAGTTCATTACACCCATGCACACACGCGCTTGCACAACACGCAACCTTCAGCCATAGATCAGCGATACTCCTATCGATCGCTGAGATCGATAGTTGAACTCATACCCGTTACTCGGCTTAGACTCATATGCTACACATAAATTGAAAGGTACGATAAGCTATCGTAATGTGACAACCCCACGAGGCTATAGACTCAGGTTGTCAGGAAGGCATCGGGTAGCATGGTGGTGGCAGTGTTTACTTTTCGTGGACTGCAACCTTTGATCAAACCAAACCGACCAATGACTTGAAATGTTTATGGTTAACTAGTCACAAACTACTGGCAGCAAATTCTTGGCCTTCATATTCCCAAACAACGGTTGACTTTTGTAGGACTACAATGAACGACGTAAACGGCAAAAATTGTTCACGACTGATGTTGAATTCCAGCACACGATTTGTACACCAAGATCACCAAAAATTAATCTAATTGAAAATATCTTAAACATGATCGAAAGATCAGTTTGTGTACCGCATTTTCCACTTAGCAATAACGAACGGCTGTAGAGGAACAGTGGCGTATCTAGGTCAAAAAGGGCCCCGGTGCAAAAAATTTATTTTTGGCCCTAAGGCCAGACGGGCGACCTTTTTTTTGTTTTGTGTGTCTGGTAGGGGCTTCCTGATCTGAGGCTGGGGCCCCCTGAGCAGTGGTTGGGGACCCCCCTGAGCAGTGAGGGCCATGTGTCTCAGGGGCCCTCTTAGACGACATAGAGCTAAAAGAAAAAAAAGGTCGCCAGTTTGCCGTGAAGCCCCTCTGAACTGCGCTTGGGGGTCCCCAGAGGTGCGCATGGGGGCCCTCTGAGGTATGCTTGGGGGTCCCCTGTAGAGGAAGCATCACTCAATAATTCTTCAGAGGACTTCTGGCGACTTGAGTTGTTGTACTTCGTCGGGAAAAAGGGTGTCCGACCGGATATCAGGACCTGTCCCACGACTTTTAGCAATTCAGTGTAGGTTCTGGAAGTGAATTCTGTGAAAGTTGAATTGATATTCTAGAAAATTCTTTACAATGCGATGTGGCAGTAGCACCAATTTTACTATGTGCTATCAGTAATGAGTGATGTACTCCATCCACTGCATCGACTAGTCCAGTGAACCGTGATTCCCTGTTATTAAGGCATTGTGTACGAGCCTCCCTTTGAGTAACTTCCTTCTCCGTGTTTAGTGGTATGTCGCCGGAGTTGGGTGTTGATGTCTTCTCGATGAACTGCACCAGCGGAGCCGGAACAGGCTCGTCCACCATCCACCTCGTTAATAATTAACTGCCCTTCCTCGCTCACTCACCCCCACACCGATGTTTCCCGGAAGTTAGCCCCGTGTCAGCCACAGTTACTGCCGACAAGTTATGATGTCAGCCGAGGTTGCGGACCAAGTTTGAACAACTTAGAAGGCACCCTCCTACCGTTACAACCTGTGCGTCATCGTCTACTTAAGCCTCTCATTGATTATACAGCCTGGTATTTCCGAAATTTCATTTCTAAAAGCTTTTCATGCATTCCTTTATCAACGTCGATACTCTTTATTTAATTCGACATATTATTTTTTATTCATCGGGTGGAAAATTTTTCATATTTGATCACTATAGCCATTTAATAAACCGAGCGGTAGCGTTCTGGCCTCTCATTCGGGAGGATGTAGGTTCGAATACCCATCAGGGCATCAGATTTTGGTTTTCAGAAATCAATCCAAATGAGTGCCGGCATGTTTTCTTCAAAAAACCATGACCGAATTCCTTCCCGTTCCTTGCCCGCAGTCATTTACTACTTCTAGTGGCCTCAACGTCGACGAGGTGCAAAACTGTAAGAAATGTATGCCATAAAAAAATTAAAATAGTTTCCTTGGTAATGAAAAACGTAAGTGTTCATTCCCTTCACTTTTTATTCACTGGATGAGCGGTTTCTAGGAGGTTCTGTTGTTGAGTAGGTTCTCTTCTATTAATGGATTCATTTAAACCACTATTGATGAAGTTGTTCATACTTTTTGATGAAACATTCAGTTTAGTAATTGTTGCTGATTTAACTTCTTTCCTAGAATATTCAAACAATACGCTGATGGATGCTAATTGAGGGAATGCTAGAAGAACAGGCACACTTTATCGTAAACTTTGTTAACAACTGTTCAACCATATATTAACACAGGTCAGACACTGAAAATGTGTAGATAAATATTAGTCACGGGATAATACTCCGGTAGAATGTATTGTGTATCAAAACTGATCTCAGAAGACTTAATTAATGCAAAACACATAATGATGAAAATTAACTACTGGTTTCATAATATAACGTAAAATAAAAATAAAGTCATGATAAATTATGTAATGTACTTACAGTTATCTATCAGAGAGCTGCTCATTATTGGCGGTGAGATACCTTTCATTGCATGACGAAATCAGCAAATTATACTAATGATTATTATACAGAAAAAATGTAGGGACTTGGTTTGAAGCCCCGTCTGCACACCAATTTTTTATGGGCCCGTAAAGTGACCTTTACACCTGTTGAAACTTTGCTTTGTTTATGTGAAATATGTTTGGATGCCATTACATGTAACGGACAGGTGCTGGGCAACAACGTTTTTTGGTGTTTAGGAAAATAACACTATTACTATATGAATTTGGTCCACTGATTACAAATAAGACTTTTATTTTGACATATCACATCTAGATTTTAAGCTATGTAACGTTCCTCTGTTCTATATCAGTTGTCACTCAGAGTGAATGTTGTTTATAAGTGTATGCGTGTGAGTGACAGTCCATATATTTCCTTTCATTCTAACACGGAAGAATGGTGCGCGTGGCATTCAATTTGAATCGTGTTTAATTTCGCTGCATGTCTGGAATTCATTCTTCTTAGTGAATTACCACGTTTAAAGCTACTGAGCTAACTTATTCATTCACAGTCCATATGTTTCTAAGATTATATGGACGTATGTATATCCATTATAACACTTTCAGATGCCAACATTGAAATTGGTGAATTTTCTCTTGACAGAAATTGGGTTATACCAAATACGCGTACTTTCTTTACATGTCGGAAAGCAGAGACCGTGATAATCACTATGCTAAGAAAGACAGGCCGCCCGAATAGATACTGCTCCTCATAGAGCTGTTAATATATTGCAAGAACCTTTAGCTGAGCGAGAAAAAATTATTTCCCACCTTTGCACATCAAACTTGGATGTATAAAAATATTTGTCAAAGCTTTGGACAAACATTGGGAGTGCTTCTAGTATATATACAGTGTGTTTCCAGGAAAGACATTTGATAATCTTAAAGCATGGATATTTTGATGGACCAATGATTCTTGAACTCCCAAAGGACACAAATTTCGCGAATAAAATGCACAAGAATGAAGCATTATCTTGGCGAGCCTTTGCAGAAGTAGTTTGAAATTTCGTACAAAAGTAAAAAGCTGCAAAGACGTTGTTAGTAACATGATGTCAGCTTTTCGTAATATTGGCGTCAATATGAGCATCAAAATACATTTTCGTTTTAGTCATCTTGATTGCTATGCTAAAAATCTCGGAGTAGTCAGCAACGAACAAGGTGAACGATTCCATCTTGACATAAAAGAGAAAGAAGCCCGGTATCAAGGGATACTGTTATGATGGCACATTATTATGGGTGTTTAAAAGGAGATACGCCTGTTATGACGCACAAAGAAGTGTAAATTTATCCCTTTAATTTTCATTTGAAATGTTTGCATTTTCAATTTTGAATATATGTTTGTGTTTTGTTTATGCTCACGCATATTTTATCACTTATTCTTTGCCTTTTATATAAATAAAATAAATTTGTTAAAGAAACAGACTTGTCTAAATCCCCTCAAATACACTAATATCAGCCTAAGTACGCTGTTGGAAATACGTGTTACATTGTAATGGATTCAAATGGAGAAGAGTACAGGAAAAATAGTTGATCTAATAGAGAAAAAACGAAGTTATTTTCGAATTTATCAGCAAAAATTACCTAAGAATTCGTTAAAATATTCCAGGCACAGGATTTTTTTTTTTTTTTTTTTTTTTTTTTTTAAATATTGAAATTCTCCTAAGTTGTATCCTGGTAAATAATGCCTTTTAGTGTCCCGGCCAATAATGCCATACGAATTTACTTAATTCGTCTAAACTCTTAATGGTAAATTGAAGTACGATAGTAAAGTTTGGTTATGAAGTTCGGATCTCAAAGAAAAAAAATTGAAGGGCTATTTGTTGAGGCTAATCATTGTGCTAATTTTAGCTGAACCTTCCAGATACAAATGTAACATTTCGTGAGTTGTGTATTGCATTGTTTATTTTTATTTTATGTAATTTGTCCTATGATCGGCGATGGTTTTTACGCCACTAAATTTGATTTAAAAAAATCATCCCATAAATAATATTAGTAAACAGTTAACGAAAGCACAATACACCTATCGATCTGCTTAAAGAAATAGGGTTAAGAACTTTATGAAATAATGTCTAACAGATGCTTTTAAAAATGTGTTCGCAAAGGGAGAATGCGATTATTTTACCCTATAGAATGGACTACCGAGCGTTATAGGGAGCCGTAACGTTCGGGCGTGGTGGTATTCCTGACGACGCGGATTCGATCTCCTGTGCTGTCATCCCAATGTTGGTTGCCTATGAATCACTCCACACTAACGTCGGGCTTGTTGCTTTCAGGGGCCTTTACTTTACGCTTCTTACCAACAATCTTGCTTTAATGATCTCATCGCCGACGAATCGTAAAGTGAAATAAAAATTTCTGGTTCCTGAAATTGGATTCAAACCCGCGATAAAGTGGCTGGTAGTCCAAACAGACAGCAATATCGTGTCAAGGATGGTCTTTTAAAACACTGCTGTAATGAGCGTCAGTTGAGTTCGATGTAGCAATACATGATTAAGGCTGCTAACTAATGCTGCATTTGAATGTTAACTACGGATAATCATATTTAAGCGTGTTCGCTTTAGTAAAAAGTAAACCGGTTTTTAGAATGTTCCTGGTTTTACTGTTAAATTTACCCAATTTAATTTTCCATACAAAACTAATTGCTTAGCGCAAATAATGAACGGTTAAAAAAAAATTTGAAGCAGTCTGCCCATCTCTTTGTAACGGACATACGTCCCGTTAAGTTATATGTTGTTAGAAAATAACATACTATACTAATATTATAATTGAGAATGTAACTCTGTCTGTTTGTTTGTTACGTTTCTAAGCGGATACTCCAATCGTGAAAAAATTTGACAAGGAAATGCTATTTGACATTAGGATGGACACCGTATTCTGTATAGATAAGAATATATTGTCATTAAGTTATGAAAACTATCTGAACTGTGAAAGATAAACGCATAATATCTGCATGTTTTTGTGATGCGTAACGGTACAGAGCAATAGCAGCGTAGCGCAGTGGTAACGTGCTTGCTTCTAAAGAAAACTCGCGTGTGGCTTCGGGTTAAAACCTCACTGATAGCAAATTTTTTTATGAATTGTTTTTCATAGTTTGAGCCAAGCCTAGGATTTTGTAGTAACGATACCATGGTCTGGCAAATCTTTGGTGAGAGAATAGTGCCCTAAACGTTTACTTTATTCAGGCAGTTGTTAAGGTTCTTTGGTGGGTTAATTTACTGCATTAATTAAAAAGTCCACCAAAAAAAACAATGTATGTTGATGCTCGTTTATTTTCAATCAAAACAAGTCTGCGACATTCACAAGCATAGTTGTTACAATCCAAAGATGCAATACTGAATACTTGAATCGAAAACTGAATGAAAACTTGCATGAATGTCTCTGTAACACTGAATTAATACTTAATGCAAACTAACTCTCTGTCCAGGCGATCTGTTTATATAGAGTCTATCGAATTTACGAGAATTCTTCAAAGGCATCCGCCCGATATTTCTCGATCATTAACAATCACTCAAACAATCAAACATATTAAAAACAATCGGAATTGATACAAAATTAATTAATAACATTACAAAATGATTAGAAACGGTAATTAGAGATACTTAAATACAAAATCATTTACAGAAATCCTTTCAAATGGCAGAAAATTGTCCTGTAGACATCGTAACATACATTAATACAAGTAATTACAAACTTTTAATAAATTCTCTTGCATCATTCGGTTCTTAAACATATTAAATGGTCTTTAAATAATTTTCTTACCTAAAACAAAGTCTATATACACTTATTTACAAGAATTTACAAAATAAACATACCAAATCACTTTCAAGCAAACTTTAGCTCATTACAAATATTTCACACAGTCCAATACTATTCAAAATACAGGTATTAGGGCTGTTACAACCCCTCCCCAGGATTCACTTAATTTTACACAGATAAAATTGATTGAATCCGTCCCGAATCTAAGCAGGTTGAATGTACACATAATGCAGACACGAACAGATTACAATCAATCAACCATAATGACTTTTACAATGAACAAGTACAATTCTTCATACAACATCTGCACATAGTCCATGACACTGATTTTGATTACAATAATTGTCTTTTCTCAGGTCCAATCATTTTATCATTTACTGTTTTTACACAACAAACGTTCAATGCCATCACCTTAAGTTACAATTTTTTCACTCCAAATTACACACTTGATGTCTGCTTGTTAATTACACCAGTCTGTTTACATTTTACAGCTGATAATTTGTCACCAAAATATAGAAAGTCACAACATCATGAAAATACCAAAAGTCTCTACACAAAACTGTCACAAATTATACATTGAAATGCTTACATCTGCATCTGAGCTTAAGTACTCACACAAACTATTTACATGCATCAATTGACATACTTATTTACAAAATTAGATATTTACAGGTATTGACCCCTCCCCAAACCATGCATTTCAATTAATTCTCATAAGTGGGTTCCAGGAGTTCCTTGGAAACCCAGAACCATGTAAGTTACTTTTTCCTAACCTTCCAGTTTTCTTCAACTTTTGTATACACATTTAATATTACATTTCTATTTGCACAAAGCTTCATTATATACAGACAAAAACACAAACTTCCAATCATCTCAGACAACAGACTGTGGTACAACCATGCAACAGCTGAGACATACAATGGTTCTGTTTTAGCAAATTGATTGTCACTTAAAAGCAATGCTGTTGACTCAACTGGTAATATAAATTTATTATTCTCACTACTACAGTTTAGTCCATCATTACTCCCAACCCCACTCTTCATCATCTGATTGCTACTTAAACTTACCAAATTACATGAATCAGTACCTAAAACTGTTTTAACATCTGGCTTACTGACTTCCTCCACAAAATAATTATTTTTCTCAGCAACTACTACTTCACTATTAGCTTCCACATCAAAGAGAGTACCAAACATAGTGTCATCTAAGTCACATTCTGTACAATTTTCCAGATAAGAAACTGGTTCAGATAAATCCTTACTCCCACCCATTTCTTCATTATCATTATCTACACCAAATACAGAGCTAAATAATGTATCAGCTAGGTCAAAATTAGGACATTTTTCCAACTTAGGGATTGGTACATAAGGCTTTTCAACCACTCTCTCTTCAGAAGACAAATACTTTGACTTACAATTCTCCTCCTCATCTGGGTCTCCTATCCACACCACTGTATCACCTTCATCTTCAAGATATCTGAGAAACTCCTCGATTTCAGCACTTCTACAAACTTCATTACCACCTATACAAGCACACATAGTCCCAACTATGCCATTCTGGACCTTACAAGTTTCTGATAGCCACACTGTAGTATGCACTATAAATTCTGCACCCCTTTTTGTAATTAAGCTGTGACCATTTCGAAAATCTTCTACATGAAAATTATTACTTTCGCACACTGATTCTAGTGATAAGGTACTATGGTGGTCCCCTTCCCGCTTTATCTTATTATCAACCTTTACATCATCAACATCATTAATTACATCTATCATATCCTTATCCTGAAATTCACTTGCTGCTACCCCCACCTCTTCCAATAAATCTTCTCGGGGATTATTCATAAAAATGGAATTAACGCTATAGCAGTTGGTACCTGGACCCACAATCTTACCCACCACTGCGGGGCCCGTCACAGAGGGGGTCTTTAGTTTGCCTGCCCCCCATGCTGCCTCTCCCTTTCAGATTGAGGGTTCTGTTCTCTCACTTCCCCATTATCATTCCTCCTTGTGTAATTATCACGAACCCTTCCCCTCGATCTACCATCCCTTGACCCATTACCCCTTCTAGGGGGACTCCTGCTGCCCCTCCTATGGTGTTGATGGTGGTAATGTTGTTCATTGAATGACTCCTGGGCATCCAAGCGTCTTAACAATTCAGAAACTCTATCCACATTTACTACATCCAAAGTGGCAATTAAATTTCTTGTTTGCTGGGGTAACCTAGCTCCTATCAAATCAATGAATTCTTCCTCTCCATAAGGGTGGTCTAGGTACTTACAACGGATCCAACATTTATGAAAAAAATCATGTTGAGTTTCCCTACCAGGTTTATAGGGTCTACCAGTCATCAACTCTCTTTTTTCTTGAATCTGCCTGCTTGTCGACCAAAAATGTTTCAAAAAGTTTTCTTTAAACAGCTTGTAGTCAGTCACTTCCCTAGCTTGTCTATCACCCCATGTCCTAGCATAAGATTTTAGATGTTTACCCACAAGTGCAATTTTCTTACTATCGGGTAATAAATTAAAATAATCTGATCTTTCAAAATTATCTATAAATTCAATAGGGTGAAGCCTCCCACTATCATCATAGAATTCAAATTCTTCTTTTACATCGACACTGAAATTTGGATTACCTGTTAAGGGAACCTGACTTAACTGAATCTGCAACCCAGTAACCCTTTTTTCTAACTGATTTACATTACTTTCTAATCCATGCGCTAACTGTTCCTGCTGCTGCACCAATGTATTAATACTTAATCCCACCTCTTGTCTCAACTCATTGACCCTTTGAGCAGCTTTACTATCACTGGCTTGGAATAAAGCAACATATTCCTGCTTCATCTTATCACAATTTTCACTGACTTCCTTCACCTCTTTATAAATCAAATTTTCACATTCAGCCTTATTCTGTTCACAAAATTTTGTAACTTTCTCAAATTTCTCCTGACATTCTGTTACTACCTTCCCCAATTTAGAATCTAAATTGTTAATATCTTCCTTGAATTGAGAGCTAAAACCCTGAAATTGCTCTGTGATTTTAACATCAAAACATTTAGTCAAATCAGAGAATGTTTTATCATTGTTTTGTTGCAGTTGAGAAAACTTATCATTAATTTCAGAAAATTTGTTGTCAAGATTCAACTCAGTTTTAAATTCAGAAAATTTGCTGTCAAGATTTAACTCATTTTTAAATTCAGAAAATTTGTTATCCAATTTGGAAAATTTATTTTCAAATTTGTCATCAATTTCGGAAAACTGAGACTTAATTTCAGAAAATTTGCTGTCATTATCACTTATTAACTCATTTCTAAATTCAGAAAATTTAGCGTCAAATTTGGCTACAAAAGATTCTAAAAATGCTTGCAGGTTCTGATTATCAGCCATTTTTAGTAATTAGCAAAATCAACATAAAAAACAAAATTAAGAAAAATTAAAATCTTTCCAATCTGCCACACATTAATATGCAAAAGAAATCACTTGAATATTCAATGCCGTACTTACAGTTATTCCTCACTTTTGTATCACATTAAATTTCACTTCGAAGCACTTAATTAATCACTAAACACCATACTGACTTCAAACACTTAACCACACTTTTCACAATTCACTGTAGGAAGACGATGTTGAGGCCGAAGAAAATCCACTCGTCGTCGGAAGATTACAGCCGATTGCCGATGAAAAATCTCCGCCTTAGGCCGTCAAATCCGTGTCGTCGCCGGTCGAAATTTCCTCTCAGGTTATATTCGCTTATCGCCGATAATCCGTCGCAATTTTCTGCAGATTCTTTTTAGAAGATAAACATCCCACAGATGTTTAAGAACTTCTCGTCATGTCAACGGTCGCCATGTTAAGGTTCTTTGGTGGGTTAATTTACTGCATTAATTAAAAAGTCCACCAAAAAAAACAATGTATGTTGATGCTCGTTTATTTTCAATCAAAACAAGTCTGCGACATTCACAAGCATAGTTGTTACAATCCAAAGATGCAATACTGAATACTTGAATCGAAAACTGAATGAAAACTTGCATGAATGTCTCTGTAACACTGAATTAATACTTAATGCAAACTAACTCTCTGTCCAGGCGATCTGTTTATATAGAGTCTATCGAATTTACGAGAATTCTTCAAAGGCATCCGCCCGATATTTCTCGATCATTAACAATCACTCAAACAATCAAACATATTAAAAACAATCGGAATTGATACAAAATTAATTAATAACATTACAAAATGATTAGAAACGGTAATTAGAGATACTTAAATACAAAATCATTTACAGAAATCCTTTCAAATGGCAGAAAATTGTCCTGTAGACATCGTAACATACATTAATACAAGTAATTACAAACTTTTAATAAATTCTCTTGCATCATTCGGTTCTTAAACATATTAAATGGTCTTTAAATAATTTTCTTACCTAAAACAAAGTCTATATACACTTATTTACAAGAATTTACAAAATAAACATACCAAATCACTTTCAAGCAAACTTTAGCTCATTACAAATATTTCACACAGTCCAATACTATTCAAAATACAGGTATTAGGGCTGTTACACAGTTTTTGTGTGATCTAAACTAATAATATTATATATGCGAAAGTAAGGCAACGTCTTTTTTTTACGTTTTGACGACTATGTGTGTAGGTATACCGAAATACTTTGTATCATTAGGAACGAAATAGAATACTTTTTTCCAATATGAATAAATGAGGCAGGTTCGACGTTAGAATAGTATATCGATAGCGTTCCCGTCATATTATGCCGACATATCGTAGGTAACTTTCAGCTTTGTGTATCCAATTCTAGCAATCAAATTCTAAATCCACGCGTACGAAGTCGCAGGTAACAGCTGGTAACATATAAAAATATTAATTTTGTACGTATCTAATTTAAAGTGAACGTTAAAAGATGTTAATAAGATGTTTAGGTTAAGATTCCTTGGCAACAAGGAGATATGTGTGGGCTAGCCATGAAGATTATATATAGAGATGGGGACTGGAAAATATTATTATGGAGGATTCGACAGAAGAATAATATAGAGCAAGAAAATGTATGGATGGAAGGAAAATAATCGAGCAGATCTGGCGGATCAGAAATTAATTTGGACTGCTGACGGCGAGAGAAAATATTGACGTATTTGGAAGCTGTGGAATGTTAAATATTAATACTGTGTTAAGCCTTGTAAAATGTGTTATAATACAAGAAGAATTCTAAAAAGATTGTATAGTGTTATTATTTTTAGGGATTCTACGATAACATAGGGGGGCTGCAATTTGATGATGGATTGCTATGTAACTCCACGAGACAAATTGAAAACAAAGAATATTTTTTTTTTTTGATATCTCTCTTAGTTCTCGAGATATTGTTTCTCAAAATTGACGTGATTAGGTAGAAATGCGGCCTGGACCAGAAGAAAAATTTCGCCATAGCCAATTTTGAAGATAAATTCGTATGTAACTCGACGAGACAAATTGAAAACGAAGAATAAATGTTTTTGATATATCGCTTAGATCTCGAGATATTGTATCTCAAAAGTGAGGAGGTTAGGTTGAGATGGAGCCAGAGCCAGAAAAAAAAAAAACCAAAACCAATGTATCTTCACGGTGGAAAAGTACTTTGGGTGTTTTACTTTCTTCCTACTGGTTGCTGTTAGGTTGAAATACGGCCTGGACCAGAAGAAACATCACCAAAAGCACAAAGAACTATTAGCTATCTATAACTGATTTTTAACATGCTATATATAGAAAACCAAGCGAGATATCAAAAAATTTTCGATTTGTTTCGTCGAGTTCTAAAAGAATTCATCACAAGATTGTGGCGTCACGGTAATGATAGAACTACCATTATTTGAAAAGGAGAAATCGAAACATAATTTCAGTTAATAGTATAAGTGTTATTTTCAGTTGATGAAAAGGAATTATAACCGGAAAGGGTAACGTGAACTTCGTACTTATACAAAAGATGTTAAAACACGTATTTCTTCAGTGGCAGAAGGTGTAAAGGATCTCTTTAAGGTAAAGATAATGTTGTGTTGTAAAATTATTTGTAATTATCGTTAACTGACTGAAAAGTAGGATTTCCATATTGTGTAACTGAAACAAGAAAGGTTAAAAGCTTCAGTACATGCAATTGACCACCAGTAGCTAAGTTATATCTTCTTTCAAACTGAAAACGAACCAAGTGCAAAGTAAATTTTTTAATCAGTTTTAGCTACAAATGACAGAATATCCCTTATTGGCTCGTATTTCTTGCAGTATATATGCAAACAGTGCTCTGTATACTACGGAAAGAATTTTATAGGTATTATTTTCCACAATTTTCAGATTGATTGTAACTAAATTGTATTAGCCGGTTTAATAACTGTTCCACTGTACCGCGGGCGTAAACTTTCCCACAGGGTCGGCAGAAGGTTTGCAAACAGAGTGATATTTGAGAAGGGTTCAATGTGATTACATCCGAGCGAACCACCGAGCCGCCATTAAATGTGAATACAAAATTAGAAGGAATGGAATACCCTCTGTACTAACAAGCAAATTTTAATCATCGGAAAATGGAAACGTTCCTACGAAGCTGATCCTGCTACACCGTATTTTTTTCCTCTAGTGTACTGATAAAATATTTCAGTACTGTAATTACGAAAGCAAATATGGCAAGAGGAATCAGATAAATCTGCATGGCTGCAATGATTATAGAACTGGAGATATTTAACTTTCCGGTCGTATTCAAATACGGGTCCTGGAACAAAGAGATGAAATCAACAGACAGTGGTACCAACTGTTAACAAATTCCGTTATTTTAATCTCCTCACTGTTTTTGTTTATACGTCTCACATTTTAAGCGATAATAATCAGTAATGTCAACGGTCGATCTGATTTTCGAATAATACTGGAACGTATTGTAGGATTATTCGTGGGAGACTTTAATTTTTTGGGGATCTTCCGGAGTTAATTAACCGTTTGTGATTTTGTTCACCAGTAGTGTTTAACATATTTTTTCATTAAAGAAAACATGGAAGAAAAACAGGAATAGGTTTTATTGGACTTAGGTAGAATTTCCACTTGACTTTCCGTTGTATTAAAGAACTTAAACTAAATAACACTGATAGCTTAAAAGAAAACATTATAGGTTTATTGAACCTCCACTTTACTAAACAGTAAAGGAGACGAATACTGTAACAAATTTCGGATATATCTCTTTAGAAACAATTCTAATTTTGAGTGTCACCCATCTCTTGTGGTTGGCATATTCCATTTTCCACTTACTACAGTGCTTAGTGAGTTAACGAATCTTTATTATACCGGGTCAATTCTAATCAACTAATTCTCCAACACAGTTGACTTCTCTTCTCTCGCAGTATACTCCTTTTTTTTAACTGCTTAACGTCTCTTAACAGCGAGGTCTTTAGAGACGGGAAAGGATGGGGGGGCAAGGAATGGGAAGGAATTCGGCCATGGCCTTTTGAAGGAAGCATCCCGGCATTTGCCCGGAGTGATTTGGGGAAACCATGGAAAACCCAAATCTGGATGCCCGGACGGGGATTCGAACCGCCTTCCTCCCGAATGCGAGGGCAGAACGCTGGCCGTTACACCACCACTCTCGGTAATATATATTCCTTCTTGTTCTCCTCATACACAATCGTGCGAGTCAATAACCAGAGATACTGTCTGTGCTTCTCAGTGTTGCCAACATAAACTCAACCACATTCTCCAACATAATTACGTACTTAAATAATATTCTACAACAGAGAATGTGAAATTAAAATACGATAAAAATTTATCCCCGAAACGAAATGGGCGGTTTACTCGTTTCTTCACAGTCTTCCAGCTCTTAACGTAAAGGAGATATTCAAACTAGGGGCCCATCGTAGCTACTGTCCTTATTACGGTTTTTAGTTGTTTTTCGGTATTAACCAGTGCTTCCATTTCCACGGATTTACCCGTAGATCTACGAATTTGTATAAAAAGTTAGGATTTTTTGATTTTATTAAAATATCAACGGATTTTTGCTTTTTTTAAAAATATTTGTTGATTTTTCCTTATATTGGTGTTTTCTTAAACTTTGAGCGTATAGTGCTAATGCGTTACAGAATTGTCAATAATTGTTAGTTGTTTCCATGCAACCAACGATTGAAGTAAAGCTCATGTTTTGTTTGATTATACATTTTATAGATCTTAAAAGACCTTAATACAGAACTATCGGCACACTCTTTATGCAAGGTAGCACGCTCGTTGGCACGGCTTACAAAGCAGTGTCTTCCGAGAAGGATTAACCAATATCTGAGAGCCAAAGTGTTCTCAGAAGATATGCTAAATTTAATGTTAACAAAGAAAATAGATAATGCCGATAGCTGTGGTTGTGTGAGAAATTTGGTGGTTAAAGGTGGTCGATGTAGGGCATATTCATATTTTGACGATAGACTTGTGTGTCCCTATACTTTCCTTCCCTGCCACAACTACATAGCGCAGACCGTTGGTATTTGTGTGTGGTAGTAGCATCGATTCTCCCAACGTGCACTATGGTGGTTAGTTGTCGGTAGCTGTCAGTCAAAATTGTTTACAAACACGAACGAAGTCGCGGGCACCAGCTAGTTATATATATAGAGCAAAATTGTGCCATATTTTTACTTACATGCATGACTATCCAACATTTTAGCATTTAATTCCAGCTGCCAGTCTTCGCATCAGGCGATTATTTTCACAACGTCGGCTTGTAACAAAGCGCAGTCGTCTTCGGTTTTTATTTCAGGATAAACAACACTAGTTATGATCTAATGTTTAATTTTCCCACATATATGTTAGTTTATGTATTAAAAAAAACCACTTTAATCATACTTAAATGAACGATGGATATTTAGAAATAATAGTTTATTTGATTAGTAATCTCGCACTTTATAAATTTAATGTACGTGTTTAATACAAGCGAATCTAACCTTTGTGCTTAACCGACGGAGAACGCACTTCTTGTAACAGGTCATGCAAATGTCAGACTGTTTTTCATAGAAAGGAAGAAGAAAAATTCCAGCAGAAACACAAAGGTGGCGTATAAAACGTATGTGACTCCTCACTATATGGGATTCGCGCCTCAAAGAAAGGAGAGAAAATACTAATATAAATTTCACAAGGCTGCCGCGTGTTTTGCAACCGTTTGCGAGAGCTCTTTTCCTACTGTGTCGACTGCAACAATGCGCCTGAAATGGTAAATCAGAATCAGGAATTCCATACCCGCTCATAGCAGTGTGTTATAACCTTGGTTCTAAATACGTTTATGCAGGTGGATTTAATTAGAAGCAGGAATCCCAAGAGTAGAAAAAAAGTTCTCCGCTCTACTTAACAATGAATGCTGTTACCTGAAAGCAAGAACAGCTGCTGGTGGCTTATAGAGAATTTAAGCACGTTCCCTCCGCTGGGGGAAAACGCCAGAGATCGTAAACGTTATTTCCCGGAACGGAAAAGCCAACTCGCAGGTTAATCCATTTATTCGCGTCGCGTAATCCGTTTGTAACGCAGATGGTGTGTGAATTTTATCGCTTCCTGCCTTACTTTCGCGCCCTGGGATTTGCGCTTAAGCGCTCTGACCTTAAAGCAGAACTCATATAAACGCTGTATAATTATCTTTTTCTGTATCTTATCAAAAACAATGTAATAAACTCCCACGCAGTAATGAATGTACCCATTTATAGCAAACGGACTTTCTTGTGTTGAGGATAATGCTGTGAAAAAATTACGGACGTGTCTATTTCCAATTTGGTCACACGTTACAAATAATACTTCACTTTCGGTATTGAGGATATTTTATCAGCAGTAGCTTTCAAAATTTTCAATCAAATTATAATCTGTTATTTATTGGAAATTTAGTATGAACCTGTAATTTAAATACGGTGATAAGGGAGCGTCCGTAAACCACGTGGCACTATTTTGGCCTCCCTTGAACACCCTTCCCCCTACGTAGTTTGACGTGGCTTTTACCCCAGAACCTCCCCTACCCCCATACCTCTGTAGATAGCAACTTTTTTCCCCATTAATTCCAGAATGTTTGTCCTGTATTCTCGTGACGGAGTATCGTTAAAATGATTGTGTAAAATATGAATACAACTTATTTTTGCGTTATACTCTTTTCTGAAACTAGCTTCGTACCCGCGACTTCGTACGCGTGGATTAAGAATTTTTTTGCCAGAATTAAATATAAAAAGTTGTTGGTAACGAAGGATTGGTCCCAAACAATATCGAGTCGGCATAATATGACAGGAAAGCTATCACTATATCATTCTATCGTCGAACCTGCCTCTTGAAGAGAATCAATTTTCAACATATTTCTGTCACTATTCGATAAGATTTCAAAATTTCGTGACTACAACTGTTAATCATACTGGAAAAAAATATCCTGTGCCCTTCATACAGCTTTCCTTATAAAATTCCATCACAACGATATAGTCGTCAAAACGTAACAAAAAGACAGAGACTTACTTCCGAATTTATATTAGTATTACTGTGATTCACACTCACACACTCACTGCGAACAACACCTGAGGGATAGTTATAACGTAAAAAAGTGTACACCTACAACATTGCAAGACTACCTACGATTTGCCTCGCATTGCACCCCTAACTTTATAATATCTACAGTTTAACATTCAATCTAAATAACCTACGGCCCAGGCCTGACTCTTAAGATGAAACACAATTTTTAAAATCTTAGCCTTTACGGAGATTTGAACCGGAGACCACGACGTTCATAAACAAGCTCTTTAGCCATTGAGCCGCCAGTTCACTACACGGAAACACGGTCTGGAGACGTCCACATCCAACGTGTCTGCCTATCGCCGTATTTCGAAGTTATGAGACAATATGCGTTATTTATACAGATAATTTTTCAACCAAATGTAGACAGTATTTTTCTCCTTGTTTCAAAGGATAAGTGTTCAAAATTTCATCGAGATCGGATGAAAACTGTGGATTTGTATGAAGAACAAACAAACCAACAAACAAACCAACAAACAAACAAACAAACATACATTCATCTTTATATATAAAGATTATAAACTTTCTGGATGAAATGCTGACTGTAGTTGCTCTTCCAAATGATGAATTATTCGGAAAAGCCTCTGTCTCAGGTATAGTTAGGGAATGTCTTCAAGTATTACTAAAACATTCTCCTTACCTCATTCATAATTGTACATTAAATGATAAAACAGAACAAAATACACCGACAACGTAAAAAAAAAAAAAAGAAAACTAAGAAGGGATATATTTGTTGTCTTCTTTTGCAGAAGTTCAGTCACCGTTGTCTCTACATTATCAGGAAATGATTCTTTGATATAATCAAAATATTTCTATAACTCATTCGATATTGAAAACTCGTTGGAATTTTTTTTTAGCTAAGCGTCGTGAAGTTTATTTTACTGCATCACTTTACACCACACTTTGACCTCAACAAGAATTATAATTAAGATTGCACTAAAATTCACTTGACATAGCAAAATTAAAATTTCGAGTATTTTATCAACGAGCGGTTTGGTAGCACGCCGGCGAGGCGCGGCGATGTTAGTCAGAACTGCTTTATTTAACACCATCAAAACAATACGAGCTGTCACCAACTCGTAAAATCACGGGTGACATCTGTAAGTAAATTTGTGTCCAGGAATGGAATATCTAAAGTTTTTCGAATCATAATGCGCCCTCATGTATCAAAATGAGCTTAGTTGAAATGCGCCTAGTGCAACTCAGTTTTATGACTACAGGTCACATACATGCGTAGCACTGTTAGAATATATGATATGTAAATTACATACAAAAATAATTCACTTAAAGAAAGAGAGTAGTTAAAAAATTTCTGGTTTTGAGGGAAGAAGTTACACTTTTAATCATCCTCCAAGTTCGGAAATGAAAGTTCTAATTTTAAGACAAATAAATAACTGTTCATCAACCACCCACCCACCTGATATATTTACTAATGTTCACCTGTTATATTTCTTGCATAAACACAAAGAACCGTATACCATATCGGCAACTATAACCAATTATTTCCATCATTTCTCGGTTTGGAGTATTAAAAGAGCGTAATTTTCTGACTCCTCGTTAATGTCCAAATTCGTTCACACATATCATTTCACATAACAAAATGAGGTAATAACCAGAAACGGTTTTACCTGAAGCTTAAATCCATTTGAATTTTTTTTATAAACATTTCGTTTGTGGAAGAAGATTGAATAAGATTTCAGCAAATTTTAGGCATCTCTGCAGGATTGAAAATACCTTGTGTCATTTCTGCAAACTGTATTTACTCCCTGCGTTATGATTATGTATGTCAGCATCAATAGTTGAAGGCACCACTTAAATTGAACGACGCTTTTTTAGGTTTAAACACCGTCCGTATTAATGAAAAAATTCCCAAAAAAAGGATACAACAGTAAAGTAGAGACTTAAACTGAGCTAAACTTACGAGCCTCCTTGTTTCCAAACGTGCTACATGAAATATTTATTCACAGACGGAATCTGGATGTCTAGACCGAATGTCGAACCAGGGTCGTCCGGATGCCAGCCTTCGTTGCCTGCTACCAACTGGAGATCGAGGCAAAAAACCATGAGGCGAATGCTAATTATCAGTCATATTTTCACACTAGCTGGTGCTCACGACTTCGTTCATGTTTGCCAAGAATTTTAAATGTTGTTATTTTACTGCACGGAACCTTAAATATTTTTAAGATATAAAGTAAGCTATGTTACTCCCTGACAAATCAGCAACCCCCCGTGATATTCCATCAAAATTGGTTTCAAACACTAAATATGTTGCATATAAATTATTTATACTTATTAATGGCTGAAAAAAGTATCGTATTCAAGAACAATCCAGAAGTTTCGAATTTTTTTTTAGAACACTTTGCTTGTAATATGAAAATACCCCGGCTCGACCACTTCCAACCACCATATCTCCTACACTCACACAGCTAACGACATACAACCACGATAGTGCACGATGGGATACTCGAAGCTGCTACCACACACAAACACCAGTGGTCTGCTCTAGGTAGTTGTAGGCTCAAAGTGAAATACAGGAACAAACACACATCCATTTTTACATATATATAAGACTGAACATCACAGCTAATTTCTTTCAAATCAGTTTAATTTCGTATTACTTTGGGAGTTTGCTCATAACGCCAACAATCTACCGTAAAAAGGAAAGAAAACATATGAGATATAAGATCTGAAATGGAAGATACTAAAAGAGGTTCCATTCTTGATTTTTTGAATTTCTATTTTTTTTTTGTGTTTTTTTTTTCAGACAGATAAGACATTAATGACGTAATTTTTTTAGTTTGTCATTCAGCGTCATATAAGATTGTAGAAGGTAATTTAGTTAACAATTTTATAATCCAGTTTCACGTTTCTCAATCTTAAAATGAGATGAGAACTATGTTTGGTCATTATCCTCATGTTTGTTCAGGAGTTGTAACCTGCAGATTTATTTTGGAGGTAAAGGAATATTACTTCAGACGCAATCTTAAAAGAACTGGCTCGTTGCTGCTTGGAAGCAAGGGAGATTTTTGTGGAGGTGTTGGTGGTGCCTTGCCGTCAGATGCGAGACGCAACGGTGCGGTTCATTTGCCGCCTCCCTTATCCCGGGACGAAGTAACCAGGCGGAAACTCGTTTGCCGCGAGACAGTCGGTTCCTCGGATTCGCGAGACAGCTGGAGCGCTGCAGTCGCCATCAGCCTAATCCCTTTCCACCTCCCACCCAGACTTGCTTCTTGAAGCCTCCAAGCGTAGCGTACTAGCGTAGGAGTGGTAATTCACCTGCTGTGATTCAAAAATTCGATCCTTAGTACTGTCTACTCCATTAATTTTCCGTTGTCACAAGAGGTGTTTTGTTATTAATTTATTTATTACTCTTGTTCCATAGAATGGGAATGGATTTGGAATATGTCATGGTTATTACATATATATATGAAACGTGTTATATATTACAAACAAAGAGAAAAAATAAATAAAAAATTAATTTCACAAACGTCAATTAATTGTGTCGTACAAATTTTTGAATGGAATATGAATTGCGAATAAGATAATCGCTCAGTTTTTCATCAAATACATCTACTATCTACAAACTGTATTACAATTCTCTGAAGTTTCTGAAACAAATATATCCCAGAATAATTAACTCCTCTTTGCATTAATCAGAGTAATGAACGTTTTATTTGCAGACAAAAATTGAATTGCGGAGTATTATATATATAGATGTAAATGCATTTCCTTTTCCATTTCAAAACTTTAGGTTGGGCCAGGCTGTATCCTGATATATCTCTCGTGTATGTATATGTTGTGCAGGAGATTAATTTTATTTCACGACACAGGTTTAATAATGCTTATCCCAGAGTCCATAGAAAATGGAGTAGCAAAATTACTTGAAAAATATTTTAGTTTCAGGTTTTCTTCTCTTCAGTATCGTCTCATTAACTCCTTTATTGGGGCTGCTCGCTAATTTCCAGTTCCACGGAACACCTCTGCTCTCATCGAAGCTCATTAATAAAACTGGAGGACTGAAAGAGACACCGCATTCTGCGTCAACAGCAGTTTTATTATATCGCTGATGAAAGAAATTTCTTTTTACGCCTCATACCAACCTGGGTAATTAATTCATAGATTCTGTATTACGTGTTCGCGGGATATTAGCGATTATCGATTTAAGCGGCTAGGTGATACTCTTTAACGTGAACTGTATAATGCTTAAGGGAGTAGGTCTTTAAAATAAAATTTTCGGAAAGGATCTTATATTGTTGGTGCATAAAAATATTGGTCGTTACCCTTACAGGTTATTAGTAACATATCTATTTGATTATCGATGTGTGCAGACTTTTAATCACATAATTACCATTTAACATTAATGTCATCTCTTTGGTAACCTTAGTGTTGTATAGAATAAGTTAGAGAGATCAGTTTTTGGTGCAGATGCGTGATTTGCAGGATAAATCATAAATCTACGGAAATTACATTTTTTTTTCGTCATCATTCTCTCGACTGGTTTGATGCAATCCTCAATCGTTTCTGATCTTGATCTAGCCCTTTCATATCAGCATACCCTTCACAGCATGCGTAGTCAACTATCTGGTTCATTTATTTTATCTCTGCAGTTATTCCCTCATATGTTCTCTCCACTAACAAATTAAGAAATCCCACATATTTTAGAATGTGACCCGTCCTGTTTCTTCTTTTTGCGATACTATTCCATAAACTTCTTTTTTCAAAACATAATCATTTCGTACTTTATCTGACCACTTAATTTTCAGCATCCTTCTATTGTACCACATTTCAAATACTTCTCTTTAGTATTCACTACCATAAAACACTTACTCGATGCATACAGTCTTAGAAAGTTTATTCTGAGACCTAGCTTACGGTTTGAAACTAGATTTTATTTTCCAAGAATGCTCTTGATAATGCTTTTCTTCTTTTGACGTCATTCTTATTTAAGTCAGCAGTTGTAATTTTACTTCCTAAGTAACAGAATTCATCCACTTCTTCTCTCATATCTAATCCTATTTTCATTCTTAATAATCTGTTATTGCAAAAATTTCTGCTACACTTCTAGTTTGGGGTTATATCAAGACAAAATTATTTTTGCAGTATTTTGTTCTTGTTATTCAGTAACTTCACAATATACTAAATCTTGGCTGTTAACAGGACAATGTCATCAGCAAATCGCAGCATACTGATTTTTTTTCCCTTGAACACTCAAACCATATCAATTTTTTTTCTTTTACTTCGTTTATCGTTTCCTCTACATACTTACTGAATATTAGTGGGGATAAACTGTATCCATGTCTCTCTCCCTTTTTTAGCCGATGTGTGACTCTCGTGATTCTCTGCTTTTATTACAGTCATCGTATTCTCAAACAGATTAAATTATTTTTCCACCTAGATATTTTAAACCTGACTTCTTTTAAACTCCACGTCCCATTTAAGTGGTTCAAATTCTTCAAATGACATAAAAGTTTTTTATTCTTGATCCAGTATGAATCTTGTAGCCTAGTATTTCAGAAAGAAAAGTGGTCTTCGGCAAAAAACTCTTTCGCTTTTCTTTCTATTCTTTTGTTTATTATCCTAGGCAATAATGTTGAAGAGTGTAATGTGTAAGAATTTTCACATTTTCAGCTTATTCTTTCTTCGGGATTCTGAAGATCATGTTTATACTAAAATACGTTGGTATTTGTCCTGTTTCGTAACTTGATATTAATTAAAGTAATATGTATAGAAGTTTTCGGAAAACTTTTCAACTCCTATTGCTTTATTTGAGTTCAAATTTTTTAAAGCTCGGTAATATTTTTTCCGTAAGACAGTATGTCTACGTTATATTATCATTCAAGTACAGTATTGTTCAGACCATTCCAGTCATAAAGATTCTGTACGTAGTCCTTCCATCTGTTAGCTCTATCTTCAGAGATCTAAAAAGTTTCCCACGAGTATCTATAATGTTTATCCCTCTTTACTTTATGTGCGCTACCTACGGTTACGTTTGAGTGAATTGATGGAAGGCTTTCATTTAATCAAAAACAAATCATAAGGATAGTATTATGACAAAAGCTTTCTGCAGTCCATCAGGAAATAGAATACTGTGAATTTCATATCTAAAAATCGTCCACAGAATTTATCATTCTGATATTGAGATGCGCAACCAATCGGAAACCAATAATTTCAGATGTAATTACCAAGCGAAATTAGGTTTACGGGCTTTCTGATGAGCACACAGGTTTTAAATACCAGTCTGTTTGTAATCTATAAATCAACTCTCACAAACAAAACGTGACTTAATTTTCCGTTTGCAGTATGGTTTTAGAACCAACATGGAGCCAGGAGGCTTTCACATGGTTAGTGAACATTTTCTATTTGCAAAGATATTGAGTAGATCTTTTCACTTTTAAAATCATTTAAATATACGATATACTCTACAACTTCTCTCTACAGCCATGCGCAACATTTTTCCTATTTCTCTATTATTTTCTTCCCCTGTCTGCATGTAGACCTACAAAAAAAGCTATAAAATAGCTTTGATTATAATCGTATATTTGCATAATTATAGTAAGTCAGGTTTAGTCACAACGTTGTATTTCCGTTGCTAAATTTGAGTATTAATTGTACTGTACTCCCCTGACGAGGATTCTTACGCATTATTCAATTTAATATTGCTAAACACAGCAAAATAGACTCGTATTCTCTCAATTGAAATTCTCTACGCCAGCACGAATATTCGGAGTTCTAACACTTCCTCACACTGTTTCTTTCTTTAAAAATAAGGAGATAAGATCCAACAAAAAACTATTTGTTTTACAAAATATTTTCCGTCGACGCAGCCTTCATATTCCAATTTTAGAAGATTACGTTTAGTAGAGGGGCATCCATAGTAATTTTAACGCTGCTGTTTTACATCATCTGATAGTTTACTAACTCTCCTTTGGCAAACAACTCTATTCTCAGTACTGTTGTTATTCGATCGTAGACAAGCTGTGTGTTATTAACTAGAGTTTTATTTATAGGGACTAGATTCACCAACTCAAGTCACACATTGTGTTGTTAATTATTACATGCATCTCAACACCTTCATAAGGTTTTAGTTAAAGACTAACTCTTGTTATTCAGACCTGTGATCGTTTAATGATGATTTCTTCTATTCGCTGCGTCATCAAATTTACAGATTGTTACAATCGATCACGAGAGGGTTTTATCTTCCACAAAGGTTGCTGATTACTAGTGTTTGACTGAATCCAATAGTTCTACCAAATGACAATACGGACGAATCGCTTTCATTTAATATTTATTTTTCCGTGAGCTCAAATATAACATAAAACACCAGACTTCTTCAGTGATACCAAATCACAAATATTCCAGCGATTAAACTCACACACGAGTGTAAAACCTCCGAAATTAACTGAATTATAACAAACTTTCATCTAACTCTGCCCGCCATCTCAGCGCGTTTAAATAAGCTCCAGGAAAACATCCATATAGCCACAAAGAGTGCCAACGGATGTTTCTCGAACTTTAACAATACGTAAACAATTAAATCCATACAAAAATAATTACAAATCGTACAAAATCACTCACAATCTTTAGAAAACACTTCACCTAGAGTGGTGGGTGAGGGGTTAACGCTCTGGCCTCGCATTCGGCAGGACCCCGGTTCGAATCCACGTCCTGGCAATCCACATTTTGGTTTTCCATGGTTTCCCCAAATCACGCCAGGCGAATGCCGGGATGCTTCCTTCAAAAAGGCCATGGCCGAATTCCTTCCCGTTCCTTGTCCCCAGTCCCATTCCGCCTCTAATGACCTCGACGTCGACGAGACGTAAAGCCATAAGCAAAAAAAAAAAAAAAAATCCTTAAAATAAAAGTTAATACTGTTTACATGCATTCACAAAACAAAATTATCAACATAAACCAGTCCAAAACATCGTAGTTCACATCAACACTTGCAATTACAAACTTTTAATTAATTTTTCGTACACAATACTGTTCTTGATCGTATTGCATATCATTTACACAGATTCTTTCCATAAAACGATGTTCATTTAAACAAGTTCACAATTAATTACACGAAAAATATACAAAACTATAATTAATCAACTCCCATCTTGCTATACATAATTCTTAAAATAACATTTCATAATATAGCAGGGGGCTGTTACAACTTGCCCCCTGATGTTCTGTTAAAAAAAAAAAAAATAAAAAAAAAAAAATAAAAAAAAAAAAAATAAAAAAAAAAAAAAAAGGAATTTGTTTCACGCTGCATAGGAGTGCCTTCTTGTTAAATGGTTGGCCTAGTTAAAAAATACAAATTTATTTTCCACTCCGTATCTTTTTATATTGTACAGCTAGAAGCCAATGAGCAGCCGCCATCTGCTCACTTCAGCCTATGCGTCCAGCACTGTACTTACGTGGTGTGTGGGTACAAGCAGCTCGGCGGTAGACTGTCCTAGTGGCAGGGGAAGAGACGATACGTCCCTCTGGCAAAGTTGTGAGTTTTAGCAAGTTCAGGACTGAGGCACACAAAGAGAAGCCTGGGGCAAGGGTCTCACTAATATCAATATGTGTGGCCAGCCCGAGTCCAGGGTAAGCAAATAGATGAAACGTTACCATGCCTTACACAGCAGCGCAGCAGTGAGGTGCATAAAAGCCACCACGCTGCCGATATAACAAATCGCGATTTTTCATCGGTAACCACGCAAAACTGATTTCTGTTTTTGTTTTTTGTTTTTAAATTGGGAGGAAACTATTTTTAGTGATGGAAGGACCGCTTCATGTGGGTAGGTCATTATTAAACCCTCCGTGATAGATACTGAGTTTGGTACAAACCTAATTTGTATAAAGTATGTAAAATTAGATTTTGTTGTCAAATTCGATTCACGGAAGCTACCCATCGAAAGGAAACACGGTAGCAACGATGTAATGTATATTACGTAATGCTTCTGGGGTGCCGCTCTAAGGTGTATACTATTAGTAGCTCCTGAACTAAATATCTCTAAAAATTTTAATTAGAGGTATTTTTTTGTGCAAGCAATGTCATTATACAGGGACTGCGAAGAGAATATTCTGAGCCATTGTTTTTCAATCTGTGGTCCGCGGACAATAGTTCGAGTGGTCCATAGCAGTACACTATAAGCTTAGATACCGTACTCGTACCGTATAATGGTACAAGCCAGAATAAACTATAAGCTGAACTTTTTAAAAGACACGAATATTTCAATGACCCGGAAAAAATCTGGCATTTCCAGAATAAGTATAGAACAGCACTATTCATTATCAGTTGGCATAAAAAAGAGCTCCGTTCTTCTAAGGACTGAGTTGATGGCCTTTTTATGAGGGTTTCGTAGAAGGAGTGAGGAACCGCGGTTGTGGAGTAAACAACAGTAAAAGGTGTAAGGTCGAGCATGTTTTATTTTCTTTTGTATATGTTGCTAGATGGTGTAATGTAGCATCTAGCCTACAGTAACATTTTTATTCATAAACATTGTTATTCACAAATATTAAGTGTCTGATTAGTTTTGAATTAACTTTAAATATTTCACTTCCTGTTTTATAAGTGTGAATTCAAAACATGCTTGTCGAGTTATTATGTCATAATGATACAAGAAAATGTGCCCACGATGTTAATAATATACATACAGGTAAAAAAATTAATTTACTGGTCACCAGCAGTATTTCTGACAATTTACTGGTCCTCTGGTTGAAAAAAGCTGAGAATCGCTGTTCTAAGCAACTCAAGCAAAATCCTTTCAGTTTAACGATTTCAGATGTAAGCACTGATCCAAGGATTTACAATGGCGATAAGAATGAAGTAATCAAGCATGTTCTTTTATTTCTGGCTCAGGAATAGACCCCTGAAAGAGGACCCTTGAGGTAAGGAAGAATATTGGACTAAAATATATACTTTAGATAGATAGATAGATATGTTCGCTTTGATCCCATGTGAGAAAACTCTCGGGGATGTGGAACAGCACATACACTTATTAATAACATAAATTATATTACCAGTAATAGATAACAAGTTAGTTACTTAACGACCCATTAGTATAATCAATATCCACTGTTATCTGCAAATATAATCCCATGTTAATTATTACATATGTAGAACAGTGTTTACACTTGTTACCAGCATCTAATAAGCAGATATTTTCTTACACACCAATTACTATAATAAGTTTCCACTGTAATCTGCAACTACATATTATATCATGATAGTTACTATATATGAGGAACCGTACACACACTTATTAACAATATCAATAATATTACCAACAACTCATAACCAGTCAGTTACTTAAAAACCCGTTAGTACGATAATTTTCCACTGCAATTTGTGAATGCATACTATCCCATCTTAGTTACTATACATGAGTGTATTTTGTAAACAGTGTAATTACTTAATTTGTCAACAGTTTCAATAGAAAGAAAAACCTTATATCATTTTCCTAATTGTGGACAACTTTGTTACCTTCCCGTTTAACAAGAATACTTTACAAATTTTACATTCGAATATCTTCATCCTGTGCGAAATCTCGAGCGGTATTAATAGTTTATTTTAAAAACATAAAACTTCCAATATTAATCATTAACCTACTAAAAGAGTGTTATAAATCTATTTGTTTAATATACAGATCTTTGTCAAAATGAAACTCGATTGTAATGATGAACGGAAGGATTATATTGCTGGATGATTTTTCTGTTCACAATGTAACACCGTTTCCGTAACTGCCCCGCAGAGATATAAGCGGGTCGTCACTATTTATTCGGGCGTGTAGGAAGCCGGGAGCTGTGTTTACCCAACTCCCTACTTCCACGATGGTGAGGCGCCCTTGCGAGAGGCCAATAAATTGCTGCCGGTCCGAAGAAAAATATTTGTCCGGATCCGAGAGTCTGAAGTGGGCGTATTCGGATCCGGGAGGAGACGGGCCAGTTCTACTACAAAGAGGAGCCGCCACAAAAACACCGAGTCAGTCACCCCGCGACAATACTGTTCTGTCTCAGCTGCTGTAAAGTCATCTCCCATGTCGACGAATGAAGATCGCCTTTCTCTCTATGGAAACACAAACAGGTGGTCAATAGAAATACGTGCATAAAATCAAGAAGTCAACGAAATATCTAGGTACAGCATTCAAGCTTATTCCTTGCATTTATGCTGTTAATGCAGGATGCGACGTGTTCATGAGTATTACGAGATTGTTAGGAGGCTAGTTTGAAAAGTTTTTCTAAATTACCGTGAGAAGAAGCAATAGTTCGATACCATTGTTCATAAACATGTCTCTTCAAAAGATTTAACAAAAAAGTTTTGACGGGTTGACTCAAGGTTAGCTTCCAGCATCAATTTGAATCGGTCAGTGTACGGATTTATCACAGAACTGAAAAAAAACGACATTTGTACGGTAATAAAACATTTTTGTTTGAAGAGGAGGTCGGCTGCGTATTGGAAGTTCATAACTAACCTTTGTCAGCCTTAAAATCTATTTACTTTCTTGTGGGTAGGCGTTTAAAACATTGTCATGTAAGTAATGAAGTTGAAGGGTGTTCCTATCTTATCAAGAAGGATATTATGAAAAAAAAAAATACATGGTATCATAAAGGAAGTCTGCGAGTGAAATTGCGCTATATTTCTGAGAGTGTAGACAACTGAGCAAGAGTATTATTAACGATTATTAACAGCCGTCCATTACCATAAATGAATTGACATTTCATCTCTGTTATAATATACAATTTGAGTGGGGAGAAATTGATGCAACTTTTAGACCATAGATTATTAATTGGTGAAGGGGAAAAGAATTTTATCTCAGTATATACTTGCCTCTTTTCGAACAGTTTTCAACCAAGGTCGAGTGTGCTCTTATATTTTTGAAGCGTACGTCTTTGTCAAACTGCCAGTCTGCTAGGCCTGTCGTAGTTTGATGGGGGAAGCGAATGTGTTGCCACCTATCAGCTAAACGTGTAACTATCTTCGCTAAGATTTATTGTTTGTGAGGTGTAGTTTATGAGATATAGTTTGGGCACCGTCTGAATATTGATGAAAAAATGATTGCTGAAAACCGCCTAAAAACCGCTGGGTTTATCTTTAATGCAAATAATACATCACAAGATCAACTAGGATTGACAATAAATGGTTCACAATATGATGAATTTATATATAATGAAGTAGTATTTCCTTATTTAACGACTTGCGAAAATTAATTTTCTGGCATCGTGATATGGCAGGCATATCACAAGATCAAGTGAGAGCTATTTAAAGGCGCGTCTTAAGCCTCTAATTTATGACGTCATGCGTTAGTAATAGCGATTTATTGCGGTGGTGTTCTTTTCTGACACACCACAGGAACTTATCTTTCAGGGCGTTGTTGTGGCTACACAAGCATTTTAGTCGTCAGGAAGCATCCATGAACTACGAGGCTCGGTCTAAGTGGAAAGGCAGGGGTTGGGTAGAAAGCTGCGCTGGGCTACGTGGTGGGAAAGGGGGGGGGGGGCGGATTTAGGAACCAAGCCACGTAGCTTTTCATTCATACTATTTGTAACATTTAAAATAAAATACACAACAAAACAGCATGTGAATATTTATTTCCGTCATTTAATTATCTCCGTATGTAATCTACAATAGTCTGACAATGAAAACAGTACAAAATTTCTTCTGGAATCAATAGTGAAAAAAGCTATGTGACACTCGTGGGGGGGGAGGGGGGAGGAAATCGTTTGTAGATGAAAAAGACACATCAGGCTGCTAGGAGGTGGGGTGGGGGGGGGGGGGTTAAGAGGATGCTAAACTAGGGCTGCTCTCTTATTGTGAAACCGGCAAGTAATTTTGAATTTGAAGGGCGAAAAAAATAGATAAAAAAGATAAGATCGGGGTGATTAGATGCATAGGGAAATTGCCTACGCAACATACACTAGATCGCAATTAAATTTAATTCAATTCAAAAATTGTTTCGAATGGAACATTGTTTATGAGATCAACAGAAAACACACAAAAATCGAGATCAATCGCCGATATTCTGAAAAATCATACAAATTGATTGACCGTTTCCGGTCTCAGATCAGAAAACGTATTTAAACATTTGGGGTTTAAATTTAAAATACATTTGATCATGGTTTCACAACATAATTTATTTAATTTAATTTAATTGCAATGGAGCACAGGCTCCGGTGGCAATTTCCCTACACACCCATCTTCCCCCTATCCTGCACCCACCTACATTTGCCCTCTACAAATTTTATCATTAAATTCTTTCAAAGTTTTCGGTAAATTATTCATCATTTCTCTTAGTAACTCATTCCAATCCCTGTTCAAAACTACCTAATCAAAACCGAACGTTAAAAATTACCGTGTAATTTTTCGCTGCGTTTTTATCATCCTCCATTTTTTAAACCATGAATTTTGCTTGCTTACTTATTTTAATAAATCATAAACTAATTGTTGAGACTTATATACGATTTTGATTTTACCTTATCACGGCCATTTAGAAACTTCTTTGCCCAATCTAATACTTGGGTTTTAATTAGAGTAATATAACCGAATTGTGCTCGGAGTCTATTCCAAATTTCACTCGATTTCATATCTTTACTGGCGAGAAAAAAAATAATAATAATAACACGTTGCGCAACCAACCGTGTTGCTTCTCGTACGCTCATAGCGACAGTGAAAATGCGGACGTGAGTGCAAAGGCCGCTGGCATGGCTATCCCCTCTCCATCGCTCCGCCACCAATTTCCCGCCACGAGCTCTGCTCCGGTCACTACGCGAATCAAACGAACAGTAGGCTATTCCGTTTTATATTCGAATGACCCTGGTAGAACACCCAAGCAGCCTCAAGCGCCATCTTAAAATAATGCGTTATTAATTATTGTGATACTGAACATTAGACGTTAACGTTGGTGTGGCACCAACATTACGGTCTCTAGAATTTAGCGTAATTTGGGCCAAAAACTGAACCACAAACACCGTTGGCATATCTCGTGCGAAATCCAGAGAAAAGAATGCTTCTCTACCGGAGATCACGCGGCGAGAGCAAATCAATCAAACATGAATGTATTATGTGACACTCCGTGCACTAATTGCGGCTCACACCTGCCGCCATGTTGACATATTCAGGTATAATCCCTATGGCTGTATCTACTAGCATAACAGGAAAAGTGAATCATTTAAGATATTGATTCATGATCGACGATGCTATGTGTTACGAAATGGATAATAAAAGAAACAATGTGGGGGAGATGGGATACTTTTCATTTTACTATCACATATATAATTGATGAGAGAATGTAGGCTTTCTCGGTGAGTCAGTTACGTAAAATCTTCTTGAGCTTCCCACCGGGATAGCGCGTCAATAAAAATACAAAGCGATGTTTCGGAGCACTTAGCGTTGCGTAGCACGTAGTATTGTCACCTTTCTTGTACGACTTACCAAAACCGTATATATAAACATATATAATTGTCACAATTTAACATTTATTCATATTAAAAAACATTTTGGAAAAGATTATTTATTTACATGATAAATAATACACACACAAAGAACAAAGAAAAGACATAAAGAAAGAATATTAAGAAACCAAGAAAATGTAATCTTATTAAAGTGACATTGCCTTGTTTCTAATACAACAAACAATGAAACTCTTTATCATTTCATGATCATTGACTGATATCTCTAACTGGTGAAATGCCCCTTCATCAGATGAGCTGGTAAATCGTAATGTTCCAATCTCACATAAAGTAAGTTATCGCGCCAATTGTAATGCAATTGGAATGAAGTTTATGAGTAAATTACAAGTGTTTGTTGGCACCAGATTACACCGTTGACTGTGTGGCCTTCAAGCCAATATGCTACAACCAAATAACACTTCTACATCTACATCTACATCTATACTCTGCAATTCACAATTACTGTGGGTAGCAGAGGGTGCTAAGCACCGATCCTAATTCAGTGCATTCCAATCTCGAACAGAACGAGGAAAGAAATAGTGCATAAAAGCATCAGTACGGCATATTATTTGGCGAATCTTATCGCTCCTGTCATTGGGACCTAAATAGGTTGGCGGAAGAAGTATTTCGTTGCACTCGTGAATTAAAGATTTTCGCATATTCTCCAACAAATTCAAACGAAAACGACGTCGTCTGTCCGCCAAACAATCCCAGCCCAACCCACGTATCAGCTCTGTGACACTTACGTAAGGACTGTAACTAGCGGTCACGAATCGATCGGCTCTCCTCTGTACTTTCTCTAACGTGTCAATCAATCCCTTGCGATCCCAAACTCCACAACAGTATTCCAAATGTGGACGCACTAGTGTTTTGTATGCTATTTCCTTTGTGTAAGCGTTACAACTTCTCAAAATACGACCAACAAAACTTAGTTTAGAATTAGCTTTGCCTACGACGGAAGCTATGTGCAAGTCCCATTTCATATTTGTTTGAACTGTTACGCCAAGATACTTCAGGGAATCAACCGTGTCAACAACTGAATTGTTAACTTTCACTTTAGCGTTCTGTAACTACGTTTGACGCCCTGTCGTACTCATTGTGGTGAGTTCACCGTAAAATTTCTACAAGGTCGAAGCCACGCATCATTGTCACCTTTGTTGTATGATTTACAAAATCATCGTCTCTCCTCGGGCCTCTTCCGACCAGCCATCATTTCTGACCCGAAGTCCCCATCTTTCCCCGAAATCCATTTTCCATATTCTCATTTTCTCATGACGCCAAACCTCATTCCGGGTGTGGGCGGTTACTATGCACCTCCACGGGAAATCTCTTGGGAAGATGAAGTGGGTGGTTCGTAAGCCTATGTGTTATTGTAGGTGTGTTCAGTAGTCAGTGTTTTATGAAATGAGAGATGAAGAAAGGAAAGGGTAGAACCCGGTTTCAGCCCATTCAGAACAACTCTTTGGAAAAGTACCAACATCACCTCCCGGTGGACGAATTATCATCAACAATGCCGTATGCAGACTTAACCCATGACTTTGGCTCTCAATCATGTGATTAGGAATTGTGCACCACCACCTTTCCTGCTCTGTCAATCAAGTTGTAATGATGAAAATTTCTTGCACCACCTTTCTTCCACCCCCTTACCAGCGCCAGGCACAATTCTGCTGCCGCAGAGAACTGAGGCAACGGTACGAACCCTCATTCACCAGCTCCGCAAGAAAACCACGCCCAGCGATCCTTCTCCTCAGTTTGGATCACCCATTATTGGTGGAAGCATAAAAACACAGTCGCTCGGTTTGCATCTCATAATACCCCTCAATTGTAGACGATCACTTGTTCTCTTAAAATATTTGTTCTCCCATCCCACACACTGTCTGTTCTGTGTCCTCATGTCACGTAACAAAAATTTTAAGTAGGAGATTCGCTTTAATCTCTTAATGGTAATTCATTACGCCTTCCCTTTCAAACTTGACTAGCGACTTTCCGAGAGCTCTCACCGGCCTCAAAAACATTTGTCCTGCTGGAACATCGAACTTAGATGCGACACGCAAATAACAAATACGCCATTTGTTCCTTTATCTGGTTCATTTATTCCAATGTCGTGCCAACCAATCTCCCGCTATTATACGGTTTTAGGCACCGTACTTGTTCTAGCTGATATATCTGTATCGGCTGCATCACAAATATGTTTTTTTTTTTTAAATTTTATATTAATATTTCGTTAGGGTATGTTTGAATATAGCTCATCATCCCGCGTATCTTGTTCTTGATATTAAAACACTGTAGTGAATCAAAAGTATCGTTACAGTTGTTTTATTGTTATTGTTACTCCCCGATTCACATATGCCTGGGAAGGGATATGCGGGATACGAAAGGAAGCGCTCATTGTCTGCCTTAAGGAATAATCCAGGCATTCGCCTGGAGTGACCAAGGAGAACCATGGAGCAGTTCGGAGCAGTTCGGTGGACCAGCTCCTGCTGGTCTATAGCTTTTATTTCTCAATAAATCCTTCTAATTCCCTTATCGATCAAGAGAAAAAAAAGGAAAAAACAAATCGGTCATGTCCCTGATTTATCTAATATTATTAACTGGGTCATTCCTGGATATGAATATTGTTGCTAATGAAACGAGTTTACTGGGTGAATCATCAACTCCTCAAATCACTCGTAGGATTTACTAGCATATGACAAAAAGGAATCTGAAATCTTTTCTCTAGGCAAGTTTTACACAATTAATCAGACAATCGACAGTGTTTTTTTGTTTCGTTTTACTACTAATTTACCTAATACAGAACAGTATGATTACATTTTCTTGACGTGTTTAATGCGACAGAAGAAACTAATCGGAGTTTGGAATAAATAAGCAAGCGAAATGGTGAATTATTTACCAAAAATGCTAAAAGATGAAATTAGTAGAGAAAAAAAGAAACGGTAAAAATGGGTGTAGGGAAATTTCATCAGGGGGAAGCGCTCCATCGCAATTAAATTAAATCACAACACCACGCAGCGTTGTGAATGGCCGGTGCAGTGATGTTTCCACTCTCGACTGTATGTCGTTCTCTCTCCAGCTGATCATGAAATGTGCTCCCCCATTAAAATACCTTCGGCTCCAAATCGTTTCCAAACTGAGTTCCAAACGCTGCCATTTCCTAGCTGTACACCCGTTTCGGTGAGCAGTAGCCATTGTGCTGGTCGTCATGAAATTCATGCACCACGGCCTTCACATCTCTGGGCGCCTGCGCCGGAATGGAATGCAATTACTGTCATTGTCGCCGCGTCTCGATATTGTTCGGCAGGGCGGCAAATCAACCAGCGGCCCCCACAGGGCTCTAATATAATTCACGGTTAGGAACGCCAGCCTGCTTCGCTGGTCGCAAGCCGCACGAACGAGTACCAAAATGGCGGGCTACATCTGCGGTTCAGATGGTTGCTTTGGTTAGCTGCCAATATACGCCAAGATGCACTGGAATGGGATTCAAATGTAGTAGCAGATTCTTTCAGTTGCTTTGGCAACAACCTCTACACCACCCTTGGAAGGTTATGGTGGTATTAATGGATATGTTTATCAACGTATTCTTCTGCTCATAAATCTACGCTGGCCTATCGACGGTAGTAGAAAACCATCAATACTGACAACAGATATCTCAGCTGTAGCAGAACACACTTTACTGATACTGAATATTAAGAATCAGCTTATTTGATACACAGGTAAAATAAGTAAATGTTGATTATGATTAATAGGTGTGGAAAGAATAGCTTGTTGAAGACATGAAATGTAAATACCTTCGCATAACATTTTCAACTGGGCAGCACAAATTGGACAGGTAATAGGGAAAGGTTTCAAAATGCTTCACTTGTTGGAGAGAGTAATGAAGGGATGTCCGAGAGAAGTAAAGGAATAGGGTTACAAAACTTTGTTTAGACAATTGCTTGAATTTGACGGTGTAGTACGGGACTCACATTTTGGGTATCAAATACAGGAGTTGGAGGGGTTGCAAAGAATGGTTGCTAGGTTTGACTACAAAATCAGGAACCGATATGATAAAAGAGCTGGAATAGGATTCACTGGAAGACAGGAGTAGGGTGAAGAAAGTCGTGGGAATTTACAAGGCGTATATTGGTGATGAGGCGAGGAAAGATATAGATGTAAGAATCTATGTATTAATACGGTAAGCAAAAACTTCGGATCCCTTTTTAAGAATATGGCGCAAAATAAGAAGTGTGAGAATTGGCATAGTTACAGTTTATATGGAGAAGAAGTGCGGAAAGCTAAACTCTATATATAATATGTGTTACAAATACATTAAATAAAACATTCGTTGTTTACATTCAATTTTTTTTTTTAGTGGCAACGACACTTAGCAATTCTGCCAATGTCTGTGATCTTTGTTCAATAGTAAAGAAAAAGAATATAATAAGCATAGTTAATACATGTTAGAAATAGATTATTAAAATAATAAAAAATTAATTTGCGAACGTGTGTGTGCGCATGAAATTGGATCGGAGCTAACGTTCAGACGTGTATTCCCAGCATTGAGATACTCTGTGGTCATTGGTGAAACGAAAGACTCGCATAAAGTAGAGATCAATCTCTGAAATTATGAAGGGAACATTTCGAAAAGCAAATGTAGCGATTCTGCCAGATACTATATGATCTTTTCAATATTTAAGAAGTTAAACTTTGGTTAAGGGTCTTTTGAATTTCGTAATTTCATTACGGATTTTTTGTTCCATTCAGATATTTGCAACTACTTCCATTTTACCTTTATATAGAACATTGACAGGTCAGAGAAAGAGAGAGAGAGAGACAAAAAAGAATGAATACTTATTTGCGTGAAATTCAAAATGATAATAGACCAAATTTAAATAGCGAACACACAAAATGACGAAATTATTTTGATGGATACATTTAAATGCGCACTAAATGTCATTACACGAAATTTTTATAGTTTCTAATTTACAATGCAAAACATTTCGAATCAGAAGTCATTTCAGGAGAAAGGACTGTATTTACTTCATGTTGCCATAAACCTAAAGCAGTTTTCCGGCCTTAAGTCAAAATGAATTGTATGATGGACTAAATTCAAATGAACCATCGATTAATATGATTACATTTCATCATTTGCTATGGTTAGTTCACAAGCTAAAATTTAGGATACAGTCACGCGTGGAGTGTATCGTTTTAATTTTATAGGTATTGCAGGGAATTAAGCCAAACAAAACAAGCTAATAACGTATTGATACACGCTCGCAGCCAACGACGTAAACGTATATATACTCGCAGCAAACGCAATAGAACAAATTCAAATAATGGTTATTACTCTTTCATGAAAGAAACAAATAACTTAATGAATTACGTGTCGAATTTCGACGCCTGAGTGATCACTAGTTAAAAGTAATGCAAGTAATGGAAAGGAAGAGATGACCATGACCACAAGCTGGCACTCGCTTTCATGCACAAAGGTGTAGGAACATTCTTTTTTTATTGGGTAAGGGTGTCAGGGATTGGAATAAGTTACCAAGAGAAATGATGAACAATTTATTAAAAACGGTGAAACAATTTAAAGTTGAAATTTGTAGAGGGCAAAAGTAGGTGGGAACAGGAAAGGGGGAAGGTGGGGGTGTAGGGGAATTGCCACGGGAGCGTGTGCTCCCTCGCAAGTAAATTAATTGTCGCATCATTAACAATGTTTCTGCACATTAAGATTTTGGAAACAACATTTATTTATCCTTTTTCATCATTGTAACAATTTCAGTCTCCGTCTTTTCTCTTACGTATTTTTTATACAAAAAATATCACACTTATAATGACAATTACAGACACTACAATCTGCAGAACTTCATATAATTTACAACGAATTTTCGCTACATTAATACTTCATAAGATTTACGCATTGCGACCTCGCACCCTACCATTTATTATTTTTGACACCTTCACCAGTAATAAGCTAATTCATCCTCTAAGGTTCATATTCAGGAATCTTTTTGTGTTTGTGTGTGTGAGGTTTTTTTTTTTGTTTTTTTTGTTTTTTATTTATTTTTTTTAAAGAAAAGAGTCTATTTGATTTTTTTCGTGATTGAGCATTCTGAATTGTTTTAACCACTACAAGAGAGCTTCTTGATAAAGGAACCATTTATTGTATAAAACGGATTGGATACACCGTTTGCTAGGTCCTATAACTTCTGAAACAGAATCAACGGTTTGTGAAATTTCAGGTGTACTTTTATTTTTCTTATATTTCTGCAACTCATCGACGTTGAGGTCATTGGAGTCAGGAGACGATAGGGGACATGGAACGGGAAGGATTTTGGGGTTTTATCTAACAGGCAATACCGCTCGCTTCGCGCTGTTAACGTGTCGTCATAGTGACGTCACATTCACGTACAGTCAATTTTTGTGTATTGTGCCCTCGCTACGCTCGGTCACAATAATTTAAAACTGTACAATATCAACATAAACTGATATCCCGAAGGTGGATCAGATGCAGGCGGCCGCTGGTAAGCGGCCGCAGATGTCCGATAACACAACCAGATGTCCAGTGTTTGATGTGTTATCGGACGTCTACGGCCGCTTACCAGCGGCCGAATAGTCACAAAAATTGACTGTACGTGAACGTGACGTCACTATGACGACACGTTAACAGCGCGAAGCGAGCGGTATTGCCTGTTAGATAATACCCGGATTTTGACCATGACATTTTTCAAAATCCATGCCCAGGATTTGCGTTGAATGATTTCGTGGAATCCATGAAAAACCGAAATCGGTATTGTTGGACGGGGATTTGAACCCGCCTACTTCTAAATGCCAGGCCCTAGCTTTACAACTCATCCATCGGGCTCGCCGGATGAGTGCTACACCCAGAACATTGAAGGATACCTAAATACTGACCCAGTTCATTATAAAATATCCTTCTCCTTAAGTTTGCTAGACATGAACTAATAGAATAGCTAGTTTCTACGCTATCCGGATGGCACCACGAAGTGTTATGAAGCGCTGACGATTCGACTGATACGTTTCGGCCAGACCTGTGCAAGCTTTATGTGTCCTGCAATTGCGTTTTATATCATCCTCTTGATATTACGGTAATTTAGTTATAATACTTCTTCCGAATCACTCAATCACGCAAACTGTTCTAGTTTCTTCCTTATGTTGACATTACTTACTATATTTCTTATTGTTTTGCCTAATAATATCATCTATTAATTCGTTACCGTCGAATTTTAAAGATGCTAATTTATGATATGTTCAAACACCATTTAGCGGGGTCGGTTAGTTATGTGTGGTGAAATTGGGGGGGGGGAGGGTTAAACGTACGGCGAATATACTAAAGAAAAGGGGGGAGGGTAGACAGAAATCACACTTCATCTTTTTAATTCCTTAAATAACAGTAGAGCTAAAAAAATAAAAAAGGTCTACAAACCACTTCAGACGTCGATCCCAATGTTTGGGAGCGGGGGGGGGGGGGGGGTGGGGGTGGAAATCCTGTCCGCCCCTGAAAACAGGAGAGTTTTAAAAAAATTACGATGTCTTCGGCTGGGGAGAGGGTGCCCTCAAGATCTCACCTTACCATAAGGGAGGCAGAGATCCCACCAGATCTCACCAAATTTCACCACGTGTGGGGGGTGGGGGTGGGGAGGAGGTTTGAGAAAAAACACCGCATGTAAGTAGTGGACGTCCCCTTATGGCTTCAGTTAGGTATTGTAGAAAAGGAACTTGCAAATTTATTATTCCTTGTTTGGAAATACCGAATCTGTTTAGTATTCTTTCTATAAACAAATACTATCATAATTACGGACGAAAAAAAGGCATTTACACATTTATCAACAAAATGCTAATGGAACAAAAGGAAATGATTAAAATATTGGTAATTTTTCTGTCGTTCATTGAATCCATCAATCACGGATCGCTTACATCAAGTAAGCTTGTAGAAAATAATAAAGGAGTGGTTAATTATCCACGTTACAAGCAAAACATTGTGGACGCAGATCCGTGGGAAGGTAAAAAAGACGGCATGTTATCATAAAATTTATTGCTCAGAAACTGCTGAGTAATGGCTAACAAGCAATGATTATTTAAAATCGTAAGCCATCTTTCTGAATGTTAAAGATATAATGGAAATTTCTATTGATGCCGCATAACCTTTTAAGACAACTTTATTGATTATTAGAAAAATGTTCCAATTAATTTTAATAATCTCTTTATGATGCGTCGTTTTTCAGAGCAATTTTATTTTGAATAATTGCAGCTGAGGGCATTCGTGATGAAAGGCTCTGTGAGGATTTATAAATTTTAAGTTATTAAAACTTTGTCACGGAGACATCATTATCCGCAAAAGTTTCTCCTGCTGTGACGTGCGCAAACGATAGAAGAAAGCTAAAAGGAAACGGAATACTTCTGAGAACTTGATCTAAATCTTAGTTAGAGAACTCTGAATCTTATTAATAATACAATACATGTATATCGCCGATTGAAAGTCATAAAAAAACCATCCCATTGCTATTAAAACCTATACCAAAGTCTAAGAAAGAAACGTCTACAGAAATCCGCAAATATGACCAACCATTATTCTCGCTTGGACTGTGGTGGCTATGGCGTATGAAATTGCTTAGCTCAGTAACAACTAGGAAAGCTTTTATCATGTCGAAGAAGTTATATTTTCAGCAATTCTGAGGAATCGCTCCTTTCCTATTCAAAAAGGGCGACAAAAACTTTCTCCGATACCGGGCCCTTTCTACTAGCATCAGCGGATCTCATTCATAACGCTGGCAGGTTTTATGTTTCAACTTCTTCCATCCTATAAAATAAATCAACTATACTAGAGAGATATTTCAGGACATCAATGTAACTCTTAGGATGTATAGGACGAAGTTCACTGTTTATGTCATAATACTGGACCGACAGAATGGTCTCAAAGACAATAAAAATGATCGTGGATGAGACATTATAAAAATAGATTTAGATTCAATGCAAAAGTAGAGAACTTCTTTTATCCATATTTTTTGTTTACGGCTTTACGCCTCGTCGACGTTGAAGTCAATAGAGGCGGTAAAGGCTTGGGGACAAGGAACTGGAAGGAATTTGGCCATGAGATTTTAAAGGAACCATTCCGGCTTTCGCCTGGAATGATTTGGGGAAACCATGGAAAACCCAACTCTGGTTGATTGGATGGGGATTCGAAGTCTTGTCGTCCCGAATGCGAGGCTAGATTGTTACCGTTCACCTACCACGCTCGGTTTTTAACTATTAACGTGAATTACGGGTGGTAGAAGAAAGTATGATATCAGAATCAGCTTATCGCTATCAAAAAGAACCTTGTTCGATAGGAGAATGACCGAGTGTGGTGGATGAGTGGTAACGCCCTTGTACAGCATTCGGGAGGACGCGGGTTCGAATCCGCTTCTGGCTATCCTGATTTTCCATGGTTTCCGCAAATGCTCTAGGCGAATGCCTAGATGCTTCCTTCAAAAGGACATAGCCAAATTCCGTCTCATTCCTTGCTCTCACCGTTTTCCCGCCTCTAATGACCTCGACGTCGACGAGGCGTAAAGCCATAAGCAAAAAGAAGAGAGAGAGATAACAGAAAGGGGCATCGAGAAAGGGCTCCTATAAAGTATAAATGTGGAGCGTCAATTCTAAGGGAAGGTTAAAATTTGAGGAAAGCAGAAACCAGCTATGCTTTAGAAGAATATCGCAAAGTATGCGGAGGGCGTTCGTTCAAAATGGTCGTGGTTTTAGAAATAGTAAGTAATAAACAAAGATGTTTTAAAGCAGCCTTTCCCAGCATACTTTAATGCCGAACCTCTTAGAGACTAACCATGGAACCCTAAATAACAGTAATAGTAATAATAATAGAAAATTGTCTATTTATTAGCTCGACTCGCATCTCACGCCTCCATATATGTTTTTGTAATTATTAATTTTATTTTGTCCGTGGACCACAGACTGGGAAACGCTGCTTTAAAAAATCCTCCTCAAACTGATGGCATATTATTGTTCATAATCTATTCCATACGACACAATGCCTTCATGTGTTCGTTCTGCTTTGAAGTGTTACGCAGCGGAATACATTTGTAAACGATAAAAGAACGATAACGTGATTTGCGGGCGAGTTGGCAGACAAAGTGCTACAGTGTACAGGTATTCAAAACTAACGCCGTACGTATAGAGTGCAGTGTATGTACAGAAAATTACGTCAACTTGGGACATACACTACACCAGAGTGCCGACGTGGTACAAGATTGTTGAAGTATCTGCAGACGTCATCTATCTTCCCCGTGGCGGCGGCAACTTTTCGGTCTGCTGGCCTCGGTAGCGTAGGGGCTAGAGTGCTAGCTCCGCGTGCTGAAGGTCGCCGGTTTGAATCCGACCTCGGGCATGGGTGTTTATGTGTTGAGTGTCTGTGTGAATGTCCTGTCCGTCCTGTGGTGTCCATACTTAGAAGATACAATATATAAACACTGGATGACGACTGATTCACTGGAAGCTATAATAATCACATTGAGCTGGCTGTACGGCCTGAGCTGCCGAAAGACATTTTTTTTTTAAATGCAGCGAAACATACATATAGATACTACTAATGTGAATAATGTCAACTAGGGACGAGGAACACACGTACGAGCGGATATGTAGATGCAGACCAGTAAATTGCCATAGAACGGTCCTGTCTGACGCTTCTGGATCATGTATTCATTTGCTTACTCAGACATGCTCATTTCATTTGGCGAAGACACGGTACGGTTCTGAGGGAGGGCTGAGCCGTCGTGAGACAACGAGCTCTGACATTTATTGGCGAGACGTGCGCGAGTAATTAGGGAAGTGCGCCCGTGCATTGAGAGGCCACACGCGCCGTCACGCCTGCGTCTCTAACTTCGTTGCAGACTTGGAGTAACTCCGTTATTCTGCGCCGACGTCTTAGCTGTAACTTCAGACAATAGCTCTCTCAATTAAGGAATTACCATAGGTCTGGATGTGAGCGCCTCTCACCTTGCCAGCCAGTCTTCTGCAGTTTCTAAGTCTCGCCTGCGACGTTCAAGTTTTAACACGGCTTCCTAACCCTTGCCAGGTGAGAGTTAGTTTTAAGACCACGCTGATGCTCATCTCCTCATGGGTAAGAAGAAGGAAACTTCTAATGAACCGCGTAACAGCTCTCACATCCAGCCCTTTTATGACGTTTTATTATTTATTTTACCGTTTGGCCCACTATGGGACCGCGCGTGAAACCATTAATTTGTATTGTCCTTCCTATTGTTCTTGCTGTTATTCTTATCTTACCAAAACCTCCTCATCCTTTCGCTGTGGGCTTGACGTCTCTCTTGTGTCCATGCATTTTTGAGTTTAAAATTTTAGCTGTTGGGGTCTTAGGGGAAAATTTATGTGACGTGATTAATTGTCAGTATATACTGCGTGTAGATGTCAGTGGGTCTAGACTTACTTCTGCGAGGTCCTTCTGGGTTTCAATAAACCAGCGTGCTTTTGTTTGTCGGGGTCCGTTGACGATGTGAAAAATTTTCTTGGTCAGTCGCGAGTCATCCATTTGTACTATATGTCCGTAGAATTTCAAACGTCTTTTCGGTGCGGGTGAGGTGAATCGTTCGGTCAGTGAATACAGTTCTTCTGAGCTTTTGCGTATCGAGACGCCATCTTGGATCTTGGGGCCGAATATTTTTCTTAGTACCTGTCTTTCTATTTTTTCGATTCCTTTGACATTTACCGTTAATGATGATGTCTCCGTCGCATACAGTGTTCCTAGAAGAACGACGGTGTGGTAGGCTTTGGTTGAAAGTGATTTCTTATTGTAAGTATTCCAAGTAATTGCATATGCTTTTTGCAGTTTTTCAGCGCGTGTTTTGTGGGCTTTTTCTCAGTTCCAGTATTACCAATAATTTTAATGACGTTTTATTTTAAGAATTATGTATAAGAAGACGGAATTTTTTTAAATGTGAATTTGTTTACTTTTCGTATGATTATTTGTGTATATTTGTAATGTAAACGTACATTGTTGTATGTATAGAAACCGTGTAAATGACATGTAACACGATCACTGAAAGTATAATGTATACAAAATTAATTAAGAGATAGTAATTGTAAGTGTTGACGTGAACCACGATGTTTAGAGAACAATTCTCAACGGTTTAGACTGATCTATGTTGATGATTAAAATGTGTAAATGCATGTAAACACTATCGACTTTAATTTTAAAGTGTTTTCTATTAGAAGTTAGTGATTTTAAACAATTTGTTGTTATTTTTGTATGGATTTTATTCTTAGCGAAATGTCTGTCGGCACTCTTTGTAAAGGTTTTGGATGTTTCCATAGCGCTTATTTAAACGCGTGGAGAGTCACTTGTCAGTCAGTTGATTTCGGAAGTTTTTGATATTTGTTTTTAGTAGCTGGAATATTTGTGCTTTAATATCACTTGTACGAATCTGTTGCTTATCTGCGTGTAATGTTATTACTGAACTCATGTAGAAGTAAATATGAAGTGAAAATTGATTCATCGGTGTTGTCATTTCATGGAACTATTTAATCCATTCAAGGCATTAGTTATTTAACCTTTGGTGGAAGGTGAAACCCCTTGGCGACCAACGACAGTAACCTGTGGATTGGAGAATGAAGCAATTAAAGGTAATCATCATTAATTGATGACAGGATGAATTAGCTAATTACTGAAGAACATTTCAGCCGGTATCCGTTCCCTTATTTTAACAACGTTTTGATAGTTAATGGAGGGAGTATTTATTTACCATAGCCATTCATGTTAAACAGCTTGGTTTTAATTTCTCAATCACTTTTCACAATCTGACTGTTTTCAAAAATCTTTGTGATTTATTAGTTCTACTTTACTGCAAGGAATGTTTATTATTTGTCAGAAATTGCAATTGAATGTACGTTATACTTACTTTTGCTTACGTTATGCGTTTCTGAAATGTATTATTTCATTTTAACATTTTGGTCAATTGACGTATTTGTTAGTATTGTGTGGTCAAATGCGCTAATAATTATGACCTAACTGTTCTTAGTGTTGGTTAAGCTTGTGCTTTTGCAAATACAGTATATTACTAATTAGATCAACAGTCAGCTGATTCAAAGTTATAGCCCGCAGTTTATGAATTGTGGCCGCCTTATATAATGTTACGGACACTTTATATGACGATAACTACAACAGACCAAAACTAACGCTGACATGAAACTACAGATACTACTATATATATATAAAACACAGACATAGACGATAGTAACTAAGACATGACTTGACTAAGACAGCCAACTCGCAAAATCCTAGACAGAAATAAGTCAGAGGACATCAACGTCTTGGAACTTAATACTCTGCATTGGCTCAGACCAAGCTAGATGACGGTCGGTCTGCGCTAGGCCTTACTATTGTCTCGCGGAACATAGAGGGAGGCTCTTGGTCTGTTCCCTATATTTGCTCATTATTTAAAAGGCCTCATTACATGTTTGTGTGTTTCAATATCTGATTTGCAATCCCTTTAGAAAGAAATTTAATTCATTAAAATGTTGAAAAGATTTATTAGTTTTTATAACGAAATTTTTTTTACTATTTCATTCCTCCCAGCTGAAGACTGGGAGGCGGGCTGCTGGAGAGTCACGAAGATTCTTTTCAGCCAATCTACGACTACGGGGAGGGAAGGGGGATGGAAGGTCGGCCGTGGCCTTGTAGGGAACCATCCCAGCATTCGCCTAGAGCGGTTGAGGAAAACCACGGAAAACCTCAACCAGGATGGCCGAACGAGGTTTGACCCTTATCCTCCCGAATAACGAAAAAATTACATATATTCATTTCTATATTACAATAAACGGAAAGCACCTGCGAGAAGGAAAATGAAATCTCATAGCTAAAATCATTATCAGAGAAGAAGATATTAAAATTTTTAAAACAATATCAAAGACACAAGGAAAACAAAACGTATTTTCAGTGAAATGTGCACAGCATCTTATCACTAACTCACTTTAGGATTTGATGGATCAGAGGAGAAGGCACAAAATGCTCGGGATGAAGCAGGAAGAAAGCAATACAGAATTAAAAAAAAACAGGAAATGTAAACAGGCAAAAGAAAAACGACTCGAAGAAAGGTGTGAAGAATTAGATAGCAAATGGCTATAGGTAAAGAAGATGTGGCATATACGAAGATCCAACAGAATTTTTAAGAAATTAAGAAAAGAGTCTTTTATCGTTGAAAGTGCTAATAATTTTTTCTCTTTCTGGTATATATCAATACCCAATTTGTGGATGATTATCTTAGGCTCTTCTTTTTATTCATAGCTTCTATATCAGGGGTGGCCAAGCTTCTGGATAGTCCGAGCCATTTTTCAAAATTTTAAATTTTTAGCGAGCCGCAATTAAATACGTATTTAAAAGGTATGCAAAAAAGGAATTAATTTTTTTACAGAAATTATATATATTGAAAAGATATGAATAAAACTACAAAATATGTGTATTGAATTTAAATATTAAAAATTAAACACATTTATTTTACTTCTCTTAATAATTATTCAAAATTAGGTGAATAATTGGTGACAGCACTTCTCAGTAATTCTTTGAGATGCTGGTTAGTTAATATTGATTGGTGTTTGGATTTCAAGAATTTTAAAGTGGAATAAAATGATTCACATAAGTACGTTGTTCCGAATATTGAAATAATTCGACAAGCATCCTTTTTTAATTCACGATACTTCGATTCTCATACAAATTTCCAAAAATCAGTAATCGGCGTCGACTTGTATTTTAATTGTAGAGCTTGATCTTCTTGCATCTCTATTAACTCTAATTCTACAGATGCCTTTTGGGTCATAATTATATTGGAAATGGAAAAATCACCTTGAAATATGTTAATTTCAAATGGACTTAGAAAAAAACCAAGAGACTATTTAAAATATTTCAAGTCTTGAAATCTATTTTCAAAAGCAAGTTTATCTGATCTTAATTTGGAATTTGGTGGATACTGATTCGAAAACTGAGGATGATTGGTTTCATGATGTCGACGTATATTGCTAGCTTTGTAATTTTTGACCGTAGAATTACAAATAACACATAAAGCTTTTCCGTTACTGTCAATAAAAAAGAACTTCTCCTCCCTCTCATTATTAAAACTTCTATTTTCTTGCTCGTATTTTCTTCTTTTATTTTCGTTCTCTGTCGTCATATTTTTAAAAGAACTGGAAAAAATATGGAAATTTAGAAAATACAAGTTTTGTGTTATTAAAACAATAAAAACACGTGTTACATACTACGAAATAAATTATAGTTAACTAACGCGTGTTACATACTACGAAACAAATTATGGTTAACTTATCAAAAATTCCAGATTACAAATTATACCCGTAGCAAGAGTGATACAAATTGTTTCCTCCAGAGCACAATGTCAACTGTCCGTTGCAATCAAAGTTTACAAATTCAAAATCGTTCTGGAGTAGGTCAATTACGCCACTGTATATGTTCGTTCGCGCAGTTTTCGATGAGTCATATCATTCATAACTTGGACGGAAATGAAATTTGCTACAACGTTGCACTTAGACTTTCATATTTGTTGTCAGTAATTTAAAAGACATTTTGAAGCACATACAGAATAATAATCATTTAAAAAAATATAACACAAAAATGAAAAGGGAACTCGGGTTCACTTATCGAGAGCCACAAATAATCCTTCAAAGAGCCGCATGTGGCTCGCGAGCCACAGGTTGGCCACCCCTGTTCTATATCTTCTTTACTTCTGTGATCCTTCCTTATGTACTTCCTTTATAGTAAAATCGAAATTGCTATGTTGTCAATATTTTTTTCCGCTTCCAAGTAAACTTATTAATTTTCTGTACTTTATTTGCTATTAGGCATTGATTATTTCTCTCTTCACACTGTCAATCATTTTTCATGATGTCAACAAAATGCCTAATTTGATGTAAATAGTAAATTCAGATTAGAATTGTAATTTCCCGGCTGATAGAATGGTCTGCTGTCATATCTATTGACGTGGGTGATAGCCTTGAAGTACCAATACAAAACATGAATTATTGGTTAGATTGTTAATTAAAAAATTTATTGGATAATTCTCTCAAAACAATTGAGAGACATGAGAAAACACTCTTAAATCTAGTTTATAACGTATCGTATCAACATTTTCTGAAATCTAATGATCTCACATTACACATTGCATGTTGCCGACTTACCGATGATATTTTTTCGTATTTATTAGCTGTCTATACGCGCACGGCACAGATTTTTGAATTTTTTTCCGTAATTATTTAGTGGAATGACCAGACAGTCCCAAATTTCAGTTTGTAAAACTATTCTTTTCACAAACAAATTAATGTGCAACTAAGTTTACACACTTACAGATCCACGTTCTTCCAATACAAACGGGTTGATCGATGTTAGAACTCGGGAGATAGTAAATTAAATTTTTTTCATTGCAAAATGAAAGCTACTTGCATTCAGATCAAACGTTTTTCACATTTTAATTTAGTCATACGGAGTAACGAAGGGTGCTTGTAGGTATACAGATTTTCATAGAACCACGTTTTAAGCAACAAATATGGCGCATAATCAGAAAGTAACTTCTAAGTCCGTGAAATGTAAACCAAGTACCATTTGAAGTGATACCTTTCATCTAATATTTAAGAATTCATTTCATAAGTTGCAATAATGTTATAAGGTAGAAATCAGTTGTAACTGGTGCATGTCGGTTCGATATGTCCCGTGATCTTAATTAAGCAACTGTTAGGCAGTTGTTTTGTAATGTAAATTCTTATTATCTTCGCTGATAGTTATAAAATATGTGTTATCGATTCCTGATGGCTGAGTTATTAGTAGCTGTGCATTATGATTTCCTTGCGATTTAAACTAAGTCACCATGTGAACATAACACAGACCCGACGCACAACTCATTCCCATGCAATTACGAAAAAAAATGTCACCCTCCATTTCGCAGTCGAAGCTTAGAGGAAAAGGAAATTTCAGATCTTTCAGGCATCGGCAATTGTCATAGATTGTTGCACTTTCCTACTTGACTATCATAGAGTAGACAACAGTGTGGAATTCGAAATTGGAGGACGAACGAGGCAAACGTTTATTTTAACACTTCCGGTGTTTCTCCCTAATTCCGTTAGCCCTGGTGTGCTTTTTCTTACTAGAAACCGAGAGTTAAAACTGTGAAATTTTAAATTAATAGTATATACCTATGGAGGAACGATCGAAGTAAAAGAGGTCTGGTTGCCGTACAGTTTAATGTGTCGTGTAATTTTAGGAATTGCCTCTAGACTTGATCCTCGTTAGAGAGTTTTTTCGGTGCGCTTTTTATTTAGATGTTTGTGGCAGTACAAAATCATTTTAAAAAATATATTAATTTGGTTTTCTTCGAAGTATTTTCAATTTTTTTGATAATAAGCGCCTTACAATGATTTGAAAAAATCCATTACAAGAAAGTTTTATCGAAGATATTCCTCATTTAATCTTACAATTAACTTACATTGTTTTTTTTTTACATTGTTTAATTAATATGAGTACAGGCTGAGCTGTGAATATGACCCAACAGTTTTTGGATTTTCTTACGGAATGTGAAACTTTTTTTTTTGTTGAAGTAGGTAGCATGTTTCGTATACGTTTCTAAATTCCGTTTTTCCTGCGTTAATTTCTAACAATACTTTATTTTGTCAGAAAATGCAGGTGTATGCAATTTTTCTCAAAAAAAAATACACACGGAAAAAAATATTATTAATATAGGCTTGCCATAATGAGCTTTCGTTTACTGACACGAGCAGCTATCGGTTCGCTTCTCTATGCCCAATCGTCAATGGTAATCGCACAATCCACGTGTCTGAAGGTCGTTACTGTATCAATTTTCGGTTTGGCATAATATTTCAGCTAGTATTTTTTTTGGGTATCTGCATGTCTAATTTTAAGAATAAATTAAGCTAATTTATTGTTCCATATATTTAGCGGCTTCTGTCCTCACTCCAATTCGTATTTTTTTCTCTCTCCTTATAAGTGTCTTAATAATTTTATCCGAAACAATGAATAATTGTAATGATGACCACTAGATGGACTACCGACTTTGTATGGAACCAAGTCACCTGTTTACTTCACGTAAACAGCTGCAACCCATTGTAAATATTAATTTGATACACAGCATGGTGGATGAGCGGTAACGCTCTGTCCTTGTATTCTGAAGGATCAGAGTTCTAATCCCCATCCAGTTGTACACTTTGTATTTTCCGTGATTTCCCAGAATCACTCCAGGAGAATATGGGGATAGTTGCAAGGCCATAGCTAAATTGCTTGCCGTTCTTTGCCCACTGTTGTTTCCCCCCTCTACTGACCTCAAGGAGGCGAAAAGCAAAGGAAAAAAACATTTTCATTTGAATTTTTTTTAAGCTAGCTTTTTTTGCGTCTGGCTTTACGCCTCGTCGACGTCAGCTTCATTAAAGTCGGGAAAGGACTGGAGGCTATAAACGGGATGGTATTCAGCCATAAACTTGTGAAGGAACTACCCCGGCATTCGCGTGGAGTGATTTGAGAAACCATGGAAAACCCAAGTCTGGGTGGCTGGATGGTATTCGAACCAGCGTCTTCCGGAGTGCGAGGTCGTAGCGTTACCGCTCACACACCACACTCGGTCGCGCAAAACTACTGAGGGGATATCGATCGGAGGGAGTGGGGTTGGTCATATGTAGTTTGAAAGCTTAATCTTCAGTGTGTTTTATGACTTCACTTGAGCTGATTCCGAGGTTGGAAATGAAAGACTGTTATCAACCTCAACATTTTTTATGTGATCTTTGTAAACTATAAATTTCCGAACGTATACGAGTACAAAACTGCTCCATGTCCCTTTTAATACCTGCTCCAGTCAATATTTTTATTTACTTCATGCTTTCTTTATTGCTTCAATGGGTTGTTTTTAACATTACATATTATTTTCACAAATCATTTCTTTTGGAAGATTTGATATTTCATTTACATCCCTAAGTTTCGGTTTTTATTCTTTTAATTTCGAGCCCCACCAGAAATATTTTAAATTCGACCACACTTAGGTTGATGCAGGAGTAGCTTGTACTACTATAAAGCTGAAGAAAGTCCCAGATTGTGTATTCATTTTCCTGCAGCAACAAGTAACAAATAATGAACAATCTTTGAAGAGGTGTCATTAATTTGATATTTTCGATTATGACATAAAAACAATAAGTATAAATGAATGTATTTTTGCTCGGCGTTGCTTATTTATAAATGTTTCTCGGGAAACAAACCGGTAATATTGTTATTAATGCACAATATTTCGGCGACTTTAATCTCCGTCGCCATCTTCAGGTGCAGTTGCAAGGCTGACTTGAAGGCAGACTTCAAGATTTGCAACTGTACCTGAAGATGGCGACGGAGTTAAAGTCGCCGAAATATTGTGCATTATTAACAATATTACTCGGTTTGTTTCCCGAGAAACGTTTATAAAAAAAAACCATAAGTATGTTTTATAATGTTGTTACCTGGAGGTGGCACATAAAATCAAAATCTGTTTTCAACTTCAAACTATTTACACGCAATCTGTCGTCTCTTTCAGTAAGGTCGGGTGGTATGAGAGGTCTACCTAATGGTGTTATAACGAATCGAAGGTCGTAATTGTAAAATTTTATGTGGTTATTCGAAACCCAGTAAAAACGTTCTTTAAACAACAGGGCTAAGGAGTTGCACAAATTAATACACCATGTTACCGTTGTAGTGGTCAACCTATTCCTAAACTCATTTGACCGTTCTTTTCTTATACATACGAGTAGTTGGTATATCAAACATAAATTACTACTCCACGCGTATCCCGTTACAAATAAAATGATTTCCTTTACTTCCTCTCGATTTTTCTGGACCGTCCTTGCAAAGAGAGTTCATTTTGCACTTTTGTTCTTTATTAAGCAACGCCTAATGTAGATTCTCCAGTCACCTTTAATATCAGGTATTTCCTTTTGCCTGAAAGGGAAAATTATACTAAATTTTTCTTCGTCTTGTTTACTTAAAGAGATTTGCCAACTTTTTGACCGATATCAAGCACTTCACCTTTCAATTAAATACACATTTATTACGCAACCTCACATAAATAATATTGGACTTGACTTTAATTTTTACACGACTCGTCTTTCTGACAAGTTAAAGCTCAGCTGTTCAACAAATTATCTTTTTGCAGTTCAGCTCTAGCCGCTTCCAATATATTTTTCTCCCTTGTCTTCTCTTGCTTTATTATATATTTTATCTTAGTCATTGGGCCTTCTGTTGCCCGATTTATTCCTTGCTGATTAGGATGGTTCAAACCGGTACTTTTGTTATTGGTATTTATGAAGATATAATAAAATAATTGACATTTATATACACCCTTGTAATTTGGAGTGATTTACTTCCTTATACCGTGTTCAAAAAAATTAAATAAATTCCGTGTGCGTTTCTTTTTGCTCCGAGTTGCTATGTGTAGTATTTCAAATTAGAAAAAATTATCATATTAAAAATATTTAACTTCTCGTAATAACGGACTTTCTACTTTTCACATTGGAGTGATCTTTAACTGTGGCCCTGACAAGGGCTCGCTTATTGATGTTTCTGGTGTGAAAGGTTTGGCCGGCATTATACCGTTGCCCAGGGATCGCCCGATTGCTTCTGATAACGTTTTCAAATCGCAATCTTCGGGAAAGCTCAGCGTAAGTTAAAAGTAATGTGGTCAGGTATCGAACTGCAGACATGTAACACACCAAAATATCTGGGAGTGACACTCGACAGAGCCCTCACATATAAGAAGCACTGCAAGAATTGCAAAATGAAGATCTCTACAAGAAACAACTTACTGCGCAAACTAGTTGGATCACAGTGGGGCAGTAAACCACAAACTATACGTACATCGGCAATGGTCCTTTGTTACGCTGTTGCAGAATATGCATGCCCAGTTTGGTACTCATCATCTCATACCAAACAGGTGGATGTAGCCCTCAATAACACCTGTAGGCTAGTGACAGGATGTTTAAAGCCTACCCCAGTTGATAGGCTTTACCAGCTTTCGGGCATTGCACCACCCAGTATCCGCAGAGAAGTGGCTGTGAACAAGGAGAGGACCAAAGTAGAACGGGAAAGCGCTCATCCACTGCACGGCCATATACCACCAGCCCAGAGACTCAAATCCAGGAAAAGCTTTCTCAGAACATCACGGGAACTAATTGGGTCACCTGAAAAGGCAAGAGTACAGTTATGGAAAATGAGGGTTCCCAACATCTCGGGACCACTGACAGTTGCAGAGCGCTTGCCACCTCGCCATGAATAAGACTGGAACGTCTGGCGGTCCTTAAATCGATTGCGAACAGGAGTGGGCAGATCCAAGGATAACCTAATGAGATGGCGTTATACTGATACTACCAGTATTAAGTGCGAATGTGGTGAAGACCAAACTATGAATCATATGCTCGAGTGCCCTATGTGCCCATCATCCTGCAACAACGAAGACCTGTTTCAAGCAACTCACAATGCGATTGAGGTTGCGAAGTACTGGGCTAAGTGTGTTTAAAGTTGTTGATTTGCACAATGTATTTAACTGTGTATTTTGATGTTTTTGATACGAGAATAATAATAATCGGAGTGATTTTGAATTAGAAAAGGTAGGAGGATGCGAAGTCTTACATGAAATTAATTTAGATTTTTTTAGACTCCTGTTAAATGTGTCATGGGTAGTTGCGTTTCCCACTGACGAATCAGTTGGAGAAACCAAGTACTATGAGTACTAACCTGACGTCAGAAGCATACTCAATGTCGAACTTAATTGATAAGAAGCTGTCAGATCAGATCAGAAGTATCAACTCATATCATCTGAGGCTGAATGATATCAAACCAATTATGATGAATAACTCGGTTCAAGCAGCATTGTTCACAGTCGGATGACGACAGCAAAATGTCATTAACGCTCAAGGGCACAACCATTAACTTATTCTTAATTGCTTCCATTGACGTCTTTCTACATATGGCGTGAGACAATAACGTATTTTCACTTCACGTACTTCACATTTTACCAGTCTCTGATAAATATTACGACTAGACTGTTTAATTATTTCAGGTAAATTATAGGTAATTACTGTAGGCATATAATTTTTAAAATAATAAATCATTATTTAAGAAAACGCTGATGTATCTATCAGATTTTCCTATTTTTATATTATTGGATGCGTTTCGCCTCTCATCTAGATATCATCAGCCATCAAAAATTTTAATTACATCTCCATCGTATTGCAGCTGATCACTTATGCCCTCAATCAGCATTTTACATCAAATGCTGCACATAATTATAATGACCAGAGGCAGTTAAACACTTCTGCCTTCGCCCATCACGTCAATTTTTTTACACCTTACTCAATGATCGCAAGCATGATGCGAAACGGGTCCGAAAACAAACAATTCCAAAATTAGTATTGGCTTTTTCTTTTTAATGGTGATTTATTTGATTATAACACGTATTTTACTTGACTGCGCGACTGCGTGCTTTAAGAGGACACCGCAGTGTTTCCGGGAGTTACCGTGATTGCGGTTTCTAGGCGCTGTCCCGCAATCATGAAGTCTCCTCCCACACTGTACATTTCAGAATCAAGAATACACTTATCACATACAGAACATAGTTACACGTTTCACAGACAGATGTCATCACAACACTTCTCAAATACTGTAATCTTTCCGGATCTGTGAACACGGGGGTGGGGGGGGGCACTTGTCCTCCCAATCCCATAATTATACACTGACCACCTGTACACACTTCCAGGTGCATCGTCGTCCACCAGAGCCGAAAAGAAAAATGTGTTTATGAAATTACGATTTATCATTTTCTGACAGTTTTAAGAATGTATAATAATATTAATACCTGTCAGGTTAATGGTTTCATTGTTTATTCATCAAATGAAGAAGAGCAATGCATAAGAGAACTATGCGCACAGAAACCACTAACATTCGTAATTTCTGTGAAATCCTTTCTGAATATACTTTTGGACCTTGTGCTTTGGATAATGCGAGTGTGGACCGAAAAATTGTTTCTATTGGAACTACCATCGACTATAACATTAAAAATTTTTCCATACACCTAGAATGAAGGAACTACCACTTTGTATCATTTTAACAGAACAGTAATTCTTAAATCGGCGCTGACCATAACAAGTAAATATACAAATGTACGAATACGGACCGATGCTGATGGCCTCTCATTCGGAAGGACGCAGGTTAGAACCCTCGTCCTGCCATCCAGATTTCGGTTTTCCATCTTAAAAAAAAGCCATGGCCGAATTCCTTTCAGTTTCTTTCCCCGAGTCCTATCTCGCCTCAGATTACCTCGATATCATGAAAGCGAAATTTTATAAGAAAAAAAAAAGTTACTGAATTATTTGCAGGGGAATATAACTCGCTGTGAATAAAAGAAAACCCTGTGTTTGCTTCCTCTAACTTTTAGCAGGAAATTACTTTATATCTTGATATGTTGCTGGTACTTGTACGATTCACATTTTGGTATTATGTTCATATAATACGAAATTGTAGGTTTCTGGTACAAACAATTATAAAATATCTCACGAATATTTACCGTATCTAGTCGCAATGATTACTCGGCGATGACACTGGACTGTTTCTGCTCGGCGATGATATTGGACTGTTTCTGCCTGTTTCGTAATGTTCTGTAAAACTGTCTGATGCTTTACGCTGGAACAAAAGTTAATTTATTCATTGGGTATAATTATCCGGAGCATTCTCTGTGACTTGTTAGTGGTAGATGGACGTAATCAGGTAGGCCGATTAGCTTTAAGCCAAACGTGGAAACATCCTCGCGAAAAGTCCACCACGTGAGCTGATTACAGAGCAATGACAGATTAAAAGGCAATGGTGGTGGTCGGCCGTATTGAACTGGCTGTCATGTCGTAGTAATACCCCTATCCTACTATTTTCCGTCTGAAAGAAGGAATACACCATGGATTATATATCACTTAGAACACACTAAAAAATAGTCGAATTCGTGAAATTATTGTACTCTGCTTTGAAGCTACAATAGTTTATGGATTTTCATACAACCAGCCGAGAATTTGTAAATATTTCTAATTAATCGTTATAACAACATTTGAGGTCGTACTTTTTATATTGTAGTATGACACTCCAAGTTCGAATTATAACTAGCGCTAGAGGTCATTCTATTCTGTTCTGGATTTGGCTCTGGATTCTCGTTCTGGACTCTGGTTCTGGATTCGGCTCTGGACCCCAGTCTGGCACTGTCCTGCACTGTCCTGGATGCCGTTCCTGTCTTCAGCCGAGAGCTGATCTGACAGAAGTCGGGCGCTGCCAAGCGCGTTTGGTCTCCGAATGCTGACGAGTGACTCGCTTGCCGCGGGCCCATCTTCGAACCGCGCCGCCTGCTGTCGCAGACTCAATTGGTAATGTGTTAACCATCCAGGCCATAGCTTGTGCATTTTAGGAAACTGTTAGGGACCCATAAGCGACCTGAGACATCAATGTTAGAAATTGATAAGTGAAACCCACTGAGCTAGCAGGCCCAAACATATATAGGCCTATTTGTGTAAAGACATATTTGTCTGGAACTAGTTGTGTTCAATCAAAACTTTGTACCGTCTTTCACTTTCTTTTCAAATGGCATCTATGGACCATTTTGGCACCTGACGTATTAGCATCATAGCTCAAACTGAATTAACTTCTGTTGTTCACGAAGTTATTATCATGCAGCTTGAATATTGTTTATTCATGTAATTTTATATTGATTATTTAAGTCGAATTTAACGTAAAGTTCATCATTTGTTTGCTTGCATAATTGGCTAATTATAGCTTTGGGTGTTGCTCTGCCACATATACAATGTTTGTATATTATTTTTAACGTTAAATTCGCCCAGGCATGTATTGCCACCGATCATCAATAAATAGCTCATTGTGGTAATTTACCTGTGATCCTTGAAAATAATCAAATCTCTTGTAGAATATTAAAATTAGAGTACCTATCGAATTCAACCCTTTCAATTAAAGGTACAAAAGAGGTGATAATTAAGATTTACTATGCTTCTAAAGTTAAATCACATTACTGTAGGGAAGGTACCCCCACAATACATAAAAAAAAACATGTGCTGAGAAGGGATTAAAATATTTTTTGTTTAAAGGAACTATAATTTTTGTAGAAATGTTTATAAGATTGTCAGAAATAGGTATAAGATAAACTAGCACAGTAACATAGTTTATTATTTGATATGATTGGTTACGTCCGCGTTAATCCCGTAAAAGTCTCTGGGATGTGTTTAGAATATAAATAATTATTATAAACCAATATTACTGTGTAACCAACTAGTGATGACGGTTAAGTTACGTAGCCTCTCAAAATAATACACAATGTGCAGTGTTAACAGGAAACACTTAACACCCGATGATACCAAATTTACATTTCCCGTTTCCGGAAAAAAATCGTATATGTCAATGCTGTGAATAACTTTGTAACACTCCCCATCCATACTCCAAAGCACGTATCATTCTCCAAGAAGAAAAATTTTCGCATAGTAATTTGGAATTTGAAACAAAACGTCTTTCAGCGTTGATTTAAAGCTGTCAGTGTTTGGCAGAAAACATCTTATTCAATGTGATAGGACACAGAAGCTGCAGATGGTTTTACCACTCTTTATACATTTGGCAACTGCTTTTAATTGTCGTGAATGTATTTATTATTACTGTGATAGCACTGAGACAAGTAGTGAGGATTTTCTAGTACAAAGGACGGTAGAGATTATATATACTGTGTTGCCATTGTATGATGTACAGCCCATTGTATGCCTATGATATTTCATATAAACTTAAATCCTGTCGTTTTCTCTTTTGTTTTAATGTATTATTATTTCTTAATATAACACATCAGGAACTAAGGATTAGTTGAAATTAAATATCAGCAACTCGCACTTCGGAACGCCGATTTAATTACAAACTGTTAAATGCTTTGTGATATTTAATTTCCGTATTAAAATAAATCACCTGATTATCGCAACCAGAAATAAAGGAGATACAGAAATAAGAGGATTGTGCCATTTAGCTTAGCAGCAGAATTTTGCGTTTTCAATTAATGGATAAATATAATAATTGTTTTATTATACCAAGTGAAATTATCGTCGGTCGATGTACTTTAATACCATGCGGAGTAGGCGACGTAGGAGTACAAAACTGTATGGTATTAAATGATATTTTTTTTATATATATAAAAGTAGTTAGATTAATAAGATCCAGTGAATCAATACATCTTTGATTACTTCTGTGACCTGCATTGTGTAAAATCTAAAACCAGTGTATGGGCTGGAGAAAATACGAGTAAGTAATAACTGGGATCTTAGTCGAGGTTTAAGGTACGTTATGCACTATGCATTTTCCTAGTTCAACATTGCAAAACCAATTCCGCAGGGTATTTTCCTTCAAAACCCCAGCCAATCAAGACATAGTTCACTAAAACCATATATTAAAGAAAAATACTTTGAAGCAATAACGAAAATTTTTTAGTGCCTTCTAAGAAGTAACTTTTAGTTTTAATTATTCTAATTCTTCGTAATGCATGTAATATGCCCTTATAATAATACAGTCATTAAATTCCATGAGCATGAGAAGGACTGCTGTGGCCTCGCATTCAGACAGATTTCGGTTTTTCATGACTGCAAACAAAAGCCGGGATGGTTCCCTCAAAACGGCCATGACCAAAGTCCTTCACGTTGCTTGTCTCCAGTCCTTCACGTTGCTTGTCTCCAGCCCTTTGACGTCTCTAATTACCTTCACGTCGATGAAGCGGAAACCGTAAACAAACAAGAAAGGAAGAGGAACAACTAATTATTATGAAATTCTACGTTACACAATGAAAGTAGTGCACCATAACATCTATTGGTCTTAATGTTACTTGAAAAATCTATCAAATGTGCAGGAAATAGTCTGGCATATACACGGTACCAAAAACCCGTGGCAGATTAAGATTTTTAAGGTATCACGCTGAAAATCGTTGATAGTGAAGGACAATCTCGATATTCTGTTTACCTCCGGTTTGTGATGATAACGTGACTCATTGACGTCACACTGATACAGACATCTAACAGGTGTTGAAAACATATCATCCGATTACCGAACCGTGGGAATCTGACTTGACTGATAAAATTCATAGAGCCATTTTGAAGCCGCCTCTTGAAAATAACTACGATGAACTGTAGGTGATTTAATTCATTATTCGAGAATTGTGATCCGAAATTCGAACATGAACAAATGATTAATTGGTTAATTCATTACATCGATTTCAATGTTGTTAATGGATCCCGAAAATTCAAGAGTCGTATCAAGCAAAATGGCGTAATCATAATGACGTGGTCCAAGCTCTCTTTAGGACAATGAGACGAAGGCTAAAATCTATCAAGTAACCATACCACTGCCATGGTTTCTTATTATTAAAGCATTACCGCTGTAGGAAACAACGTATAGTGAATAAATTTGGTGTCCCCACTCACAGTAATTCTCTTTTTCTCATTCCGAAGATGCTAATTTTTCATGGCAAACATTTTTGTTGGGTATTTCGGATACGAAGATATACGATTTGCTGTACATATTTCTATGTTAGTGTCGTATCGATATATAACTATGTACAGTTAAATACTGGGTAGATGTATAATTGCGTTACGAAATTCAAGCCTTAAGTCTCGGGAAACCATACAGATACGTATCTAATTATTATATTTTAATTAAATTTGCAAAGGAACGCGTCCTCAAAGTCTCAACATCATTGTAAGGAGTCGTCAGAAAACGATGGACTTGATTCTCAACACGCCATAGTCCTCCGGTCACTACGGCGTTTACTTCTGCTGTTATACCCGGTCCTATTCTGTACTCAGCACAAGCGTGATTGAACTAGATGGCATACTCCCAACGACAGTTTTAGGATCGGGCAGTGAGACCAACTTGGTGTGACCCTTCAAAGACCAAGAGTCGACAGTGGTGAGATTGAAACACCCATCGTCTACATTCCAGTTAGTGCCACCTGTCCAGTGTTCTTTTCTTTCCCAATGAGTGAAACTGTCCACAATAAAGCACTGCTATAGCTGTGGCCAAATGTTTTGGCGGGTCTGTGTAAACGCGCTGTTGCCGTACCTGGGAACAATCACGCGATGCCTGTGTTGCCTAGTACGAGCAACAACAGGTCGCAACACAAACCCCAAACCTTCCACCTCCCTTTCAATATACAAAAAATGTGTCAACCTGTGAATGGGAATTAGAAAGTGTGTCAGTGTGACGGTGAGCGTGTTCGAGAGTATTTTGATTTTTAGTGATGTGCGATTTTTACGTGCGATATTAATTCGTTTTAGTTATTTATTAACTATTGTAATTTATGGTAATAATTTTACCGAACAAAAAAGTGTAGTATGTTTAATTGGGATAGTTTAGCCAGAGAATGGTGCCACTAAAAATGGATACTTGGGAAGATACTTATTCTCCTACTCGAGGTGTTTCGGGACTAACGACTCCAACAAGACGTACGTCATCGACAGTAGAAACACCGCGGCTGAAGAAGACAACAGAGTTTCGCCGGCAAAATAAATCTATCATTCACAATGTGTACAAATATTTCAAACTTCTTGTGGGCAACGATGGTGAAATTTTGTCATCTACATGTACGCTGGTGAGAAAAGACTTGAAAAATATGGACATACTTGATAGTAAAAACTGTAGTGATTTGTTACCGCAATAAATAACCATATTGCGAAAAAATTAGGGAATGGACAGGCTATGTGCGCTGCAGCTTGTGATGTCGGTTTGAGAATTGTCCAGCGCGTGTGTCGTGAGGGAAAATCACCTACGTTTGTTTCTCGAAAAAAAAATATGAAACAATACAGCACTCTAAAAAAGCTTAGCGACTTTGACAGAGACATTTTCCGGATGACAGTGCGTGAATTTTACGACTATGATGAGTGGTAATATATAAACAGATAATTTTGTCGTTAATTACGCAAGTTTTCCAATGCACAGGATAACAAAATGAAATTTGGATTTTAGTTTAAATATACAAACTGAAAATAAAATTTATCACGTGGATTTTTAGCCACAAATAAAAGAAGAGTAGTTCCATAAGTTTCCTTGGTCTGTCGAGAAAGTCTTTTATTTTTCTGCAAAGGTAATAGAATAATAAATAACAGGTCTTTTCAAACCTCCAATTATATTAAACGCACCTGCAATGACATAACTTTCTTAACGAAATGACATGCATCAATATTTTATCACAGAATAGTGATTATAAATTACTTAAAACACGTTAAAAACTATTACTACAAGTAAAGAGGTGAATACAACTATTACGCGCATGGCTTGGCAACGGCGCATTTACGCCAACCACCAAAGGATTTGGCCACAGCTATAGTAAAGGTTCTTCATTGAAAGCTGAAAAAAATCCATCTGTGATCATAATTAAAATTTGATTATCTGTTACTTTAATTCGAAACAATGAGGTCGTAAATTTGAAAGGGCACATCATTTCTTGGTTGAAGTGGTTAATGATGAAGAAAATATTTTTTGTTTTTTTTGGTTGTTTTCATTGCATCTACAAAAAATCTTGAAGAATATGTTTTATTAATTCATACTTCTTTTTATTTCTATTCCGCACCACAGTCAAAATTAATTATTTATGTTAATGCTAGCGGACGCTATCTCCATTACTAAATCATAACTGAATAGTTACTAAAACTCTTCCCAAAGGTATGTATATTACAAGATGTAAGTATAAAATAGTTACCTTTAAGAATTCATTTTATTTTCTCACGTAGCATTATTAAAGCAATATGTTCTTAACAGCGTAACATATTACGTGGTTTCCTTTAATCTAGTTACGAAATAATCACAGTTCTAATACCATTAGGGAATGTCAGTTAATCGAGATAGTTCTTTTAGCTGATAATGACATTAATTTGTGGTTTAACCAACACATGGTTTTAAAGTGAAAATTTATTTAACTGGCAGGATAATTATCGTGGCGTCATTATTTAGGTTCTATTTGTAAATAAATTTAAATTGCATTCATGTCCTCTCATATGCTCCCCTTACGTACGTATCGTTGCCACTGTTTATCACTCTTTTGTACAATGTCTATGTTACCTGAACAAATTCCCATGTTTCTTGTCACTCTGTATGCGAGGGTTCAAATATCTATAACATTCATGAATATGATAAAGTAACGTGAGCGATCAAATATAGTCTAGAAAAACATGAAAAAAATCCAGGACCTACATGCTATTATCACTAGTATCGTAGTTTTGCTATGGAAAGTTCGGTAACCGTAAACTTGAAGAGGCGTTTTCCTTCTAAACTCCACACCAAACTAGTTCCATGCACTGCATCATCTATTCCGGATCAATATTGTCATCGCAAGGTACGAATAATGTTGAACAGTATTCGAGAGCTTGAGTAATCTGAAGTGCTGATTGTTTTAGCCTTCGTAGTTGATTGCGCATGCGGATGTGGTTTGAAGTGGTGTCGCGTGATATCAGTTTGAGTGCTCTGAGATTAGACGAGATACCAGGTGTGGTATCAGCTTGCCTCCAGCATTTAAATACGATCGCGCAACCTCCTTTCGTATTCCACTGGACATCAGTTCAAAGGTAAGTGAGCTCCTATAACGCAGCAGCTTCTACGTCGTCTTCTAGAAATTATCATAAGTTTGTTCTTATTCTTCACTACCTTTTCCCAATATACTGAGTTCTGAATTTTACTCAAAGTTCGCATGGTCAAATTTGATGATTTGATTTTCCTGCACGATGCCCTTGCTGACTCCAAAAATATTATACCTAATGTCATGTCGTGCTACGTACTAATGGGAGAAGTGTTTTGAAACGTATAACTATATTCCGTTTCAGATAGGTTTTTTTGTTTGTTTGTGAAATGTATAGTTTATGAAGCGGGGTTTGGAAACCGTCCTGGCATTCGAATTGATGGCTGCGGAAAACCACCTAAGAACCACATTCAGGACGGCAGGTAGGCCAGGCATGGGCTCGTTCCCGGTACCCTTGTACCTCCAAGTTCCAGTAATTATCATAAGTTTGTTATTAATAAAAAAATTAATACTGCGCCAGTGGGAAAAATAATTGTAACGAAATAAGAAGCACATGGTTTAATAATTACAGTTTTTTCCTTTTTTTAAAAATGAATTACCACGATATCGCGAGTATGAAACACCAGTAATAACTAACAACAGAACTGGTGTCTGAAGTCGTCCAGGTACGGATGATACGGGATTGTTATACCAAGGAACACAAGTTTCCTGTGCCAAATGTTTCCAGCCAGAAAGCGCATTTCTAACTGCTATAGAATAGCTTGATAAAATCTATCCAAGTTATTACTAATTGTACATCCATCCTGTTTCCGAAGTTATTATTATAATTATCATCGAATCACAAACATCAAATACACAGCTAAATGTTGTGCAAGTTAAGCACTTTTAACCCATTTCGCCCGGAAATTCTCAACGTTCAGTGCATTCTGTGTTACTCGAAACAGCTAAGTTGGTTGCAGGATGATGAGCACATAGAGCACCCGAAAATATTTCTAATCGTTTGATCTTCATCACATTCATACTTAGTGTTGGCAGCGTTAACATAACACCATTTAGTCAGATTTGCGTTGCCGTATAAGTGTACAGGAACACGGTTCCTACCCTTGCCACCCCCTCACCTCCTGCTTGAACCTCAGGCAGCTACAGGAACCAAATATGATTTTAGAACGAAATACTTGCATATTAATTCTATACTTGAATACTTCACAAATATTAGGTATTATACAATATACCCTAACTGCCATAAAAGTAAGTTATTGCAGAATCATTTGTATCCTAGATATCCTAAATACGTGTTATTGGTTTTTTCACTAAGCACGTGTCACAAAATGTGTTTGAGATTGTAACAGTTCGTAGTAAGCACGATATCGAGAAGACGTAACCTTGATTTAGTCTTCGAAAAGGTGACTATGAGAACGGGTGTAATGTTCATACATATTATAGGACGAAGATTATACCGACAAGTTCCGTGTTAAAGTTGTTAAGTAAGGTAACGTATGCCTACTGATCAATATTGAGAACACGAAATTAGCGATTTTTCTTCTATCGTTCGTGGAAACGGTGCGGAACCATCGTAATTGCAGGGAGTTGGTGGACAACAGCTTAAGAAAAAGTAAGTAGGAAATTCTGTTGGGAAAAGTGAGATACTTGTTTCATATTACAAGACCATATATATTTAACCACAATACAGTGTTCATGGAGCTTGCGTTGGAAAATTATTATGACTTCTATAAATACTTGTGCAACGAAGAATTTTATGGATTTTGTCTGGGTAATATGAGATCTATAGAATTTTTTTTCGGATTCCACATTAGAATGTATTCACAACCATAAGAGAGGTACTGTGCGTGGTAAATAGAAACTCTGTAATTCTCTGGCCACACATTCGGGATGACGCGGGTTCGAATTCGGTTCCAGCAATCCAGATTTGAGTTTTCAACATTTAGTTTTTTGCTGAAAAGTTTTCTGACACTGAATTTATTCAATGTAAAGGTCCTACTAATATTTATCGTGGATGACTAAATATCCTGAGTTTCCCTGGTTTCACTCTTCGTGAATGCCTGAATGCCTCCTCCCCGTTTCTTTCCCTCAGTCCTTTCCTGACTCTAATGGCCTCGACGTCGACGAGGCGTAAAGCCCTAATCAGATGACCCAACTAACTTTCTGGGTATTTTAACCAGAGATACTGCACACATTTACTTTTTTACTAACAAGTTTTCAGACGATTAATTTATTCAACAGGTCCTAATAATGTGTTATCGTGAAAATGTCCGACTATATATTTAAGGATAAAAAGAAGAAGTTTGAAGAACAAAAGGAGTAACTCCAGAATTACTAAAGCTGAGACAGAGAAATCAAAATGGAATCAAATCAATGATTCTAAATGCCAGTCGTTGCCAGAAATATTTTGACGAACATTTTATTTTATTCAGTATTAAGATCACACAAATTGGTCATATATTCACGGTCAGAAAGAAATGTGAACGAAATAGTGGAAATTCTCTGAGGACTTACAGAGTTTTAAAACCTGTCGAATTCTGGGAACGGAACTATTGCTCGAACAGTTGGATGTTGTTCAATTATTCTTTAATGTCAAAGTGATACCAAAATTTGATGTGATGCTGTATATGTAGCCTGGATTCGATTATCGTACTTTGCTTTCTGTTCTTGCTCTATGCGGTGATCTTCTAGGAGAATACTGGAACCCGCACAAAAATTATATGAGACACGAAGTAATGGACATCGATCGACAATGTAAAGAATTTGTTTATGCGTTCTTCTGTAACTGAAAACAGTAAGAGATGTGTTTTGCTGTTCCCAGGTGAAGAGCGATTATAATGGCTTCCTCGCAAATGCTGCTGTTGGTGGCGTTGTCGCTGCAGCTTCTAGCACTGGTGAACTGTCAGAACGAAGCGCCCCAACTGAACTGCCAATGCGACGAGGCGGGCAACAAGACGCAGTTACTGGACTTCACCTGCACCAGATCAGAGGTATGGTCTTCATTCAGCTTCATAGAGCAAGCACACTGACATAAATAAAGACGGGTTAATGACATTTAACACTCTAAGGTCTTAATCAGAGATTAATGTAAAATGATACTACTTAATAGTGACAGGAATTAAATACACATATTTAAGCTCAGCAGCAACTCTATAGAACTAACCGTTAAATCTAATGATAATTTAGACGGCTGTAGTTCGTGAAGAGAACATTACCTCCCACCTGATTTTATTCATTACTTATTTTTGAGGTATAAGTGCCCAATTAGGTTATTTCTATTTTTATTACAAAACTTTCGTGTGTTGTCTATAGCATTTTGGTAACGATTGTACAATTCAACAAGCAACTGGTTGGCTATTATTGTACCTAATAATAATTGAACAATACATTTCTAAAGGAAAAACTTATTGTTGGTTCATTACCACAAGTTACGTTGCAAAGCTAAGATGATCTCTCGAAAATTGCTCTGAAATTTTCATTGGTGATAGAATTAAATCAGCTGATGAATGAATTTGATCTCGTATAAGGATTATTATTATTAAATAGTTATAACACATTTACCTCTTCAATTTAACTAATAAAATATTTAGTTACGCTAGGAGAAATTTTTATAATATCGTTTGAATAATTGTAACTCGTCTCAAACGTTTTGCCGTTACTTATACATCTGCTTAGGAAAGTACTCTTTATTTTGTAATAAGCTTTATAAAGTCTTAATTTTATTAATATAACAACGATACGATATACTGATAGTATTATAGTATCAATAACTAATGACGCACTGGTGGTTCTATTTCAGGATACGCTGTTGAGTTGTTCCGGAGGTAAGCAAACGATTTCACCATACTGTTTCATTTAACTGTCAGAATAATCTGCTTTATCCTGATTTGTCGTTAAGGCCTAAAAGGTGACCGAATGAAATCAGCAACGCCAAATTAGTGTTTGAAACTTTTGATAAAAAAGAGCTTCATTTAATTTCCCATTAAGTCAAAGATTTTGTTGTATATAGTATACAATATAAAAAGTTAAAACGTAGATTCTCTGAATAATATAAAAAACAAAAAAGTCAAACCCTTCTAGAATACCGAAAGAAATATCCTGTTATTTTTTGTCGATGTTTTAACTATTGATATAGAAAGTTTGTTTCAAAGCTAATTGAATTTCAATTAAACTATATTTTTTTATGATTTTCACTGACAGTAGCAGTGACATGGATACTCTATCCGTAAACTGTATATTCCATTAAAAAAATTAGTTCCTCACATAAAATTTAATTCGAACGATTTCTAAGAATCTATATTATTTTCCTGATCTCCTCGAAGCAAGATAATTTATGATATTATACCCAAGGTTCAAGCGACTGTGAAATGATTTGTCATACTTAGACAGTTCTACCTGGGACGTGAGTCTAGTGTTTGTTAAATCTCGTCACTTACGCAAAGCGTCAATACGTTCTTAGGATATTTTCGGGCATCTCATAAGCGAACATTGGAACATTTCGAAACATTAACATAAAGCCTACACGACTAGCACGGAGGTGGCTGAACTCGCAACACTCCGTTAATTCACGCCATCTTGAATGTCACAATTTATTGACAAGACGTTAAAAAGAATGGAATAGTAACTGCGATGGATTGATAATAAAACATCAAAAATACTCAAAACTATGGTTATTAAGTTATCAGTCGGATGTTACCTAACTCGTTTTTATAATTAAGTAAGCTTTAAAAAAACAATGCATTTCAATTATCAGAGGCATTTAAACTTATGAAACAGAGCAAAATATAATCTATTTAGAAACATTTTCTTTTATCAATAACCAAAAAATGCTAATGGCAATTATATTTCGTACTTAAAGGCAATTGCGAAGAAATAAATTAACAGATCAGAAAAGTATGCATTTCGTTTAAATGAACCTATTGATTATTACTTACTTTTTCTTTGTTTGCATTCGTTTATGTAAATGCTTTCCTTATATTCTCTCATTGCCGTTATAGTCAGTTAAAAAATAGAGGATCTCGTTTATATTGCGATGCAGTGAATGTATTAATGAGCGTGCGATGGAAGCTTTCATTTTCGAGCAGAAATGTTACCATTCGTCACTACAGCAGAGGGCATGAGGAATTTAAGTTTTAAAAAAAATAATATAAGTCTTCTTCATGAATGGCATTTTAATGAAATCTCTTAATGAAAGTAGTTGTACAGTGATAATGATTAAAGTAGTTGCAAACCCATCATGATCTAGGCACCCTTGAACATGATTAAAACTATACGCGTGTGAAGCTCGTGTTTCTGGTGGATATTTTAGCGCATTTTGTAGTTAGGTTAAAATGAAGCCTGAACAAGGAAGACAACTGAAACTTTTTGTTATTCGTTGAGCGTTACTTTATAACAATTGCGAAGAAATGACTTGCCAGAACACTCCATACAATCCGTCATTCTTAACGCTCTTTGAAACTTGGTATAGTATAAATGCTTCTGGCTTTAAGCCTCGTAGTAGTTGAGGTCAGTAGAGGCGGGTAAGGATAGAGGTTCAGGAATGGAAAGGAATTTGACCACGGGAATCCATGGGAGACCAAAATCTGAAAGGCCTGTTAGGTATTCGAACCCATATCCTTCCGAATACGAGGCAAGATGCACTGATGGAACAGTTAAGACCATTCGGGATTGTCATTCGGTCACCGATAGAAACACAACGGCCTTTGTTTGCCATTGATTTAGCTTATTTCTTTCCAGTGGCGGTGCCGAACATTCCGATGGGCTACTCCTATCTGCACGGTTACGGCCTGTACAAGATCTACCGCACGGGCAAGGATTTCGCTGCTGCGCAGGAATTTTGCGAGCTAGAAGGTGCCAGGTTGGCAATACCGCAGGACGAGAACTCCACGGCGTTCCTCACGCAGATCGTCGCCAACGAACCCAATGTAGAGGTAGCCTACATCGGCCTCACTGACGCCGACTCCGAGGGAACCTGGATCGGTGTTGATGGTGAGTGTGGAAAACAGTCCGAAGTACTACATACAAAGCGGTCCTCGATTTGATACAGCATCATCATCCAAAATTTACAGCCCCTGAGTGGATCTTCTGTGAACATTGGGCTCTGCATTTTACTCTCTCTTGATCCCGTTTTCTTATTTTCTCTCAACTAAGTCATTCGTTCCTCTCAACTATCAATTGCTTGAAATCTTTCTTGACCGTTTCTACTGTATCTCCATCTCATTTCTTCCTTGGTGTTCAGTTCTTCCTCATCCATTTAACATGTCCATACTTCTCCAACCTCTTCCAAAAGGCTTCTTATCTTACTGTGTCCCTAACCTTTTCATTGCCTATTCCGTATAGTCTCGTTAATCTTGTTTTGTATTTGAGAGATTTAATTTCAGTTTCCTTTATCTTGTTGATAAGACGTATCTTCATTATTCAGATTTCAAAAGCGTAAGTGAAGATAGAAACCTAACGTAACTGATAAATTATCCAACCAAAGCTAACTTCTGATACTTCTTATAAATGTTTTCGTTAGCTTCCATAAACCTCTATATTTCTTTAAACTGTTCTCCATTGTACTTTCTAAGTGCTTATAACTGCTCACATAACGAGGTTAAAGGAGCACAGTAGAAAAATTTAGTGGTTGAGCAGTATATAATACATAATTGGTCCACGATACAGTATACACATTAATGACTTCAGATTATTGGAAAACTATTCGCTTTAATAAAACAATTTGTACCAAGAACCGTAATACAGATATAAAAATATATAAATCGATCTTTAGAAAAAAGTTCAAAGAAAATTCAATAGTTTGTTACTTATTACTTTATGGAATTAATAACATTAATAGTATCCATGATTGCATTGACTCCACGAATTAAGATACTTGTAAATTCCAATTTTTTCCTTTCTCTGTCTATTTAACAAAATTGTAATTATAAACACAAAATTATAATTTCACAATTGGTAGAATTTTCAAGTACTATGTGCTCTCTTATTAATATTTCTGAGGGTTTTACAATAACTCATATTACATGCCAAAACACGTACATCCATTGAAAGTCGATGACATAAGTCGAAATATTTTTTCTATCTTTGTAACAGTTCTGCATCTCATCGACCTTTCTGCTTGCAGGAAACCCTGCACCTTATTTACCTTGGGGGGACGGCGAGATTGACAACACAGAGGATGAGGACTGCGTGATTCTCTATCCCAACGGTACAGCGAGCGTCGAGGAATGTGGTGCAGAAATCACATTCATCTGCGAGCGGCCAATAAACAACCCAGTTTTAGCTGAGTACGTGTGGGTGAGCAACGCCGGGCGCTTCTGGAAGTACCACAACGAACACCACGATTACGCTGATGCGGTGGAATCGTGCCATTCGGACGGAGCCGTCATAGCCACTCCTGACACCTACCTGAGAGCTGAGGAACTGCTGAGGATACTGCCAGCTGACGTGGGCGTGATCTTCACAGGACTCACGGACGCTGTGGAAGAAGGAGTCTACCAGACGGAGTCAGGTGAGTAGTCCACGCCACAGCCGCCTTCATTTCCTTAACGGCCAAATTCTATATCCAGTAGAACGGTGCTGCTGCATATTCCGTTCAGTCCATACTCTACCCTCCAATGTGTCTCTGTCTCTATCTTTAGTCTTTTTGAAGAGGAAACTTCTATAGGCGCGTTAGGTGATGTTTCAACGGGGCTAAATCCATGAGTTCTCAACGGCCCGTCACCGACGAGTTGCGCGTATGATATGCGCGTTGGACGCTTATTTATAACTAGCCCGTACCCGTGGATTAAGAATTTTTTCGCCAGAATTAAATATAGAAAGTTGTTGGTAACGAAGGATTGGTCCCAAACAATATCGAGTCGGAATAATATGACAGGAAAGCTATCACTATATCATTGTACCGTCGAACCTGTCTCTTGAAGAGAATCAATTTCCAACATATTTCTGTCACCATTCGATAAGGTCTCAAAATTTCGTGACTACAACTGTTAATCATACTGGAAAAAATATCCTGCGCCCTTCATACAGATTTCCTTATAAAATTCCATCACTACGATATAGCCATTTAGTCGTCAAAACGTAATAAAAAGACAGAGACTTACTTCCGTATTTATAATAATATTACTGTGGTACACACTCACACACTGACTGTGAACAACACCTGAGGGATCATTATAACGTAAAAAAGTGTACACCTACAACATTGCAAGACTACCTACGATTTTCCTCGCATTGCACCCCTAACTTTCTAATATCTACAGTTTAACATTCAATCCGAATAACCTACGGCCCAGGCCTGACTCTTACGATGAAAAACAACTTTTAAAATTCTTAGCCTCCACGGAGATTTGAACCTGAGACCACGACGTTCGTAAGAAAACGCTTTAACCACTGAGCAGCCAGTCCACGACACGGAAACACGGTGTGGAGACGTCCACATCCAACGTGTCTGTCTATCGCCGTATTTCGAAGTTATGAGACAACATGTGTTATTGATACAGAAAATCTTTCAACCAAATGTAGACAGTATTTTTTTTTTCTTGTTTCAAAAGATAAGTTTGCAAAATTTCATCGAGATCGGATGAAAACTGTGGATTTGTATGAAGAACAAACAAACAAACAAACAAACAAACATTCATCTTCATATATAAAGATTAGTATATATGTATATATATTAACAATATTCTCCATATAAACACACAACTTTTATTCTATTTTGATGGAAGTTTGCGTACGTATACTTTAAAACAAGTAGAAAATTACTGTTTATGTTTGTTTTACAAAAACTTAAACCCTCGCCTTAATTTTTGTCAGCGTCATTCATACAAACTCACAGTTTTTTAATCCGATTTTGATAGTGGTTATCACACGCGACGAAACAAGGCCTGTTTTGAAGCTCAGCCTTTCAGGCGCTTAGTTCAGAAAGTTTCTTTCACCAGTCGCGGGTTCAAATCGCATGGTCGTCAGAATTTTTTAGTTGTTGTATTTGGTTGTATGAGCTACTGTGTTTGTAGAGACACTGAAAGAAATCAGCCTGGACTAATATCAAGGGTGAACTAGGCATGCGGTGCAGCAATGTCTCTCAACTTTTTTCAGTCGAAGAACCAGTAAATTGCCGCGGACCAGTAATTTACATAGACTAGATTTTTCACCCCTGTATACTATTAAAATATGGGACATAATTCATTGTACGGTTATAACATAATCAGTCTAAAAGCATGTTTTAAAATCCTACGGAAACACATTTTGAAACTGGAAGTGATCTGGCAAAAGCTAATTAAATACTGACCAGACTCTTAGTAGTCAATAACTAAATGAATACTAATATTACTGTGGGCTGGATGATGCGTGTACAAAATAAAATGTAAGACATTAGACTAAGCTGCTTTTATTTTAGATTATTTCACCAGTCTTATCTTAATAATTCTACCAGTTACCGTGTTCCCATACACCTATTACAAAATCCTGATAAAACGGTCATTTACTCAATTCTTAAATGAACTACATTCTTTTTGATGTCAACTGGATATTAATAAACTGTTGTAGAAACAATGTCGCCTTATCCTCATCTTGGAATTGCCACCTTTTACCCCTGATCATCGAAATATTTATGAATTTTAAAAAGTTGGGCGTATAATCACTTGTAGCCTCGTACAGTACGAATATGGTATTTAAATTTATAACATATTGTCTGCGGACCACCTGAATTATGTCCACTGACGACTGATGGTTCCAGGACCACAGTTTGAGAAAGACTGGGGTAGGTGAATTCTAAAAACTATGAGGGAACGTACTCTGTAATGTCTTCTTTTTTTATTCTGACCTTACACCTCGTCTCCGCAATGTTATAGAATTAGACTAGGCAGGCTGCTGACCTATGTTTTTATTTCCTCAGGTCACCTGCTGAGTGACATGGAGTTCCAGAACTGGCTGGATGGCCAGCCCAACGGCGAGGATGGTCAGAACTGCGTGATGCTGTTCGCGAGGGGTTACTACTCTGACTACCAGTGTCTGGACGACACCCAGCGCATGGTCTGCGAGATACTGCCCTAGGACACTGACATCAGCCGTCGAACACTGGAAAACTTCGTTAATAAATCGTGCCGAATCAACTAAAAAAAATATTTTTTCTTTGAAATTTATAAAAAAAATTAAAAAAGTATTGTAGCATATGGATCACTTAGAGTTGGTCTGGTGATGCCATGTGGAATTCTGGGGACAGAAATTTAGCCAGAAAACACAACTTACAAATCTTCAAAAATACTTATTGCTGTAGAATATTCATTCAGAGAAATTTTTGGAGAAACTTTTTTTAAACAATAAACTTTTCTTATTTTAGTTCACTACCGCTTTTTAGTTGTAAACAGTCCTCCTTAAGTTCCTGTCTTTAACTAACCTCATCATCTCACCCTTTTTTTAAAGTGGGAAAAGTTAAAATAGCTTATGGATACGGGTTACGTGAAAGATAGGAGGCTGATAATTTGGAGATATTATTCGCAAGAGTTAACGTGAATATTACTAGCCAAACAACAAAAAACATTATAACTTAAAATTTTATTTAGGTACATAATAAATGCTAAAATATTTTATTGATTAAAATTTTTAGCACATTGTCGTCGTCCAACGATCGATTAAATGTAGATACATCACTTTCAAGAAACAATGATGTCAATGTCCAGTAGTATATCTCCTTTCTGTTCTTAAAGTGAAAGTTAAACCACATGCGACCAAACATAATAAGTACGTATGGGCTGCTAACCAATATGCCGCGAGCATTGGTTGATTTTCGAACGCCCTCAGTCTAAGCCACCATCGAGGTGCAAGCTTGAGGCATCGCTTGACATTCCCTTGCCTACTTCTAATGGGCTGTGGTATCAATGTGTTTCTCTGGGCAGTCTACGTCCATCGAAGGCAATACAACACTTCCAATATATGTTGAAAGAAACGGGATACTACCATTTATATGTGGAAAAGAGGAGCAATGAGAAAATCTGTCTTATGGCAGAATACTGATGATGGTGATTACACTTGGAGGAATGGAAGAGAACGAAGATGAAATGTTTATTTAAAATCTTTGTGGAGAACTGCAGCAGCGACAACTAGCAAATGTTTAGACAGTCAGTTCTGATCCTTTTTGCTCTGGCTTTACGCTTGCCTTATTGACTGGGAAAGGTGTGAGGTCAAGGAATGGGAAAGATAGCATACATGGCCTTTTGAAAGAACCATCACAGCATTCACCTCAAAAATCCATATCTGGATGGCCGGACGGTGATTTAAACCGCGTCTTTCCGAAGCGAGGCTAGAGCGCTAGAGCTCACCCATCACGCTCTGGTTCAAGCAACGCAACGTCGCTAAATAATTGGAACTGGTCAGGGCGCATGAAGGTAAAGAACTGCGGTTACAGCGTTTACTTGCTAATGATATCTACCGTCTTAGAAATTGTGTCCACAACAGAATGTTTTTATTAAAAATAACTGGGCTTCACCCGTTTGAGTCTGGCCCAGGTTGGGTGCTTTTAATTATGTATTTTTGCGTGCGACATGTGTATCTTTCCTGCCGTCTTCCACTTTGATAGTAAGAAATACTTTGAACTTATAACGAAGCTTGATTTATGACAAAATGAGTCAAATGACACGTTTTAATTTTATATTTCAACTACCGCTTACAATTCGCGGATGAATCAACTGAAACCAGTTCAACTGTTCCTCAAAAGGGAAAGACTAACTAGTTAGTATAACACTTGATGGTGGAATCAGTGTTCGCGTATGTGATAGATCACCCACGTCAGAATTAATTTCATAAATAACATTTGTTTTTCACTAATATTTTCGACAATTCTTTGGTACGATAAATTCACAATTTAAGAATCGCCCATCCTTTTCATTATGTAATCTTCTGAGTTACGTGATTGATTTTCTCTACTTCTGGGTGTTTTTTTTTTTTTTTTTTTTTTTTTTTTTTTTTTTTTTTTTTTCAACCAAATTCAACAAAGTCTTTTAATTGTACGCACTATCAATAAACATTGTGCTTAATGTTTTTTCAGTGGGGAATATTGACGTAGTTTTCTATAATACTAAGTAATAATAATTTTAATTCATTACACCCCATGTGTGTTTGCGAATCAACATTTTTTTATATTTGTAATATTTCACTAGAATTATTTCATGTATTATATTTTTAGCTAGATTGCTTCTGTCTATTTGTTTCTTTGATGGCAGAATATAAGTGCATTGGGTTATACATTCGAGGTGCGTATGCGGGATGGAACCTGGGGCAAGGTAAGAGATTAAGTCGTGCCCCTCTTAAGGAACCATCTCAGCATTCGCCTGAAGTGATTTTCGGAATCCATAGAAAACCGACCTCCGGATGGCCGGACAGGAATTCCAACCAGTGTTCTGTCGAATGAGAGGCCAGAGCTTACAACTTCACGATCGATGTATATTTAAATTCTAAAAGCTTAATCGTCGCCGACGAGTTCTAATTATTCCAACAAAATTTCTTAATGATGTTCCTACTTTGCGAAATATTTGTTATTATTGTTACCTCAGCTCAATTTACCAATCAAATATTTAAGCGATGGCTGACATGAATTTAGGGTAGAGGTGACTAGATCTAAAAATAATACAAGTGACTTGTATGTGTCCACAATGCATAAAATTTAAAAAAAAATTAAGGTTTTCATTTGACTCTCCCTCGAAATACACATACAGACACATACTAAATTGTGATGTGTCGCAATGTCGTAAGGTAAACCTAAATGAAGATTCAATAGACAGAATTAATTACTCTTATTGTCTGGTTTCGATAGTGGATTAGGAATGCAATGTTGAGAGATAAGTTAAGATCACTATGTGGGGCGTTTGGAATTAACTATGTGTAACCAGACAAAGTGAAAGGAAAATTGTGTAGTAATAATGTAACAGTGGCTGGAGAAAATTCAATATACTACTGTGAAAATGAGATCTGAGCAGATGCTAAGAGTAGCGTTAAATTGCCGAAACGAGTGTGTAGAGTGGGTAGTAAAACCAAGATCTGGAAGGAACGCATAAAATGAACTGATATGACGGGAATAGATTCTAGAGTAAATACTTAAACAGTGTTTTATATAGACAGGAAAACTGCATAGGAAGTAGGGCCATGAAATTGAATATCAGATAAAAAAGAAGTATATGAAGATCGAATATATTACTAAAAAGCCTCAATTGAAAGAAAACAAACTGAAGAGTAAGTCAAGGAAAGTAAGAGATATACAGAAGTAAGTAATCTAAATCAGCGAGTAAATACTTAAGTGAAGATGATTACTTCAGGACTCTTGTCGAAGATTAGGGTGCGGGAAGTAGTGTGCCTGTTGAGAGTGGGTTTTGCAGTGCGCCGCGGGTGGTGTGTCCCCAGGGGCTGCTGGCTGATTGGTCCGCTCTTGTCGGACAAGGCGCTGGGATGACCAGCTGGCTGCCGCTACTCGCTGCTGCGCAGATTCCGCCGACGGCGTCGCATACAATAAGCGGTACCGTGCAAGTCATCCAGCGAGTAATAATCGCTGATTACAACTGTGGAGGTTTTCTTGTATGCAGGATGAAAGTGGTAGACGAATTGTCAAGTACGTTCTTTGTAAAAATTCACGATCAGTGTTAATATCCCAATGGATTTCTAGGAAGCACCGTCTCGGCTTATTTGTATCTTCATGTAGCGTGTTGTGATTTTGATAACTTCAGTTTTTTTCCTTTCGTCCGTGTCAGTACCCTGCAAAATATCAATAGGACTTACCGTTGTACAGTTCACTGCTTTTGTTTTGAAAAATGTATTGGGAATCATTGGAAGACAGGAGGAGGGTGAAGAGGATGCTGGAAAAAATAAGGCGTCTGGTGATGGAGCTTGGAGGGATATTTGTGGAAGAATTAGGTGTAGTGTATAGGAAAAGTGGACCATGGCCACATGCTGACACTCGATTTCATCCATAAGGGAGTTGAAAAATTATCTTTTGTGGGTAAGGATGTCAGGGATAGGAATAAATTACCCAACCAAACCTTCTCTGAATTATAATCTTAGAAATTAAGTGTAGAAGTTTCTTAATTATCAATTTTTATATTTTTCACTTGAATGAATACTGCCTTTGTGGAAAGATACTGTGTAGATTATGTTTAATCTGACCTGAAGTAGCGAACTGAGTAAAATATTAATTGAATGCCTGTAATTACATATGTTGCATAAGCTACTGTTTTTTGAGGACGATTTTCTACTATTTGGAGCTACTGATATCGTTAATTTTATGTTTAAATGCATGAATATAGTTTTAACAATTAGAATTATCTGGAAAAACCATCTAGCGATTAGCGTGACAAAGGGAAGAGATAGATAATTTACCAAAAACGCTGAAGGAATTTAAAATTAAATTTCGTTAATGGCAAAAGTAGATGGGTCAAGAAATTTAACACTTAAATATATAAGATAATAATAAAATATAGTAAGAAACTGGAAATTAGATGTTTATGAAAATTTTCACCGGAACCTGCGCTCACGAAATGCAATTTAATAAAAAAATGAAGTTCCGTATGAAATAGGTTCTCAGAAAAATAGAGATGAGTTTGAGACGCCATTCGGCCATAGACATCCGAGAAAAACCTTGAAATGAGTTATCAGTAAAGCACATCACCTGAATGTTAATTTGATAAATATGGATTAATAATTACAGTTTCAATATACACAGATGATCCACACTTCGTGGTACCCTAAATAAATTTAATTTTATTCATTATATCGGTAATTATTTGAAGTTCTCATTGAAGAGTTGAGATACGCTTCAATCCTCCATCACAAGTGACTTTAATCACGGGAAAAATTTGAGCTATTGGTGAGTGTTTAAGTAACTCTAATGCTAACTGCAGTGTGTAAGAAATATAAGAGGGAATGTTGTCGACTGACAGAACACTTACATCTAATCTTAAGAGCTCTCTGGAGATATTTGGCAGTATATATTTACAACTGTATGTGAACTGGGATGCAGCGGTTCTGTAATATATTCCGAGTCACGGATTTGTCTAAGAGAATTCAGGAACAGCACCGCTATCTCATAAAGTTTCGTCGACAGAGTGAAACACACATTCGCAAGTTATTTCACTTGGAAGGAACATCAGGATGATAAAACTGTAGCTTTCTCAACGAGAAAAGTTTCACGTACATTTCAATGGAACTGTGAAAGTGAGACAACAGTATAGATCCTCAGTATTACAAAACACAATGTTACTACCCGGCTATGGCGGAATATCAATATCTGAGGGTCACAAAAATTCACTTTCACCCTTACTTTAAAATGCAAAATTCTAAACTATTCTGGCAATTAATTTCTTCGCTGTTACTATGCTATTAAAGTACGCACATAATCTAATAACATATTTGGTCACTGATTTTTTACTTATCAAAGTTTTTTTTTTTCAAACTACGATATTATCTCCTACAAATAGAAGTATTGTAGCATTCTACACTTAAATATTTTGTGCGAATTGATTATTCCATATCAATTGATTGTTACATATCAATATAAAAATTGAGTTCCAAAAGTATGTCACAGCCAGTTGAGTTGTACCACTTATGAATTTATTATGAGAATGATAAAAATAAACATCTACTGCCTTTGTATTGTTTCTATAAAGCACTTTGTTTAAAAGATGTAGTGATAGATTGATGTCATTAGAACACAATCTGATAACGCCAACGCAACCACCTTGAATCTCCGTTTCAAAAAAATGCATTTTGATACATCATCGGACGTTTACAATGCAATATGAAAGAAGGAATAATATTTCACTTAATGTTAGGGGCTTATCCATGCATAGCAGAAGAAAGAACGTAATCTCTTTAGGATGAACGTGAGCTCATGCTCTTAAAAACATTTCCAATGAAGTTTCTGACATGAGTTTTGGTTTAATGGTCGCTAAATAATAACAATTTTTGGATCAGCTGAGTATTTCATAACCATCAAATGACCTAGGATTCTGGAAAAATAGAAGGCCTTTTTCCCTATTCTTTCAGAAATTGCTTTAAAATATTTCGTATCTTCTACCACATCTGTAGCATCTGATCGAGTTGATCAATCATTCTTTCAGTGGCCAAATATTGCAGTAGTCTACCAGCAGAACCTATAAGAACGAGTATTTTTAAAAACAATTGCTGACAAATATTGGCACACATAACATTATTTTTTTGTTAATAATTAATGGAAGTTCAGTCCACAATCCTACCTTAACTTTTATGCTTCACAAAGTTTTGTTTAAAACGTAGTTTAATAAGCTTGACTAATGTGTGAAATTTAATTAATTACATTGGAAGTTTGTGAATTTCAAACTTCTTGAAACGACATCATAATTCCAAACAACTTCCAGCTGTCCTAGAAACAGGTAATTTGGTACACATATATGATTTCTCCCCAAAATTATAAGAAAAGTACCTGTGTTTATTCAATGGCAAACAAAAGCTGTAATGTCCTTAAGCAAATTTGTACGTTAATTGCTTTCCATTTGATGAAGCTGTTTTCGTTAAATTTCTATTTTGCACAAGGATTAGAAAAGTTGAGTGGAAGTCATAATTTTCTTTTCTTAAAAAAAATATTCTGTTTTAGAAATTGAAGACTTGATTCAAGAGAATTATTTACAACTTTTTATTAGTAAATAGCCACAAGAATTTCCCCTAATTTTACACGATTTGTTTTAGTAACCATTTTTTTGTTTTGTTTTGAAATAGGTTTCATATATCGACACATCGACATTTTTTCTTCGATATATTAAATCCAATATTGAAACTTTTAAAAATATTGGTATGTCGAAAATCCGATATTTTTTTTAAAATATCAAGTCGTAGTTCAATGTGATAGAAGAAACTAATCTGGGTTTGGAATAAATTACCAAGTGAAATGGTGAATAATTTACCAAAAACTCTAAAAAAAATTAAAGATGAATTTAGCAGAGGGAAAAATAATGTTGGTAATGGAAACGGTAAAAATGGGTTTCAGGAAATTTCATCCGGAGCAAATTGTATTTTTAAAATATTATAAAATACTTGTATTTCATTTTAAATGTTTTTCATAAAAACTTTAAGGTATTTTTTTCAGGAAAGTAATACACGCAGCCCGTTAGAAAATTCTATTTCAAAAATTTGGTCTGGCTGCTGAAAAAAAGGTCTGCCACCTGTGCTTAAAAGCCTATGTACCAGAGAGGAAGATAACAAATTTTTTAAAACAATCACAAAGCAACAACACAAAAAAATAGTATTTTCAGTGAAATATGCGCAGCATCTCATCACTCACTCACTTGCGAATGTGAGTGAACACAGCTTGCGTTTTGGCACCAATGTACTCTTTGTAGTTCCCTGCCCCGCCTCGGTGGCACGCAAAAGTTAGATGCTTTACAAAATATTTTGTACCATATTGGAATTATGGTATAATCACAAAGCTTGTAACACATGGGGTGTCAAGACAGATCTAGCGACTTGTTACACCATACATAGAAATCCATAAACCATTTTGACTACAGGATGGAAGGAAGAAATATACATACATGCGTATACTTTAGATAATCATAGCCTGCCTTTTTTAATCGAGTAAAAGTTATAGGTTTTCGTTGCAATTTCTTTCAAGGTCGCGTTACGACTGGTAACAGAAGCCAGGATGGTGCTAGGAGTTTTTTAAATTCGTATTCGCTTCGCCAACAGGTGCAATGGATAAAGGGGCTTATAAAGCACATATAGTTATTAATATGTTATTTATTAAAAGAGACAGTTGGCTTACTGTTTGAATGATTTACAACTGTCGGGGTTCCGACGCTTTTAACTGAAGTCCGTTACCAAATGACAATTACGTAAGCTGGGACGAACTATCATAGTTTTTTCCCTTTTCGATATCCGATAGTGAAATAGGCTTCCAGTTAAAATCATCAGAGGGAGAACACTTCAGAAATTAACTTCCTAATTGCTTTATAACCTGGGTAAGAATTTTAAAGCTCTAAGTGGAATGATGAAGATACTTCATTTGAAAATCGTCATATCTGGCTAGTCCGACTGTAGATTCTTATGTTCAGAGAGTTTTGGGCTTCAGCCTTTTAGTATATATCTTCTGATGATCATATGGATATATTATAAACTATTTTGTAGTATGCAAGTATATTAATATGCATACTCCTTGAGATTGGGATACATTGGTGTTGCTTTTGTTTTGATAAGGTGGTTGCCAGGAGCGACTGTTTTAAAGCCTGTATGGTAAAGGCGTTATATTAAGTTTGGAAGTTGCATATGTGGATTGAGAAATATTAATATGAGAAGTCCGATTTAAAGATTAGCGGTCGTATTTTCAACTGGTGTTGGTGGAAGTTGTTAAACCATTAAGTGAATAAATGAAAGTTTTACCATAACAATTAATGACTTATGCATCGGTTCATAGGTAGATGCTAGCTATATAAAAATATAAGATGAAGATGAAAATTGGAAACTACATACATAAGTAAGCAAGAATAAAATGACCACAATCTGTAACAATTATTATTTGGTTAGTAATCATTGGTATTATGAACACTATCTAATTGTAGTAGAGGACTTTTCTTACTAGACTTACCACTAAAAGTTTTTTTCTTGTTGCAATTTTTAAAATATTCTCTTGTAGATTCCCCTCAGCCATTATTGTTTTAACAATATCTTGAAAAGTTATTTTTGGCCGTTCTCATTTTCTTCACATTATAGTAAACCCATTCCATCTTGTTTTTTTCCTGTCTACCTTCATTTGTGTGATTTAGATGAAAGTTTCATTTTAAACACTTTGTTTTAGTACGGTATTCCATTTCTGTTGATAGATATTTCTTATTTAAGCCATTACATACTAGTAGAAGTTAAGGATCCTTTCGTAGGTCCAAGGTGTCGTGAATACGCAGATTCGCCGACAACATTTGTAGCGTCTCAAGTCGAGACAATACGCAGTCCCTCACAAAGCTACTCGGCACCTCTGCCGACAAACTCGCGTCCAATTCAAATTACCTCGTCCGTCTGTGCGCTCCAAACTTCCTACGAACCCATTAACCGGCGACGTCGAAGCGAAACTCTTCAAAGAAAACGACATCGAACGGTCTTTGAAGCAGTACCTCCCACCTAGAGTACGTGGCTGGAATTGTGATGTCTACTGGAAACTTCTCTCCGTCGGGAAGAAAGAGGACCTGCGTTTGGTTCGGGAACTTCTGTTGTCGTTCACCTGACATGTCGCCCGTCGAACATGTATGTACTGTATATGGTCAGTCGGCAACTTTTTTATTCTGGTCCTCCTTCAATCACTGTCGCTGTTTTGTGGACGCGCCAACAAAGCTCGTGGCACTGTGTTTCCCAGCAGTATACCCAGGCTCTCTTAGATTCCTTAGCACGACGTCTAGAGGCTCTGATTTCAGTAGTAGTTGAGTGATTTTGATCATTACTCACCTGTGTCAAGAAACTTTATACACGGCTTGTGCGTCAATAATTTTCTGTGATAACTCTAGGAAAATGTGTGATTGCGACATGATATGCATAGTCAAAACAACAGTTTCTACGGTAATACCATAAAAAAACGTCGCATTAGTGTGACCTGAGCACACTGACTTTAAATAGTTAATTTTCAAAAATTTTCGGCGTGGGCTTTGACTCTCAAGAATACAAGAAAAATTCGTGCGAACAAGATTCGACTGTGATTGATGGAGCGACCGATTTAGTTGATGGAACCGAGCACGGTAACGCTCTGGCCTTGTACTGGGTAGGACGCGGCTTCGTATCAGATTTGTGTTATCCGTTGTTTTCCCAAATCACACCAGGCTAATGGCGGCATGGTTCCATCGAAACGCAATGGATGAATTCCTTCTCGTTTCTTGCCTCTGTCCTTTCTTGCCCCTAAACGCCTCGACGTCGACGAGGCGTTAACCCAGAAGTATATATGGAACGCTTTGCTTGCAGGTGCACAAGGATAATTTGTTATTCTTTCGGCAGACCTCATTTGACCTTGGAAAGCGTAGAATGCTTTAAAAAACTTACCAAACTTAACATGTCTTGCGGGGGAAATTGTAACTTAATATGCAACAAAACATTTTGATGGTGATCTTTGTAAAATGTGTATTTTTCTACGTTTTGCAGGACGTAACTTAATAATGAATGGATTGTGATCTGTCAGAATTCAAACTGGGTTTGTTAGACACGGCATACTTAACCTTTTGGAGACAAAAACAGAAGATAACAGTGATCAAATCTAGTATAAAAACATTAGGCTTTAGACAACTTGCAGCCCCATTACCTTTGCATCACAGAAGAAATTTAGGATTTGATGGATCAGAGGAGAAGGCACATAATGCTCAGGATGAAGCAGGAAAAGTGCAAAAGATACAAATATAGAAATCAAACAAACAAGAAATGTAATAAAGCAAAAGAAAAACAACTCCATCAAGAGTGTGAAGAATTAGGAAAGGGAATGCGTTAGATAAACAACATTTGGCACATAGGAAGATGAACAGAACTTTGGAGAAAAATAAAAGCCTTTTAATTTCAAATGTTGATCTAAGACTCAGAAAGAACATTTTTAAATATTTTTTGTTGTTGTTTTATCTGCTTAAAGCCTCTCTAACAGCGAGGTCTTTAGAGACGGGAAAGGATTGGGGGTGGGGGGGCAAGGAATGGGAAGGAATTCGTCCATGTTCTTTTGAAGGAAGCATCACGGAATTTGCCTGGAGTGATGTGGGAAACCATGGAAAAGCCAAATCTGGATGACCGGACGGGGATTCGAAACGCCGTCGTATATGTGAAGCACACCACTTAATGGTCTCGAAGCATGGACTTAGGAATACCAGAAAGAAGGAAAATTGAAGCTTTTGAAATGTGGTGCTATACAAGGATGGTGAAAATTAAATGAACGAGTTTTAGAAATGGTGGACGAGGAATGAAAGTTGTGGATGAGTTTCACAGAAAGAAAGCACAGGATGGTAGGTAATATTTGAGACATTTGGGTTTGGTTAATTTGTTTGAAGGTGAGAACTGTAGAGAAAGACAGAGATTAGAATATATGAAACAGGTAATTGACGACATGGGTTGTAAGGAGTATGTTGAGTTAAATAAGTTACTACAAGATAGCAAGCGATGGAGGATTGTATGAAACCAGTCGAGAGACTGATAACAGCAACGAAATAATAAATAATCTACAGGGCGTTTTTGTTTGCTGTATGAAAAGTGTATTTTTGTTTGTGAAATGTGTAATTCGTGAGGTGGAAATGTGGGATCATCCAAACATTCTACTAAATGGTTGCGAAAAACCACCTAACAACCCCAATAAGGATATCGGTTCACCGTGACCGTGACTTGATTTCGTTGTATCTGTTATCCAGTGTGCGGTGTGTTAAAACACTTAGCCACGCTCGCGGATGGATAAAATAATAATAGCTCTACTTTCATGATATTGTTCCTTTTCCTTTCTCCAGCAACGTCGAGTATTCTGATATTTTACTGTAAAATAAATGAATACAAACAACAATTTTTTAGCGTTCTAGACTAGAGTAAACCTTTAATAGCACTTTACAGCTGAATCAGAATGGTGGTTTTCAGACAGAATGAGAACTGTCAGAGCTAAGTGAGATTCGCGGCTGGAAATCGACGTCGGCCAGTCAGAAACCAACATGCGGGTAGCTAAAGATATAAAGGAGGTTCGATGGGCGGCCATGCCAGTCGAGGCAGAGACAGTCAGCCGAGAACAACCACATGACACCTGATGAAGACAGCAGAGTCAGCTGTCGAAACGTCGTGTTTTTACACCACCATCCAGCTGGACACCCGAGAAGATTTTGTTGCATGCGTGTAGCCGGCGGTGCAGATAAAAAAAAGAGAGCGTGAGCAGTGTTGTCCATGATTCTCTTATCGTCTGAGGAATGTCTCATAGACTATGTTGCTCAAATAACGTCCGAGAATGTAGCTCATTTACCGCAAATGTCTTTCTGAGTTTACTTCAGTGCGGAGAAAATATAAAAACACGAAAACTTAAATTAATCCTGCTGAGTGAAGGAAAATTTTTGGTCCTCGTATTAAAGCGCGTTTCCACTAAGGCAATAAAGAGCTACATGAATCTTATTTGATTCTTGCAAGTAGCATTAAATGAAATAAAACTGAAGACGCCTTGGTGGTGTTTTGATGGGGATGCTAACTATTGTTTCTTGAACTCCATTAATGGTTGTCAAGTGAGGATTTCGCACGGAGGAGTGTTTCGCTAAACTTTATTTTACTATTTATTGTAATGAAATATGATCTCGATGATCTCGTATTACCGACCTCTCCCTGGAAGTAAATTGTTATCTTCTTACGATTAGATGACACATTACCCGTACAGGTACACATTATGAACCGTTGTCTAAAAAAAAAAAAAGATTATAAGAATAGAATATATATATAATAGAATATACAATTACAAACAAGTACGCGCACGAAGAACAGTGGAAAATACTTTTGGATTTATTACGTTAATACAGGGCGTTCGCCGGAAAACGCTACCCTCCCAGTCTGTTGCCGTCGGCAACTTGCTCGGTCAGTGGAGCCAGCAGTTTCCGCCACGCGGCACCGTGAATCACCGCACTGTTTAACACCTCCGCTGCCCCAACAGTGCAGTGCAGTGACCCTTACATTGTTAAGAACGGTTTCTTTGCATTGTAGATAGTTTGTGACTTCAGTCTCTTATTAATCAGTGTTGTGAATAAACGTTTCTTTGCGGTTTGGCTGGTTTGGGTCTTCATACTCTTATTAATCTGTACCGTGTTTGAGTGTGAGTAAAATTATGGTATTACAGTTTGCAACAAAGAATATTTCTCTACGATACATATGTGAAGAAGAAGTCGTTTAAAAAGTGTCGCAGTAAATTTCGTCGCGAATTTCCTGGCGCTTTACTGCCAGCTAAATCAACAATTCTGCGTCTGGTTAAAAAAGTAAGAGAAACGGGTTCGTTTTTTAACAAAAAGAGACTGTCGGTCAACCGTATTCTCACAGAGGAGAAAATTGACGATATCGCTTTTCGACTAGAACAGTCACCCAAAAAATCATTAAGTCAGTTAGGGCAGCGTGTGTCTCGAAATATGTTCAGAAGATGTGAAATGTGCATTACACAAGAGGGTCAACACTTCCAGCATCTTTTATAAGGTAAGCTAATGAATTACGTCACATTTAAATGCTTAGCACACAAGTTTATGAAGTTTATGAAGCGTAATTATTATGAAATAGTCCGCGGCCGACGGTCGAACAATGCCGGAAACTGAGCGCTCGCTCGCCGGGAGCAGTTTCTTCCTTGTAGCGCTAACAGTGGGTTGCGTTTCCCGGCGAACGCCCTGTATCTTCTTGTGTTTCGAGAAACTTTAATGATAAATGTTGAAAACGCCTAAACTATCACATCTGCGTATGTATATCTACACGATTTTAAAGAAAATCAATAATTCAAGAATTCTTCATGCATGTTATAGATATTGATACAAAAGATGGAACTGTCATTCAATGATCATGGAGGACGGTAATAGAAGATGACACGGGTATGGTTAAAATCTGGTGAAGATGCAAAACGCCTCCGGGATGAATTGGTAAGAAATTTTGTGACAAAAGAATACAAAACATCTTGGCAAGACAAATACAAAGAAACAAAACACAAACTTTATGTTCTTGTACGACTTAATTTCTTCCTATTGCACACAACTTTCAAAAATGAATGGTCAACACAAGAAAAATTTATTTAATTTTTACTTTGTAGAATCTAAATTGGGAAACTTATTTCTAGGCAAGCTATATATGTAGCCTATATTAATAATATTTAGGTCAGTTTTGGAAAGTTTTTATTACAATCTATATATATATATAATTCACTAACAAAAATATCATGAGATTATAAGCAAACCACTTCTCTTCAGGAGATGAGCCGCTCTTCCGTGTAATAATCATTTTACGTTCCCTTTGAAAATCAAACCTCAAATTCTTGAGTTTACTTTTTTTATTTCGTATTTGTCAGCAAGTAATTTGCCACTTTTCACATTCCTGTTTTTACATTAATCACTTTTCTTGTCCCACATCTTCTGTAATAAGGTTGAATCCTGTATGTTCCACTCTATGTCGCCCGTTTTCTGTCGCACTGATCCACCGCCAGTTGGATACAGGCAACATCGTGCGACACGCTATATTTTTGTCGCACAGTGGCGCATACGACTGGCGACACGGCCCAACATGTGGCATGCGTCATTTTTGGATGATACATGTCGCAGCGTGTTGCTTCGCTTGAAATACTCCTTTTCGCATGCGTCAGTGCCGCATGCCACATGTTGCGTAAGTGGAAACTTTTCTTTAGAATCTATGTCTGTCGGACTTCAGTTTTCAAACTAAATCAAGTTGTATGCTGGGTGGTTCCTTTAGAAGAAGGAAACCTTTTTTTATTACAGTTGTTGGTCACCATTCTCTATCGGTACAAAATTATTTCGTATCTGACGAATCATAAAGTGTCAATTAAAAAAAAATCCTAAAAAGAAAAAAGAAACTGAAAAAGTTGTTTGATACCTTTGGATAAAATTTATGAACAGTATACCGATCTAATATTTTTTTCTGTAAAATTAAGGAGTAGCCTCAAGTATTCTCTTCCAATGCATCACTTTTTTCTGTTTTTTATTTACTACACAAATGCTAACTTAGAAGGAGAGTAAATTTTTCAGCAAATTTCAATCTCGAATGAAATTGCCTATTTGCAGTAATTGAAAGTTATGAAATTTTAAATATGTGAACCTTAAAACATCAGTCATGACACCTGCTTCAATGGCAGATGTGTAATCCTATTGTTGTGGGAGGCGTAAAGTGTCATCTGTCCATGGAACGTGTAACTTGTGTAATGTAAGTATTTTTTTTTTCGTGAAAAGACGTAGTCTATATAGAGGAAGTTTGTGACCATTCCAGCATTTATTAGGTGATGTGAGGGAATCCGTTTAAAAACCACGGTCAGGTTGGTTGGTAAGGGAGGTGCCAGATTTTAATGTGAATTAGTTGTGCCTCCCAAATATTTTAGATGATACTTTAACATGCATAGCCAGACTGGCAGATGTACAGTAATTATCTTTTGTTTATTGTTTACATGAATTTATACCAGGTTACTCCATATTCTGTCAGTTTCTGACAACTCAAAATTATCAAGAGTTAAATTGTGTTTCTGTAAAACATCTTCATCATTACATCCACACATATACTATCACGTCAAACTGAAATACATAGTAGTACATGGAAAACGTTAGTTAAGACCAAACATGGTGGGTGAGCGGTAGCGCTCTGGCCTCGCATTCGGGAGGACGCGGGTTCGAATCCTCGTCCGGTCATCCAGATTTAGGTTTACCTTGGTTTCCCCAGATGACTCCAGGCGAACGCCACGATGCTTCGTTCAAAAGGTCATGGCGTATTCCTTCCAGTTCCTTTCTCGCGGTCACTTCCAACTTCTAATCACCTCGACGTCTGTGAGTCGTAGAGACATTAAAAAAAAAATAGCCTAGTTCCTTAAGTTGCAGTCAACAATAATCAGTCAACTTATTATACAAGCAAATCCACAATTGGCTTGAATCTTGTCGCTACTATATGAAAGCAGCTTTATGTTTAGACATACGCGTCTGTGTATATGTTTATATAATTTTATTTTGATTTACAATAGCCCAGCCTTTTATCGTTGAAAGAGCTAATTTTGGTATGTATCAGTACCCACTGATTATCTTACCCTCTTCTATTTATTCGTAGCTTCTATAATTTCTTTACTTCTGTGATCCTTCCTTATGTACTTTATTTATAGTAAAATCGAAGTTAATATGGTTGTAAATATTTTTTTCCGCTTCCAAGTAAACTTATTAATTACCAGCTCAAAGATAACGCCAATGCAAACTGTTTAATTTATTTATTATTGCGTCGTACGCGTTTCAGCTCTCATCGAGGCATCATCAGCGACGATGAGAGGTGAAACGCGTACGACGCAATAATAAATAAATTAAACAGTTTGCATTGGCGTTATCTTTGAACTGGTAATTAATTAAGCAACTGTGGAAACATTGCCTGCAACAACATTGCATTAAACTTATTAATTTTCTGTACTTTATTGAATAGTTTATTAGCTGTTATCCACTGATTATTTCTCTCTTCACAATGTAATTTTTTATTCTTTGTTCTGTCAATTACTTCCCTAATTCTCTTTGATGTAAATAGTAACTTCGGATTAGAATTATAATTGTCCGGCTTTTAGAATGACCTGCTGGCTTAATCTACTGACGTGGGTAATGCCCTTGACGTACAAAGTCAAAACATGTATCAGTCATTAGATTGTTAGCTAATATTTTTTCGGAAATTCACAACTCTTAAAACAATTGAGAGACACTAGAAAGCACTCTTAAATTTAGTTGATAACGTATCGTATCAACATTTTCTGACATCTAACGCTCTCACGCTATCTTAAAACGCTGCACGTTATCGACTTACCGATCAAAGTTTTCCGGCGGTATTTGCTGTCTATACACGCTCGGTATAGATTTTAGAATATTTTCCATAATTATTTAGTCGAATGACGGACAGTCACAAATTTGTGTATGTAAAACTATTCGTTTCACAAGCATATTAGTGCGGAACTAAGTTTACACACTTACAAATCCACGTTCCTCCAACACAAACGTGTTGATCGATGTTATTTTAGAACTTACATGAAAAAAAGGGGTTCTTGACGTATTCATTAATTATTTATTATGTACCCACACTTTTCGGACCTGGTCGCCACCAACAGAATGTTGGAAAAAAGGTTCAGAAATTTTTTATGTTATCAAAATAAGAAGTCAGAAGCTGCTGCAAGACAACAAACACTTTCAATCGTCTCCAGTGTTTGCTGTGACCACCACTTTACAATTTGACCGTGAATTTTTATAACGGAACTTCATATTTCCGAGATGCTGGTTCTTGTGTTTCTTAACACTTCCATCAGTTCGATAATGAGTTCGACCAACATCAGTTATTAATTACGCGGGATCACACACACTGTTCCTCACAATGGCTGTCTTTTTCTCTGTTTCAACGTCTAGTTTCACTGTTGTGAACTATTTAATCAGCTCGGTACCACGCCGAACATTATCTCACTATATCCCGCACTTCGCGTTTTGTCGGAACTGCGCATAACACACGACTTGCCTCCCGAATTCGGGAGATAGTAAATTAAATTATTTCAATGCACAATGAAATTTGCTTGCATTCAGATTCATATTTTCATTTAGTCATACGAAATTACCACTCCTGTTGATTGAGTGGTAACGCTCGTACTTGTCATTCAGGAGGACAATGACAATCTATATTTCGGTCTTCACGGTTTCCCGAAATCAGTCCAGATGAAAGCTGGGCTGGTTCCTACAAAACGACATGGCCCAGTTCCATGCCGCCAATCCATTCCCACCACTAATGACGTCGACGGGTGTAAAGCCCGAAAAAATAAATTCACCGTCATTATACGACAATAATATCTGAGATTCGTTATACTGATATATTTTATTACTGATTTTTTACTCCAGCCTTTTATTTATTTATTTCGTTTCCTAATTTGAATGCAATGGTCTTATGGGTCATTGTTGTTGCAAGCTTATTCTCATGGATTGAAAGGTGCTAGTATTTTTGGCAGTCATGGCTCAAGTTTAATCCCTTTATATCAGTACTGGCAAAAAGAACGTGCTGTAAGGCCTTGCTGAATTTTCTTCTGAAATTTTCCATCTAAAAGTAGTTATATGGTTTGATAATAAAAACTAAGCCTTTTTACTATGTTTAATATCTCCTGTTAGTCTTATTGTCACTTGTAAACGCACAATCCACGTATCTGGAGGTGGTTACTATATCAATTTTTTGTTCCATTTTGCATGATATTTGTCTTTTATTATATCTGTTATTATTACAGTGTCTGCATGTCTCATTTTAAGAATAAGTTAACCCAATTTGCTGTTCCATATATTTAGCAGCTTCTGTCCTCACCCCAGTTCATATCACACAAAAGCTTTTTTCTCTATCTCTCTCCTTACATGTGTCTTAATAATTTTATCTGTAACAATGAATAATTGTAATGGTGAAACGCTGCCTGTTAGTTGGACTACCGACTTTGTATGGAACCAGCTCACCTGTTTACTTCACGTACACAGCTGCAACCCTCTGTAAATAGTAATTTGATACCCAGAATGGTGGATGAGCGGTAACGTTCTGCCCCGTGTTCTAAAGGATCACAGTTCGAATCCCCATCCAGCTGTTCATTTTATTTTCCGGCGTTTTCCAGAATCACCTCAGGAGGGGATAGTTCCAAGGTGATAACCGAATTCCTTGTCGTTCCTTGCCTCCTGTCGTTTCTCTCCTCTGCTGCAAAGAAAAAAACATTTTCATTTGCTTTATTATTCTAGGTTTTTTTTTTATTTTACTTCAAGTTTATTAGAGGCGGGAAAAGACTGGAGGCAATAAACGGGATTGGATTCGGCCATGAATTCGTCAAGGAACTATCCCGGCATTGAGTGATTTGGGACACCACGGAAAACTCAAGTCTGGGTGGCCTGAGGATGATTCGAACCCGCGTCTTCCGGAATGCGAAACCGGAGCGTTAGCGCCCACCTACCACACACGGTAACGCAAAGCTAGTGAGCGGATCTCGATTGGCGGGTGGGTTAGTCATATACAGTTTGAAAGCTTAAGACTTGACTTAAATTCTTCAGTATGATTTATGACTTTACTTGACCAGATTCCGAGGTTGCAAATAAAAGACTGTTATCACCCTCTAAATAATTTATGTGGTATTTGTAAATTATAAATTTCCGAACACATACCTGTACAAAACCCGCTTTACCCATAACGTCTTAATCTTTCTATATAAAGATGAATGTATGTTTGTTTGTTTGTTTTTTTTCTTTTGTTGGTTTGTTTGGTCTTCATACAAATCCACAGTTTTTATCCGTTCTCGATGAAACTTTGCACACTTATCCTTTGAAACAAGGAGAAAAATACTGTCTATATTTGGCTGAAAAATTATCTGTATAAATAACACATTTGTCTCATAACTACGAAATACGGTGGTAGACAGACACTTTGGATGTGGACGACTCCGTACCGAGTTTCCGCGTAGTGGCCTGGCAGCTGAGTGGCTAAAGCGCTGACTTACCAACGTCATGGTCTCCGGTTCTAATGTCCGTAGGGGATAAGATTTTTAAAAATTGTTTTTCATCGTAAGAGTCAGGCCTGGGCCGTAGGTTATTCGGATTGAATGTTAAACCGTAGATATTAGAAAGTTAGGGGTGTAATGCGAGGCAAATCGTAGGTATTCTTGCAATGTTGTAGGTGTATACTCTTTTACGTTATAACGATCCCTCAGGTTTTGTTCGCAGTCAGTGTGTAAGTGTGAACCACAGTAATCTTTGTATATAAAGATGAATGTATGTTTGTTTGTTTGGTTTTTTTCTTTTGTTGGTTTGTTTGGTCTTCATACAAATCCACAGTTTTTATCCGTTCTCGATGAAACTTTGCACACTTATCCTTTGAAACAAGGAGAAAAATACTGTCTATATTTGGCTGAAAAATTATCTGTATAAATAACACATTTGTCTCATAACTACGAAATACGGTGGTAGACAGACACTTTGGATGTGGACGACTCCGTACCGATTTTCCGCGTAGTGGCCTGGCAGCTGAGTGGCTAAAGCGCTGACTTACCAACGTCATGGTCTCCGGTTCTAATGTCCGTCGGGGATAAGATTTTTAAAAATTGTTTTTCATCGTAAGAGTCAGGCCTGGGCCGTAGGTTATTGGGATTGAATGTTAAACCGTAGATATTAGAAAGTTAGGGGTGCAATGCGAGGCAAATCGTAGGTATTCTTGCAATGTTGTAGGTGTATACTCTTTTACGTTATAATGATCCCTCAGGTTTTGTTCGCAGTCAGTGTGTAAGTGTGAACCACAGTAATATTATTATAATTAGGGATGTAAGTCTCTGTCTTTTTGATACGTTATGACTCCCAATTGGCTATATCGTTGTGATGGAATTTTATAAGGAAATCTGTATGAAGGGCACAGGATATTGTTTGCAGTGTGATTAACAGTTGTAGTCAGGAAATTTTGAGACCTTATCGAATGGTGACAGAAATATGTTGGCAATTGATTCTCATAACTTGGAAATACGGCGATAGACAGACACGTTGGATATGCACGTCTTCAGACCGTGTTTACGTGTAGTGAGCTGGAAGCTCAGTGGCTAAAGAGCTTGCTTACGAACTTTGTGGTCTCTGGTTGAAATCTCCGTCGGGGATCAGATTTTTAAACATTGTTTTTCATCGTATGAGTCAGGCCTGGGTCGTAGGTTATTCGGATTGAATGTTAAACTGTAGATATTAGAAAGTTAGGGGCGCAATGCGAGGCAAATCGTAGGTAGTCTTGCAATGTTGTAGGTGTACACTTTTTTACGTTATAATGATCCCTCAGGTGTTGTTCACAGTCAGTGTGTGAGTGTGAACCACAGTAATATTATTATAAATACGGAAGTAAGTCTCTGTCTTTTTGTTACGTTTTGACGACTAAATGGCTATATCGTTGTGATGTAATTTTATAAGGAAATGTGTATGAAGGGCACAGGATATTTTGTCCAGTATGATTAACAGTTGTAGTCACGAAATTTTGAGATCTTATCGAATAGTGACAGAAATATGTTGGAAATTAATTCTCTTCAAGAGGCAGGTTCGACGGTAGAATGATATAGCGATAGCTTTCCTGTCATATTATGCCGACTCGATATTGTTTGGGACTAATCCTTCGTTACCAACAACTTACTATATTTAATTCTGGCAAAAAAATTCTTAATCCACGCGTACGAAGTCGCGGGTACGAGGCTAGTATTTTATATTTGTCAACGGTCCTCCTGTCGCTCGCTTTATACCTTGGTGTCGAGAATGCTTCAGACCAGAACTATTATTATTGATATTTATGCCGATTAATAAATATGATAAAATAATTTACTTTCATATACACTCTTGTATTTTCGCGTGATGTAATTCCTCATAATGTGCTCAACAATTTTTTCCGCATGCGCTTATTTTTGCTGCGGACTGCTGTGTATAATTCATTTTTAGAAAAAGTCACCAGATATTTAGCTGCTCGTAATAACGGAATTTCTACTTTGCACATTGGAGTGATTTTGAATTAGAATAGGTAGGATGGAGCTAACGTCTTACATGACATTACCTTAGATTTTTTTTAGACTCCTGTCAAATGTGTCGTGCGTAGTTGCATTTGCTATGGGCGAGACAGTTGGAAAAACCTAGTACCGTGAGTACTAAGCTGACGTCAGAAGCAGACTAGATGCGAGCCTAATTGACGAGAAGCTGACAGATAAGATTGGAAGTCTCAGCTCATATCATATGAAATCAATTCTGATGAATAACTCTATTAAACCAGAATTGTTCACAGTCAGGCGATAACAGCTAAATGTAATTAACTCTTAATGGCAGATCCATTATCTTATTTATTGCTACAATTGACGTCTTTCTACTTATAGCGTGCGACTGTGAGATTTTTTCAGTTCTCGTACTTCACATTTTACTATCTTGATGAATCTCTGATAAATCTTACGACTTGATTTATTTATTCTTTATTTTCGGACGCGTTTCGCCTCTCATCGAGATATCTTCAGGGATCAGATATTTTAATTGTATCTCTGTCGTGAAGTGTGGTAGCTGATTACTTGTGCCCTCTATCAGGATGTTACATCCAGTGCTGCACATAATTATGATCACCAGAGGCAGTCAAATCTTCGCCAATGACGTCAATTTTGTTCACTATTTAATTTACCTTACACAATGATCGTAAGCAAGTTACAAAAATAAACAAAAAATCCCACATTAGCATTGGCGTTTTTTCAAAATAATATTAATTTATTATATTAATACGTGTTTTACCTGCCAGTGCGACTTTGTCGGGGAATTACCGTCATTGCAGTTTCTGGGCTGTTTCCCGCAATCATGAAGTCTCCTCATATATTACACATTCCAGAAACAAAATTTCACTTGAACTGAAATCTTCACAGCATTTCAACCGGATACCGTCGTAAATAAACAACGCTTCGACATCTGGCCCTGCTGTCTTCATCAATAGTACGGCTGAACTTCTGTGAAGACTTCGTATCATCATTACGCCGAGAAAGTCTTCACTCACAAAAATACACTTACCGCAGACAGAACATAGTTCCACGTTTCACAGACAGGTGGAAGCACAATACTTCTCCAATAGTATAAATGCTCCGGATCTGTAAAATCCGGTTCTATCACGGGTGGGGCACTTGTCCTCCCTTTCCCGTAATTATTCACAGAACTCCCATACACACTTGCAGGTGTATTGTGGTTAGCCACAATCAATACGAAAGGCAAATGGGCTTATGAAATCAAGATTTATGTTTTTTTGAGAATTTTAATGATATATAATAACACTGGCTGGTGTCCATGACTTCGTTCGTGTATGTAAAGAATTTGGATTTACAGCTACCGACATCTAACCACCATAGTACACGATACCACTGCCACACACAAACACCAATGGTCTATGGTACGTAGTTGTGGCAGGAAAGTGACATATACTGAGACACATGTGTTTGATCGAAAAAGCGAAAATCCTTGATCGGCCTCTTTCAACCACCATATCTCCCACACCGGCACAGTTACCTAAATTTGGCCAACGTTGTCATCGATGGGTGACTCTGTGCTACTACCACATACAAACACCAGTGATCAGCGCTAGACAGTTTTGGCTGAAAAGTGAAACACCATGACATATACGTAGAAATATGAAAGTGGCGCAAGTCGACCACTTTCAACCACCACATCTCCCACACCTCCATAGCTATCGACATCTAACACCATAATGCACGAAAGGAGAAGTGATACTACTACAACACACAAACGCCAATGGTCTACGCTATGTAGTTGTGGCAGCAAAGTGACATATACGGAGATACATGTCTTTGGTTGAAATACGAAAATATCCTTGATCGGCCACTTTAAACCACCATAAATCGCACAGTTACCAAAATTCGGTCAACGTTGTTATCGACGGGTGACTCCGTGCTACTACCACACATAAACACCAGTGATCTGCGCTAGATGGTTTTGGCTGAAAAGTGATACACCATGTCACATACGTCTTTGGTAGAAATCTGAAAGTGCCGTAGATCGACCACTTTCAACCACCATAGCTACCGACATCTAACCACCATAGTGCACGATGGGAGATTCGATGATATTACCACACACAAATATCAATGGTCTATCCTATGTAGTTGTAGCAGGAAAAGAAGTATAATGATACACAAGTGTTTGGTCGAAATATGAAAATGCCCTGCATCGACCACTTTTAACCAACATATCTCCCACATCCCCACAGCTGTCGGCAATTGGCCAACGTTGTGCACGACAGGAAACTCCATGCTACTTCTACACACAAACACCAGCGATCTGTGCTATGTAGTGGTGGCTGAAAAGTGAAATATAGGGAAACACACGTCTGTTTTTATATATATATATAAGATTACAACCTCTCAGATGAATAGTTTCATTGTTTATTCATTGGGGAAGAACAGAAATCCAGAAGAGAATTTTACAATACCACTATGGGCACAGAAACCACTAACATACATGTTAAAAACATTCGTAATCCTGTCTGTATATTGTAAATTATTATTCACTTTGTCTGTAGAATTTCTCGTATTCGGTTTGCTCTGGGTGGTAATATTCACCTCCGAACTCAATGAAGCAATTTATTACTATTGTATTATAAATGCTGCGTATTTTTTGTAAAATCAAATAATTAGTATCTCTTTGCCTAAATCAAACTAGGTAGTTAATGAGTTCACTTTTAAACACAGCATATATAATAACCAATACACAATTTCTTTATTTAATTTCAAGAAAAGCAATATACTTCCTTCAGATTATTTCTATTACATTGTTTCACAAACAGAATAACTCTCTTTCTGATCGTTCCATCACTGATTCAACACCAATACTATATCGCTCATTTGTTGCAACTGTGACAAAACTCAAAACGTCAACTGTATAGAAGGGCCAATGGAAATGTCTCGTGTGAAACAACTTTATGCATTCACTTGAAAATAATTTAGGCTATCTGCAAGTTTTATTGAAATAACACAATACAAAAGAAGGGAAAATGTATGGTATCAGTTGTAATATTTACGAGAATGGTCTATCCTAAGATTTTAACTCAAGACAGCTCGTTGTTTTAGTGATGTCATTGTTGCAGCAAATGAGCGATATATGGTTCAATGTTCTCTTTATTGTTCCACACTTGTGGTCTCTTTCAGTATCCATGAAATACATTAACAGTATATCTCGACGTACAATCCGTCCGCTATACTGCCATCTTTTCTTGCCGGTCTCTTCTTCATAATCAACTGCCAAAGATGCTCTTTCAGCACATCACTCCATGCACTCGCTTACTAAATATTATTTTTCTCTTACAAAAGAAATAAATTAATTCAAAAAATTAATTAAACCAATGGAAAACTTCTTATCTTTAAATATATATTCAGAAAAAATGAAACTGAATTAAATAATGAATAATGTAAGCGACTATCTTTCCTTACTTTGGATCGTAGTGCTTAGGATAATGCGTATGTAGACTGAAAAAATGTTTCTATTTGGAGCTACCATCCACTATAACATTAAATTAACTTTTTTACATACACCTAGAATGAAGGAACTACCACTCTGCAAAATTTTAACATAACATTAATTCTTGAATCAGCGCTGACATGACAAGTAAATATACGTACAAATGTACGAATACGGACCAATCGTGATGGTCTCACATTTGGAAGGACGCAGGCTACAATCCTCCATCCAGATTACGGTTTTCGATATTAAAAAAAGCAATGGCAGAATTTCGTTTCTTGTCCCCACCCCTATCCCACCTAAAATGATATGTGTGAATGCGTAATACCATAAAAAAAAATATGATTAACGATAAAGTTCAAACCACAGTTACTGCATATTGTTGGAGTAAAATATAATTCTCTGTGAATAACAGAATACCCTGTTTATACTTCTTCTAGCCCTTAGCAGAAAGTTGATCTACATCTTGATATATTGCTGGTAATCTTACGATTCGCATGTCGGTATTATGTTGATACGATTTGGAATTTTAGGTTTCTGGCACAAAGTGTTATGAAAAGTTACATGAATATTTCCCGTATCTAGTTTCAAAGATTACATTGAGATGTTAGTGGAATGATTCTCCCTCTTCCGTAATGTTCTGTAAAACTGTCTGATGCTTAACGCTGGAGGAAAAGTTAATATAATAAACATCTACAGAGAAGGATTAAAAATATGTTTGCCTAAAGAAATGATAATTCCAGTGGCAATGATTATAAGACTGTCAGAAATAGATATAATCTAAATTTTGTACCAGAGCTGATTATTTGATATGATTAATTATGACCACGTTAATCGCGTAAAATGTCTGTGATGTGGATGAATACAAATAATTACCATTAAACCAAAATTACTGTATTACCTACCTGTGACGACACGTTAGTTAGTTACCGTTTCAAAAGAACCAACAATTTGCAGTGTTAACTGGAAGCACTTAACATACCATGATAAAAAATTTCCACTAACGCTGGTTAGTTGTAAACTGTTTCCGATAGATTGCATATATAAATTATTGTCCATACTCTAAAGCATATTATTTTTTCATTCTTTCTCGAAGAAGAAAATTTTTTCGCATAGTGATTTGAGTTCTGAAACAACACGTCTTTCAGCGTTGGTTAAAAGTTGTCAGTGTTTTGCAGAAAACATCTTATTTTCATGTCGATATGGTACAGTAAAAAACCTGCAGATAATGTTCCTCTCTTTACACATTATATAGAATATATTTTTTTTTTTTTTATACTCCTTACGTCTCTTAACAGCGAGGACTTTAAAGACTGTAAAGGATGGGGCCCAAGGAATGGGAAGGAATTCGGCAATGGCCTTTTGGAGGAAGCATCCCGGCATTTGCCTGGAGTGATTTGGGAAACCATGGAAAACCCAAATCTGGATGCCCGGACGGGGATTCGAACAGGCGTCTTCGCGAATACGAGGTGAGAACGCTAACCGTTACACAACTACCCTCAGTCCACAACTGGTTTTAATTTTTGTGAATGTGTTTATTCTTGCTTTTATAGCATTGAGACAAGGATTGAGGATTTTCTTGTACAAAGAATGGTAGAGAGTATATATAGTGTGTTGTATTTGTTTGTATTATGGTATTTCTAAGTATAATTCTTTGCATTGTCTTTGAAATTTTGTCAAAATAATACTTATATCATAGATCACATTTTAGTGAATTAATACCTTCAGGGCTTGTGAAGACTTTCATTAGGAGGAATACCCCTGAGCACAAGGAAGGATCCATCTTCTATTTAAAAATGGGAAATGAACTGTTGTCTCGGTTAGTGTAAAAAGTATAAGCCTCCCGTAGCACTCGTATTAGAAATTACAGACAGTTGGAGACTATGCCTATGATTATCACACAAACTTAAATTTTTGAAATTGCTGTAGTTTTCTCCTTTGTTTTAATGTCTCATTATTTCTTAATATATCACATCAGGCACTAAGGATTTTTACAGATTAAATAACAGCAACTCGCGCTTCGGAACGACGATTTAATTACAAACTGTTAAATGCTTTGTGATATTTAATTTCCGTATTAAAATTAATCACCTGACTATCGCAACCAGAAGTAAATGGGATACAAAAATAAGAGGATTGTGCCATTTTTAGCTTAGTAGTAGAATTAAGCATTTTCAATTAATTTATAAATGTAATAATTGTTTTATTGTACCAAGTGAAATTATTGTCAGTCGATGTACTTTTATACTATTCCTTATAGGCCAAGAACAAAACTAATTATTTTAAAAATTTATGAAAATAAATGATACTTTTTAAATAAAAATAGTTAGATTAATAAGACACCGAACATTAATATATCTAGCATTACTCCTGTGACGGCAATTGTGTAAACTCTAAATCCAGTATATGCGTTCGAGAAACAACATCGTTATTGTAAGTGATAACTGGGACCTTATTTGAGGCTGAAGGTACATTATACAATATGCATTTCTCTAGTTCACCATTGCAAAAGCGATCCTGTAGGGTAACTTCTTCCAAAAGCGTCAACTAATCATTACATAGTTCACTCGTACCATATATAAAAGAAAAGTATTTTGAAGATCAAACCAAGTAATAACGAAAATATTTCAGTGCCTTCTATGAAGTATTTCTAACGTAACTTTTGTTTTCATTATTATAATTCTTCATAGTATATGTAATTAAAAGGTTTGGCTATTATAACAATCCAGTCACTAAATTACATGAGCGTGAGAAGGATTACTGTGGCCTCACATTCAGGAAAGTCCAGACATTGAGATTTCGGTTTTTCGTCTCCAGTCTAATTACTTCACCGTCGACGAGACGTAAACCGTAAAGAAACAAGAAAGGAATGAAACTAGTGCACCATAATATCTATTGATCTTAATGTTACTTCTAAAATCAATCAAATGTGCAGGAAATAGTCTGGCATTTACACGGTACCAAAAACCCATGGCAGCTTAAGATTTTTAAGGTATCGCGCTCATAATCGTTGATAGTGAAGGACAATCTCGATACTCCATTCACCTCGGGTTTATGATGATACCGCGTTTCATTGGCGTGGCATTGATACCGGCATGTAACACGTGTTGAAAACATATCATACGATTACCGAATCGTGGGAATCTCAGAATATCTGAATTATCGATAAAATTCGGACTGCAGTTTTAAGGCGCCCCGTGAAGATTGTTAGGAAGAGCATTAAATGATTTAATTCATTCTTCGAGAAATGTGAGCTGAAATTCAGGAAATGAACTAATGATTAATTCATCACATTGCGGCTGCCCTCGATTGTTGATTAACTCGGAAGACAATGGTTCCTGAAGTTTCAAGAGTCGTGTCAAACCAAATAACATCACCAAGATGAAGTGGCCCCAAGTCTCTCTATACGGAGGCTACAATCCTTCCAGTAACTTCACCACTACCATGGTTTTCTTATGGTTCATCCATGACTGCTGTATGAAACAACGCATAAAGACAAAATTTGGTGTCCCCACTCACAGTAAAAGAGTTTTGTGATTCCCAAGATGATAATCTGTCAGGGAAAACGCCATTATTAGGGATCTCGGATGCGAATATATATGATTTGCTGTACATATTTCTATGTTAGTGTCGTATCGATATATAATTATTTAAAGATAAATGCTGGGTAGGTGTATAATTGTGTTTCCTGCCATAAGCCTTAAGTCTCCGGAAACTCTACATACACGCACCTAGTTACTAAATTTTAATTAACTTTGCAACGGATCGCATCTCCATTGTCTCAACTACGTTTCAAGGAGTAGTCATAATACTTCTTTTTTACTGCTTAACGTCTCTTAACAGCGAGGTCTTTAGAGACGGGAAAGGATGGGGGGCAAGGAATGTGAAGGAATTCGGCCATGGCCTTTTGAAGGAAGCATCCCGGCATTTGCCTGGAGTGATTTGGGGAAACCATGGAAAACCGGACGGGGATTCGAACCGCCGTCCTCCCAAATGCGAGGCCAGAACGCTAACCGTTACACCACCAGGATAGGTCGTCATAATACGATGGACCTGATTCTCAACACGCTATGGTTCTCTGGTCACTACGGCCTCTACTTCATCTGTTACGCCCGGTCCTCTTCTGTACTCAGCTTATGCGAGACTGAACTAGATGGCATATAGTTTTACGGATCAGGCAGCGAGACCAACTTGGTGAGACAAAATCTGCCAGTGTTCACAAGAAGCAATAAACTGTAATGGTACGTTTGTAAAATGGACTTTTAAGAGACCGTCAATTTACTACAATTTCAAAATAAGCTTTCTGTCAGTCAGTTGTACAATGTAACACGTGTGTCCTGGGTGTGATGTGGGCGCAGCCTCCACTATTTGGATGAAGGATCACGCTCAAAAGTTATATTGATGTGCGTGGAACAAACGTGAAAGCTAGCCGGAAACGTCTCACAATCAAGGATAATAACCTGTTAAAGTCAAAAAATACAATTGGAGTTTTCCTTTTTCTTTTTTGGTTGATAAATTCAACAAGTGAAAATCAGATATTTCCCTCCAGTTCGTAATCTTCTTCCAAACTAATCAGAGGCCAGATTCCAGGGTTTAATAACAAAATGTTTATTATGTTTCATGTCTAACAACAGGAGAACTCAGTTCTCACAAATCATACAGAAATTATACAGAAATTATCATCACCGAATACCTGCATATAGATGCAAGGGGTATCAACTACATCCGGAAAGTGAAAACTGAAGAGCACACGGTACCGCTACTCGCAGTGGGGAGATAGCACGGACCCTTCAAAGACCAAGTTTCTTCAGTGGTGAGCTATGAAACACCCATCGCGCCGTCTGTCCAGCTTCATCAGTGCTCCTTTCTTTCCACGATGTGTGAAACTGTCCACAGTAAAACACTGCTAGTGAAAGCTAAACTAATGGCCTCAGTGATCAGAATTCAAATTTGGTGATCTCTTACTTTAATTTTAAAAAAAGTCGTAAATTTAAGAGAGTACATCATTTCTTGGTTGAAGTCGTTGATGAATGTGCAAATATTTTTTTTTCATGGTAGTCTTTACATTTACAAGAAATTTGAAGAATATATTTTTACTAATTCATATTTATTTTTATTTCTATTCCCATCACAGTCGATATTAATTATTTATGTTAATGATAGGGGACACTATCTCCATTACTAAATCACAACTTAGTAGATACTAAAACCTTTCCCAAAGGTATGCAAATTACAATACGTAAGTCAAGACATACTTACACTTAATTTTTTTTGGTCACGTTCCACTATTAAAGAAACACGTTCTTAACAGCGCAACACACTACATGCTTCTGTTAAACTAATTATGAAATAATTACGGTTCTAATTTCATTACAGAGATTTGACTAATTGGGAAAGACTTTTTAGCTGATAACAACATTAATTTGTGGTTTATCCAACACATGGTTTCAAAGTGTAAATTTATTTAACTGGCAGGATTATTGTCAAGTTTTCATTATTTTGGTTTTATTTTTAAATAAATTTGAAATGTATTCATGTGCTCTCAAATGCGCCCCTTACTTAGGTACCTTTGTCAATGTTTCTAACTCTTTTGAACAGCGTCACCTGAACAAATTTGTACGTTTAAAATATGTTTCTTCTCAATCTGTATGCGAGGGCAATCTTCTGGTTCATATCTCTATAACTTTCATGATTACGTTAAAGGAACCTAAACGATGAAATACAGCCTAGTATGAAACGAAATAAGTCTAGGACCTAAATGCTATTTTCAAAGTTTTATTGTGGAAGTTAGGTAACGTTAAACTTCAAGAGACGTTTTCCTCCTACACTCCAGTTCCATGCACTGCATAATTTATTCCGAATCAATATTTTCATCTCAAGGTGCGAATAAGTTGAACAATATTCCAGAACTTGAGTAATCTGAAGTGCTGATTGTTTTAGCCTTAAGATGATTGGTAGTTGATTGTGCAGGCGGTTGTAGTTTGAAGTGGTGTATTGTGATATCAGTTTGAGTGCTCTGAGAATAAACGAGATACCAGGTACGGTATCAGCATTGCGCTAGCATTTAAATACGATCGAGCAGCCTCCGTTTGTGTTCCACTGGACATCAGTTCAAAGGTAAGTGGGATCCTACAGCGCGGATTTCCAGAAACTATCATAATTTGTTCTTCTTCGTCACTAACTTTTCACAATACATTGAGTTCTGAATTTCACTCAACGTTGCGTGGTCGAATTTGGTGATTTGATTTTCCTGCACGATGCCCTTGCTGACTCCAAAAATATTATACCTAATGTCATGTCGTGCTACGTACTAATGGGAGAAGTGTTTTGAAACGTATAACTATATTCCGTTTCAGATAGGTTTTTTTGTTTGTTTGTGAAATGTATAGTTTATGAAGCGGGGTTTGGAAACCGTCGTAGCATTCGAATTGATGGCTGCGGAAAACCACCTAAGAACCACATTCAGGACGGCAGGTAGGCCAGGCATGGGCTCGTTCCAGGTACCCTTGTACTTCCAAGTTCCAGTAATTATCATAAGTTTGTTATTAATAAAAATATTAACACCACTTCCCCGCACAAAATGTTTGTAGCCAGAAAGCGTATTTCTACCTACTACAGAATAGCTTGATAAAAATCTATCCAAGTTAGTACTAACTGTAACACCTCAATCCTGTTGCCGAAGTAATTATTATTATCATCATCGAAACACAAACATCAAATACTCATCTAAACAATGTTCACGTTGGCCACCTCAAATTCATTTCATCAAGAAATTCTAAACGTTAAGTACATTATGTATGGCTCAAACCAGTTATCTTGGTTGCACAAAAAACACTGGGTCATATTTTTGATGGTTTGATCTTCATCACATTAATACTTAATGTTGGTAGCGTTAATATAACTCCTTTTCGTCAGATTTGCGTTGCAGAATAAATGTACATGAACATTGTTCCTACCCTACCCTTGAACCTCTGACAGCTACAGGCACAAAATATCATTCCAGAACGATATAGTTGCAAATTAATTTAATTCATAAATACTTCAAAAAATATTAGGTATTATACAATATACCCTAACTGCCATAAAAGTAAGTTATCTGAGAAATCATTTGAATCCTAGATTTCCTAAATAAGTGAAATTGTTTTTTTTTTTTCTTTCTTGAACATGTCAGAAAATGTGTTTGAGATTGTAACAGTTCGTAGTAAGCACGATATCGAGAAGACGTAACCTTAATTTAGTTTTCGAAAAGATGACTCTGAGAACAGGTATAAAATAATATTCGTATATATAGGACGAAGATTATAGTTACAAGTTTCATGTAAGGTTTTTAAGTGAGGTAACATACTGATCAATATTGTGAACACGATTTTTCTTCTATCATTAATGGAAATGGTGTGACAGCAATGAAATTTCCGGGAGTTGGTGAACCACAACTTAGGAAAAAATAGGTAATAAATTCTGTTCGAAAAAGTGAGCTACTTGTTCCATATTTCAAGTCCACAAATATTTAACCACAATACAGTGTTTATGGAGCTTGCGTTGAAAAATAATGGTTATGGCTTTAAATACTCGCACAACGAAGAATTTTTATGGATTTTGCCTGCTCAATTTGAGGCACATCTCTAAATATTTGTTCGGGTTCCACATTAAAATGTAGGCACAACCATAACAGAGGTACTGTGCATGGCAAATAAAAACTCGGTAATTCTCTGGACCCACATTCCGGAGGACGCGGGTTCGATTTCACTTCCAGCATTCCAGATTTGAGTTTTCCATGGTTTCACTCTTAGCGAATGAGTGTATGCTTACTCTCTGTTCCTTGCCCCCAGTCCTCTCCTGCCTCTAATGACCTCGACGTCGACGATGCGTAAAGCCCTAAGCAGGTGACCGACCTATCTATCTGGGTATCCTTACCTGAAATACTACACACATTTACATTATTACAGAAATGTTTTCTGTCGATGAATTTATTCAACTTACAGGTCCTAGTAATTTGTTATCGTGAAAATGTCCTACTGTATCTTTAAGGATAAAAAGAAGAAGTTTGAAGAACAAAAGGAATAACTCCAGAATTACTAAAGCTGAGACAGAGAAATCAAAATGCATTCACATCAATGATTCTAAGTGCCAGTCTTTGTCTGAATTTTTTTGCCCAGCTGTTTATTTTGTTCAGTATTAAGATCACACAAACTGGTCATATACTCATAGTCAGAAAGAAATGTGAACGAAAACAGTGGAAATGCTCTGAAGACTTAAAAGGCTTTAAAATCTGTTAAAATCTGGGAACGGAAATATTTCTCGAACAGTTGGATGTTGTTCAATTATTTTATCCTCAATGCCAAAGCGATGCCAATATTTGATGTGATGCTGTATGTGCAACCTGATTCGATTCTCTATGCGGTGATCTTCTAGGCGAATAGTGGTTCCTGTCGTAATAATTATATGAGACACGAACTAACTGACATTGACAGACAACGTAAAAAATTAGTTTATACGTCCTTTTGTATCTGTAAAAAGTATCAATCCATGGTAAACAATAAGAGAGGTGCTTTGCTGTTCCCAGGTGAAGAGTGATTATAATGGCTTCCTCGCAAATGCTGCTGTTGGTGGCGTTGTCGCTGCAGCTTCTAGCACTGATCAACTGTCAGAACGAAGCGCCCCAACTGAACTGACTGTGCGACGAGGCGGGCAACAAGACGCTGTTACTGGACTTCACCTGCACCAGATCACAGGTATGGCTTCCATTCCGCTTCATAGAGCAAGCACACTGACATAAATGAAGACAAATTAATGACATATGGCACTCAAAGGTCGTTAACAGGGAGTGTAATGTAAAATGATGATGGTTAATAGAGATAGGAATTATATTTTTACATTTAGAACTAACCGTTATGTTTATGATAGTTTGGTACGGGAACTTCATCTCTAACCCGATGTTATTTGATACTTGTTTTTAAGGGGGCATCCACAAATTACGTGAGGTGTTTTTCCGGATTTCTGGACCCCCCCCCCTGGTGAGATTTCGTGAGATCTGGCCGGACCCCCCCCCCCCCCCTCTGGTGAGATCTGGTCCGTGAGAATCCCCCCTAGAAATCGCCCTGGAAACTTTTGTAGACTTTTTTTTTTTTTTTTAGGTCACACCCTAACCGAAATACCCTCCTAAAATCGACTTTGCCGCAAATTGTAGACCTTTTTTTTTTTTTGCTCTATTGTCCGCAAATTTTTCGCAAAATCTAACGTGAGATTTCCGGAGACCCCCCCCTCCCCCTTGGTGAGAATTCGCCGGACCCCCCCCCTCCCCTATTTCACCTCACGTAATTTATGGATGCCCCCTAAGGTGACAAGTGTCGAATTAGGTTATTTCTACTTTTATTACAAAATTGGCGTGAGTTGTCTATAACTTTTTGCTAACGATTGTACAATTCAACAATAAGTTTCCAAAAGAAAAACTTATTATTGATTTGTTACTACAAGTTAGGTTCCCCAGCTAAGATGATCTTTCGAAAGTTGCTCTGAAATTTTCATTGGCGATGGAATTAAATCAATTAAAGAATGAATTTTTTTTCGTCTAAAGATTATTATTATTAAAGGATTATAACACTTTTACCTCTTCAATTTAAGTAATGAAGTAGTTACATTCTGGAAATTTTTTAAAATATCGTTAGAATAATTCTAACTCATCAACACCCAGAAATGAAAGATGTTTCACATATCATTTAATTTATTTCGCATAAAGAATATCTGTTAATCAAACCTTGAACCTTTGTTACTAACATTGTGGATCAAATAACCAAATGAATTAATAAAATATGAATACAATGTAAACCGATACTCGGCTGGTAAAATAAAATCTAGAATTATGTCCTGCATGTACGTGGAGAATGAAATTGTTCTTAATCTCAGGGCGCTTACAGGTCATATTATTGTTGGTCAGCCCACGCTCCAATTACTCCAAATGAAGTGTACTTGCACTGTGGATAACTGACCTCAGCAATAATTGTAGGGCGTCTCGTTATTTCACTAAGTGCAAAAGGTTGTGCTTACGATGATCAGTTGTCGTAGCACAGTGACATCCATTATGTGGAAGGCGTCCCGTTGGTGTACAGACAGTGACCAAACAATAGTCACTCCGACGAGCGACGTTCACTTAAACATTTGCACCACCCTGCTGGACACCCAGCACTCTTATCCCCTGTCTTTTTTTTTTCTTTTTTTTAATGTTACCGTGCCTCAACGGCTTGTTTGTGTAAAAAGTTCCGTTGCCGGGGCAACACTACTTAATGTGTCTCTCTGTATAGGATAGGTTAGTTTGGGGACACTTTTTATTACTCATTGAGGGGAAAACATGACTACGGTTCGTCAGAGACGACGTTATGTGAAAAACCCCTACGTACCCCTGTCCTCCAGCCAAACCTCCCGTCAGAGAGAACCTGCCCCCACCCTCACCCTGCATGCATTCCAGCAGGGGTGTCCGGGCTGTTGTTTCAAGGTCTGAACGGAATCAAAACTAACTGGATTATTAAAACTTATCTCTTGCTAGGAATGTGCTCTTTACTTTGTAATAAGCTTTTTAATGTCTTAAGTTTAAAAACGATACGATATAGTGATAGTTTTCTAGCATCAATAACTAATGACGCACTGGTGGTTCTTTTTCAGGATGCGCTGTTCAGTTGTGACGGAGGTAAGCAAACGACTTCATCTTACTGCTTTACTTACCTTTCAGAACAATCTGCTTTATCTGGAATTGTCGTTAAGCCCTAAAAGGTGTACGAATGAAATCAACAACGCCGAATTAGTGTTCCAAACGTACGATAAAAAAGGCTTTCTTCGTTTTCCTCATTAAGTCAAAGATTTTGTTCCATGTAGTATAAAAACTGAAAACTTAGCTTATCTGAATAAAATATAAGTAGATCAATCAAATCAACCGCTTCTAGAATACTGAAAGAAATATCCTGCTATTTTTTTCGATTTTTTATGTATTGATATAGAAAATGTATTTCAAAGCTAATTTAAATAGAATTCGAACTATATTTGTTTTATTAATTTCCCTGATAGTACACTGGATACTGTCCGTAAGCTTTCGATTTGATAAAAAGTTGTTTATCATATAAAACATAATTTGAAATATTTCCAAGGATCTATATATTTCTTATCTCCTCGAAGCTAGATAAATTATGATATTATTCACAACTTACAAGCGACTGTGAAATGTGTTGTTATCCTTTGTCAGTTCTACCTGTTGGACGCTGGAATGTAAGTCTAGCGTTTGTTAAATCTCGTTACTTACGTAAAGAGTAAATACGTTCTAAGGATATTTTCGGGCATCTCATAAGAGAACGTTGGAACATTTGCAAATTTTAGGATAAAGCCTACCAGAATAGCAGGCAGATGGCAGCACTTGATACACTTCGTTAATTCACGCTATCTTCATTGTGATAATTTATCGACAGGCCGTTAAAAAGTATAGAATAGTAACTTCGATGGACTGATAATAAAACATCAAAAATACTCAAAACTATCGTTGCGAAGTTATCAGTGGGATGCTTTCAGAAAAAAATGGATGTCTGTGAACAGGGGTATTTAAAGTTATAAAACAGAATAAAATAGAATCTGGATAAAAATTTTCCTTTTTTTTTACCAATATCAAAAAACGCTAATGCAAATATAATTATATGTCGTAGTTTAAAGCGATTGCTAAGAAATAAATTAGCAGAGCAGAAAAGTATATATCGTTTAAACCAATCTATTGATTATTACTTGCTTTTTCTTTGTTTGCATTCGCTCGATGTAGATGCTTTAGTTATAGTCTCTGATTGGTGTTGCAATCAGTTAAAAAACAGAGGATTGTATTTATATCGCGATGGAGCGAATGTATTAATGAGCGTGCGTTGGAAGCTTCCATTTTCGAGCAGAAATGTTACCATTCGTCACTTCAGCAGAGGGCATGACTAATTTAAGTTTTTTTTAAAAAAAATATATAAAAAGAGAATATCAATCTTTTTCATGAGCATCATGTAGCTAAAAAAAACTCGATTTGAATGGAAGTAGTTACAAACTGATCATGATCTAAGCGGCCTGTACCACGATTAAAACTAATATTATGTGGCATAACTTAAGCACTATGTTATTTTCTAGTGGAAATATTAGAGCAGTTTGTAGTTAAGTTAAAAAGCAGGCTGGACAAAGATGGCTTTTGTCATAGCGCAGAGCACGAGAAATTTCGATGAACTGACTTGCCAGAATACTCCAGACAAGCCGTCATTCTTTACAGTCTTTGAAATTAAGTATAGTATAAATCTCTGGCTTTTCGCCTCGTAGTCGTTGAGGTCATTAGAGGCAGGAAAGGATACGGGGCTAGAAATGGAAAGGAATTTGGCCATTGACTTTTGAAGCAATCATCCCAGCTTTCTCCTGTAGCGATTTGGGAAATCCATGGGAAATCCAAATCTTAAAGGCGAGACGGGGATTCTAACCCATATACTTCCGAATACGAAGCTAGAGGCTAGTTAAATCACGAATTATTTTCACTGATGCAACAAGCAAGATCATTCGGGATTGTCACGTGGTCTCCGATAGAAACACAACTAACCTTTACTTGCCATATGTTTAGCTTATTTCTTTCCAGTGGCGGTGCCGAACATTCCGATGGGCTACTCCTATCTGCACGGTTACGGCCTGTACAAGATCTACCGCACGTCCAAGAATTTCGATGCTGCGCAGGAATTTTGCGAGCTAGAAGGTGCGAGACTGGCAATACCACAGGACGAGAACTCCACGGCGTTCCTCACGCAGATCGTCGCCAACGAGCCCAACGTAAACTTTGCCTACATCGGCCTCACTGACGTCGACTCCGAGGGAACCTGGTACGGTGTTGATGGTGAGTGTGGAGTACTAAAAAAAATGCAGTTGTTGATTTGATACATCATCATCAACCAAAATTTACAGTCCCTGAGTGGATCTTTTGTGAAAATGGGACTCGTTTCTCTTTACAACTGTTTGATTCAGTTCTTTTATTTTCTCTCAACTAAATCATTCGATCATATCAACTATCAATTCCTTGAAATACTTATAGATGGTTTATTTTTTGTCTCTATTACGTTCATTGGTATTCCATTCTCCCTCATCTGCTTAACATGTCCATACATATCCATCCACTCCTAGAAGGCTTGATCTCTTACTGTGTCCCTAACCTCTTCATTGCTTATTTCGTATACTCTCGGTATTTCCGTTTTATATCTGAGAAATTTAATTTCAGTTTTCTATATCTTGCTTAGAAGACGTATTCTCGGTATTCAGATTTCGGAAGCGTAAATGATGATAGAAACCTAACACAACTGTTAAATTATTCCCCCAAACCAAACTTCTGACACTTCGTACAAATGTTTCAGCTTGCCTCCTTAAATGCCTTTTATCTTTTAAATTTTTCTCCACCGCTCTTTCCAAGTGCTTAAAACTATTCACATATCAACGTTAAAGGCGCAGTGTAGAAAAGTTCAATTGGTAATGAATAATGCAAAATTCAGCCAAGATACAGCTTACACATTAATGACTTTAAATTATTGGAAAACAATTAGTTTTAATAAAAAAAATATTGTACCAAATAACGTTATAGAAATATATAAAATATAAATTCATCTTTAGACAGAAGTTCAAAGAAAATTCAATAGCTTGTTATTTATTGCTTTTTGTATTTAATAACATTCGTGTTTGCATTGACTCCACGAGTTAAGATACTTGTAATTCCATTCTCAACGTTTTCTTTCTCTGTCTCTTTTAATAGATTCTAATTATAAACATAAAAGTACAACTTCCCAGTAAGATACAGTTAAAATACTAAGTGTTATTAATATTTCTGAGGATCTTTCAATAACTAACATTATATGCTAAAACACGTACATCCGATAAAAGACACGAGTCGAAATGTTTTTTCTATCTTTGTAACAGTTCTGCCATTTCATTGTCCTTTCTACTTGCAGGAAACCCTGCACCATATTTACCTTGGGAGGAAGGGCAGATTAACAACACAGCGGATGGGGACTGCGCGATTCTCGATGCCGACGGTACAGCGAGCGTCGTGGAGTGTGACGTGCATAACACATTCATCTGCGAGCGGCCGATAAACAACCCAGTTTTAGCTGACTACGTGTGGGTGAGCGACGCCGGGCGCTTCTGGAGGTACCACAACGAACACCACGACTACATAGAGGCGCTAGAAGTGTGCCATTCGGACGGAGCCGTCATCGCCACTCCTGACACCTACCTGAGAGCTGTGGAACTACTGAGGCTCTTGCCAGCTGATGCGGAGGTCATCTTCACAGGACTCACGGACGCCGTCGAAGAAGGAGTCTATCAGACGGAGTCAGGTGAGTAGGCCACTCCAATGACGCGTTCATTCCTGTAACATCCTTTACGGCCGTATTCTGTGTCGAAGAGAATGGCATATTCCGTTCAGATCATACTCTACCTTCGAATGTGTGCCTGCCAATGTATAGAGTTATCAGTTTCGGTCTTTTGTTCATCTGAAATATCAGTACTCACGTATGGCATCGCTATTATGTTTACCAAACTGTACGTAACAAGTGTGCTGAACATACAGTTATTGAGTAATGGAGTTATAAGATATCCTCTACATTCCTGCCAACAGTAACCCTCTGCTCCGTTACTACTTCGGATAGCATATCGAAAATTATTACCAACTTCATAATTAAGTTCCCGTCTCCCATCCAAAATATTTCAATCAGTCTGTATGTGTGGGAAATGGCCTGGCGTTCTACTGATTGATGTTTCTTGTTCTACGTTAGATATTCGCCTCATGAAGGACCACTCTCAACTTAAGACTGTAATTTGTTCAACTTTACCTTTAAGTACGATGAACTATCTCGCAAAAATATTTTATCCCTATGAACCATTTTCCCGTAAAACAGACGTCTTATTTACGTGAATATGTGCAGGTAACGAAAAGAGGATCTATACCGTTTTTATAAAGAATGACTGGGAAATAAATTGGATCGTATTCCCGTTAACTGAATAAGAATTTTCAGAAATTAAATAGTCAAATATGACAGCCGCTTTCCAGCTTCTTTAATGAATACACGCCATACATTTTACTTAGTACAACAAACCACCACAACTCTGAGCTTGTGAAGCCATGGTTGTCGCTTTTTGATTTTAGGCGTTATTACTAATCGTGTTAGCGAAAGATTAAAAATTATGGTTCCTCATATAAACTGACAGAAATTTGATGAAACAGATCATAAAGGCATTGTATACTGGTACAACTGTCTCTTAGGGATTATTTCAGGAAGGTTTAAAGAGCCCTTTCTGTATTAGATCAAGCTCTCTATGTAGCTCGATGTTTGGATTTTTTTTAAAGTTAAGTGACGACCGATAATTGCAGAATACCTGCTGAGAATTTATATTAATGGTAGGTACTGGTTACCTTATAGTTGAACCGAAATGCTTTCATGGGACTGGAAAGAAATCAGCTATGAATAACATCAATTGTGAATAAGGTATTCGATAGAGCAATGCTTCTCAACCTTATTCAGTACAAGAACCAGTAAAAACTAATGCTGTGGACCATTAACTTACATGGGCTAGGTTTTTCACCTACGTATACTATTAACATCAGGGACATATTGCATTGTACAATTATAACAACATAATTATAAAGCATGTTTTGAATTCTTTCGGAAACGCAATTATGAAACTTGAAGTGAACTCACAGAATTACAGAGTGACCAGACTTTTAGTATTTAGTAACTGAGAGAATACTAATGTTACTATACGCTGGATCAGTGTTTCCCAACGTGGGGCCCACGCCCCACAGGGGGGCAATTTGGTTTTTTTAGGGGGGTAATTTAGAAATTGACTTGATACGACTTTACCGCTTTCTCTTCGGGTTATTTAAATGCAATGCTACTAGATATAGGTACAAAATATAACAAAAAAGTAAATTCTTAAAAGGATCACACTAAATTGCCACAATAAATCTGTATTAAAAATCTTTTGAATATGAATTTTAGTACTTCATTATATGTTTTTTTAATTTTACTTACTGTGTTTTATGACAATATTAAAGTGTTTTCTTTCAAAAACCATCCTATATGAGTTTCTTTAATAAAAAAATATTTTTTTTACTAAAAATTATGTATGGGGGGGGGGGGGAATGTTAAAAGTGGGAAATGGCTCAAAAAAGGTTGGGAAACACTGCGCTGGATGATATCGTGTATAAATAATAGTATTACAACGCCGAGAAAAACTGCGTTCATTTATAAAATAAAAGACTCTAGACTTGAAAGTGTTTATTTTCCATTACTTCACCCGTCCCATCTCACTAGTCGTATAACGTAGCGTGGTTGTTAATTCTTAGATGAACGGCGCACTTTTTAATGGCAACTGGACATTATTAGACTGTTGTAGATACAATGTCGTCTTATACTCATCTTGGAAATGCGTCATTTTTGTCTAATCATTGTGACCTTTAAACATTTGGCTTGTAGTTTATAGACCCTTGTACAGTTCGAATACGGTATTTAAATTTATAATATTCTGCCTGTGGACCACCAGAATCATCTCCACTGACGACCAGTGGTTCGAGGAAGTTTGAGAAAGATTGGGATAGGTGAATTCTAAAAACTGTGAGGAAACATAATGTGCAATGCTTTTTTTTTTTTTAATTTAGCGTTTCACCTCGTCTCCGCAATGCCATAGAATTACATTAGGCAGGCTGCTGACCCGTGTTTTTATTTTCTCAGGTCGCCTTCTGAGTGACTTGGAGTTCCAGAACTGGCTGGATGGCCAGCCCAATGGTGAGGAGGGCCAGAACTGCGTGATGCTGTTCACGGAGGGCTACCTCTCAGACTACCAGTGTATGGGCGACAGCCAGCGCATGGTCTGCGAGATAGTGCCTTAGGACAGCTGCATCCAACTGCAACACATTGACAACGGCCTTCGAACAGTGGAAATCTATGACTGTAGACAGCTTCATTAATAAATCGTGCTGAATCAATTCAAAAATATTTTTCTTTGAAATTTATAAAAAAGAATTATAAAATCTATTGCACCATATGAATCACTTAGAGTTGGTCTGGTGACTCCAAGTGGAATTCTTCGAACAAAAATATAGCTAGAAAATACAATTTAAAAATCCACAAAATTACTTACTGCTGTAGAATATTCATTCAGAGAAATGTCTGGAGTAACTGTTTTTAAAACAATTAACTTTTCTTATTTTAGTTCACTACTGTTTATTGGTTGTAATAGTTCTCCTTAAGTTCTTGTCTTTACCTAACCTCATCATCTTTAGAATATACTTTTTTAAAAGTCGGAAAAGTCCGAATTGCTTACGGATAGGGGTTACTAGAAAAATAGGAGGCAGGTAATTGGGAGATGACACAGCAAGAGTTTACTTGAATATTACTACACAAACAAAAAAAAATTATAACTTAAAATTTTATTTAGGTACATAATAGAAACTAAGACACTTTATTGATTAAAATTTTAGCACCGTGTCATTCAGCGGGTGATTAAAAGAAGACATATCACTTTCAAAAAACAATGATCTTAATGTCCCGATTTCTCGTTTCTGTTCATAAGATGACCTGTAGCGTTCTAACCTCATTAGCTAATTTAAAATCGTAATTAATGTTATTATTTTATTGAATGATCATGAAAGGTAGAACTTGCGTGAATACTTTATATGAGAAATCACAAATGGTTTTGTTTCAATTACTGACATGACATATACAACAAATTAGTTAAAATTAATCAGTTGTCCTTCTGTGGGCGCCAGGCCATTTTATATAAAATACACAAAATTAAACAGTAAACAAATTCAACATTTTGACTGTTCACTTCTGAAAGAAATTATTGCTCCGGGCTATGAGAGTTCTTATCTGCAGGGTCGTAGCTGGGCAATGCTATGAACTTGCACTTGTAACTAGCACAATGACCTTCATATGGCGATATATAATTACCGAATTTTAATGTCGGCCACACACACTGGATGAAGTTTTCTGCTCTGCTACGGAACAGTGTGGCACAGTTCCTCAGGACATCCTTTGCCTGAGCACCTCCGCTCAAACAAAGTGGCTGATGTCCCGTTCCAGGGAGCACAGTTTAATTAACGCACAGATAGTCCACATCGACTTATCGTGCTTGCCGGCCGGCACTGAATGTTCCTCCGTGCCACATGAAAACAGAAATTCCTCTCCGTCACTCTCTAAATCTACCTGGCTAGCACAATACAATACTCCCCTCTCCCAGCGTCGCATCACCCCAGCAAAACTCGCCCGCCAGTTCTAGGAACCTGGCCAGCTGACATTCCTGACCAACCACTTAGCACCCACAAGCTAACTAAAATATTCTCCATTAAAAATAAATAAACATATACAGTAGTTTATTAATGTAACTAACGGTCACAAGACGCGTTCGTTACAGACCCTAAACCATATGCGACCACAGGCAACACAATTTTTTTTTTTGTTAAAGTACGTATAGCGCTTTCAAATTTGCCAATTTTTTTTTTTACTTATGGCTTTACACCTCGTCGACGTCGTGGTCATTAGAGGCGGGATGGGACTGTGGACAAGGAATTCGGCATGACGTTTTGAACGAAGAATCCCGGAATTCGCCTGGAGTGATCTTGGGAAACCATGAAAAACTCAAATATGGATGCCTGGATGGGGATTCGAACAGGCGTCCTCCAGAATGCGAGGCCAGAGCGTTAACCGCTCACCCACCACGCTCGCTTTTGGCGATGTAGTATGGCCGAATGAATTCGTTGATTTCAGTACGCCTCCGGTCATGGAGGAAGGAATATATGGAGACGACGCAAGGGACCTTCGCCACATACTGGAGTGAAACCGGGTGGAGACAAGTGGGGAGGGGAGGCCGCCATATTGCTTGACCAGAGAAACACGGAAATATGCACAAAAACCTCAAGGGAATCATAAGACAACCGTGGCACCGCAATTTGATGATGGATTATTATGTAACTCGACGAGACACATCAAAAATGAAGAATAAAATTTTTTGATATTGTGCTTAGTTCTCGAGATATACTGTCTCAAAAGAGTGGAGTTTCTGGTTGAAATTCAGAAGAAACGTGTTCCCAAAGTCAAATTTGGTGATAGATTCTTATGTAACACGACGATACAAATCGAAAATAAAGAATAAAATTTTTTCGATATCTCGCTTAGTTCGCGAGATATACTGTCTCAAAAGTGAGGTTGTTAGGTTATGAGGGGATTCAACGATAACCATGGAGCCGCAATTTGATGACGAATTCTTATGTAACTCGATGAGGGAAACTGAAAGTAAAGAATAAAATTTTTTGATATCTCGCTTAGTTCTCGAGATATTGTACCTTAAAATTGACGTGTTTAGGTTGAAATGCGGCCTGGACCAGAAAAAAACTATGGCCATATCCATATTTGATGATGAATTCGGACGTAACTTAATGAGCAGGTAATTCTTTTTAACTTGAATAACAAACTGTTTATTTCTACAGTCCTTAAATTTTAGTTGATGTTCAGATAGGTTATATTTTCACATTCTATTTCAGTAATTGACAAGGAAGATTTCAAAATCTAGAAATATACTTGTAGACATATTTACAAACAGAAACAAGTCATATCTGAAATTAAAAAAAAGCATAAGTCAACGTTTAGAGCATTAAAAAAAATTAATACTTCATAAAACCTCATAGTTTCTGAGCTTACTTAGAAGATATTGTACTGGTAGTGGCCTATATAATTTTGCTAGAAAAATCAGTACATTCAAAAATCAGAAGCTAACAGATAATAATAAATAAATTGTTTGTTCTCTTCTGGTGTACACCGCATTTCAACCTGCCTACATTTCCATTAATATTGCCGCTACAAAACCAAACTATGTAGACACATCTAAACACAAGAAATGCATCGCGAACTACATTTCCGTCAACAAAGTTTATTTCATCACGTTTAATAGTTCACACAGCACAAATCATCACGATTAATTTCATCGTGCAATTTCAGTTTAAATTTAAACGTGAGTAATGCATGCAGAATACCTTATTCACTGTGTCGCGATGTAAACATGACCCGTTTAAATTAAATTTCCAACATTTGTCTACAATAAGGCTAGCTTTTCAGGTGCAAAATAGTAACATATGCTAATTGTCTATACTACACCAACAAAAATTTGAGAATAATATGATCCTATTGAGAGCAATGAATAAATTTATAGCGAATGGTACTAATGTTGCGGTTGCCTGTCAGATACTTCAAGAACGATAATTACAATTTGACTTACTTATGAAACGCTATTCCAGGTTTTTTCCTATCTCGTCTGTTTGTGCAACCATATGCATCACAATTTGGCATTATAAAAAAACTTTAGAATATTAGAAAATGAAATATTCTCAGCAGCTGACACAGTGCAAACAGCCCAATGTTTTGGTACTCCTGCGATGTCCGCCGCGCAGGCACAGTTTTTTCACGAGGTTTCACGGATTTCGCGTTATCTCGTCTCCATATATTCCTTCCTCCATGCCTCCGGTCTCAGCGACCAGGTTGAAATGTCTGGACAGTACTCGTATCTCAAAGGTGATTGCGTTGTTGTAACTCCATCTCCCGCACCGCTAGTTACTATCCTGACCGACACATCTTTGTGGCATAACTTGACAATCTCTCGACTACGTCTGACGGACTGTGGTAGCAAAGTGTTTTCTCTGGGCAGTCTAAGTCCAATACCTATGAGTTTTTTTTTTATTTTTTTTTTTTTTTTTTTTTTTTTTTTTTTTTTTTTTTTTTTTTTTTTATACGCCTTGTCGACCGGGAACGAGTTCGGTGAAAATCTTTGAGAAGAAATTATTCGGCAGTCACCTGGAGTGATTTTGGGTCCCCACCAGAATCTTTTTATTACAAGTAACTGAAGGTCGCCCGTTCGAGTATGGCCCAGGTTGGGTGGTTTCAATTAAGTATTTTGCGTGTGACATGTGTATCTCTTGTGCCGTCTTGCACTTTGATAGTAAGAAACACTTTGTCCACTTTGAGATGACTCACATACACACAATTACAACGAAGCTTGATGTATGACTAAATCAGCCAAATACCGCGTATTAATTTTTTTTCACCAACTAACGTTTACAATTTATTGATGAATCAACTCGTACTAGTTCAACTGTTCCTCAAAAAGGAAACACTAACCCGCTGGCATCACATTTGATAAATTCGTAATTTAATAATAGCCCGTCCTTCTCATTATATAATCATCTGAGTTCTGTTACGTGATTGATTTTCTGTACTTTTTTTTTTTTTTTTTTTTTTTTTAAAGCAAATACAACAATGGCTTTTAAGGGTACACACCAGCAATAAACGTTTCAGTTGGGAATAATGACGTAGTTCTCTATATTACTAAGTATGGTGATTTTAATTTATTACACCTCATGTGTATCGAGTCAGCATTGTTTTATATTTTTAATATTTCACTAGCATTATTTCAAGTATTGTGTTTTTAGCTGGATTTAGATAATGAGTCCTGCACTTTTGAAGGAATAACCCCGGCATTTTCTAAAAGCTTAACCGTCACCGATGAGTTCTAATAAGCAGAGATGTACAAAATAGTTTTTAAAAAGCATTTAATTACAAAATACAAATACCTTCTTCTTTTGTATTTCAAATACAAAATTTAAATGCAAAATAGGTATTTTTAAAATAAAATACTCTTAGTGTTCATTTATTCTGTATGTTATTTATTTCACGGATTTTAATACAACTATTTGTTCAAAAAACTCCCAAATATATATATATATAAACGATTGCCCGTTTAAAGATATAAGATTTATTTTAAAAAATTCGAATGAAACAGTTTCAAATATAAAAAAGATTGTTGTGCATGTCGCGGAGAAGTTTTGAATTATGAGATGTTGAAACCAAGAACTAATTCAATTAAAGCAATATTGTTTCCCCAAATCACTACAAGCCGATGCCGGGATGGTCCGTGCAAAAGGTCACAGCAAATTCGTTCCCATTCCTCGCCCTCAGTGCTTTCCTGCCTCTTACGAACTCGACGTCATAGAGGCGTAAAGCCAGAATCAAAAAGGAAAAGAAAACAAATTAGACTTATTCAAGCCATTTTGTTAACAAGATGACTCTTTTACTTATGGGTCAATCGTTGATATTAGAGAAAAACTAAAAATTAACCCGTTTTGAGAAGTTGATGAACTTTGCGAGGATGTTTGTAACATTAAAAACGTAGTGAAGGAAACAGTGCAGAAAATGACAACGCCGTTACCGAAATGGCACAATATATCTCAAAATGAATCTGGGAAAAAAATGCTTTTGTGGCATCAATACCAATTTAAAACTCAGCAGCTGAAAGTAAAATTTCCCAGACTATTATAATTTGGATTGAAATTGATTTTCACTCGACCATATTAAAGCAGAGTTACAAATCAAAACCAACTTCAGTTTGTGTTGTGGCGAATCTTATAACTACTTTACAAAAAACAAAGCTTTGAAAAAACAGTAAAATCAAACACAAAACAGTTTAATAAAAAATAAATACTATATAGCTACTTATTAATAGCATAAAATTACTTAAAATTCAACCATAAAGAGACTTTCTCTATAACATTTTTTTACTTGTCCTACTCAACAAGCCGGACTTATTATAATGTCGAGTAATAAGACTGATAAGTTCTTATAATATGACAGAAAGATACCTATAGAAATTACCTCTGTCCTGCCAAAATTATAAAAATAAACGTGAGGTATATAAAAAAAACTTTTTTTGTCCCGATTTACAATTATGATTCCCGATTTTTTTTTTTTTTTTTGCCTTCCCTCCAGATTTTTAACAAACTGGACCTGGCAACACTAATCCTACCTCTGACACAATTGCTTAGTATGCCTCCTACGGGAGGATCCAACCAACTTATGGTTATGGACTACATTAGTTTACACCACATATAACACTTGTTCCTAAATTAAGATTAAATCGGTACCTAATTAATGTTTGTGTTAGGAAAATTCTTGCTGATTCGTCAAATTTATAAAATGTTACTATTATTTAGTTTAGTATATTGTACGATGTGTTTTGTGTGGTTAGCAGTAGTAAATAAAAACTTATTTTCTATGTTTTACTTACATTTTGATAACTTTCAAACAGCAAGGGATCAAAACTGGTATACAAACGATTAACCAAACATCACAACAGGTAAGTCGGAGGGGACAGGCTGTAAATGTTTCATTATTGCCAATGTCATTGTTACTTGCACAACAGACCGAATTCTCATTTGGATTTTCTGGCATTGTTGTCAATAGTTTGATTTTACTGATAGATCAGCATTTATGAGGATCAATATGAAATAAAAATTTGTAAAAAACTATGGAAAGTATTTTGAATTTTTCAAATAGAAAATATGTTTTGAAAAGTATTTCAAATAAAATACAAAACGCTATTTATATCGGTGTATTAAAAAAAAACAAAATGAAAATAGGTATTTTGTATTTGCTTTTGAAATACTTGTATTTCAAATAATGCACATCTCTACTAATAAGTCCCGTTAAATTTCTTATTTTCGTTCCTACTTCGCGAAATCCGTTAACATCCTGGCGATGGGTTACGACTGACTAGAAACCTTTCGCTTATTACATTAGGTGTGAAAGCAGGCAGGCGCCTACTTATATCGAAACTGTGCATGCGAAATTGCTTTACGCCTCGTTGACGAGGAGATCATTGGGAAAGAACTGAGTATAAGGAACTGGAGGAAATTCGTCCATGACCTTTTCGAAGGAACTGTACCGGCATTAACCTAGAATGAATTTGGCAAACAATTAAAATCAAAACATGGAGGGCAGCACGGAAATTCGAACCTGCGTACTCGCGTATTATATGCCACAATATTATCGGCGAGTTAGTTGAAACTTGTGGCACAGCAAGTTGATGTTTCGCATTTAGTACAGGAAATTTCAAACAATTATGAAATTAAAATAGTTCCATGAATAACATATTTGCTTCTGTCAATTATGAATGTAGAAGAAAAAACCTTTGTCTCTAGTTGCAGCTTCTATTATACTGTAAATTATCGATCGGATTCCAGAAATGAAAAATATAGATCTTTTTTCGATAAAGGAGGCTACAGGTCATAGTTTGACCTATCTGTTATCGTTGAAACTTCTGATCGATTTTATGTCATTCTTGGTTGTAAAACACACAATTTTCTTCTGTGGCTGAAATTATTTTTAGGTACATCATAATTTTTCAAATAAGACAGTACCTGTTCTGTATACATGCTAAATATATCAGTCCAGTTTTGAAGGACTGAATTAATTTGCCAGGGACATAAAAATTCCAACTTATGCGGTATATAACCAGTTGTCTTGGAACATTTAGCATTTGTCAAAAGATTGTTATATTTCAGATTCCTATAGTTGCCCATTTAGGATGCTCTGAAGTAACCTCGAAAATTAAAGAAATATTCCTTAATCAAACAGAAGCGTAGCTACAGTTTCGTATTTTCTTATACAGGGCGTTCGCCGGGAAACGCAACCCACTGTTAGCGCTCCAAGGAAGAAACTGCTCCCGGCGAGCGAGCGCTCAGTTTCCGGCATTGTTCGACCGTCGGCCGCGGACTATTTCATAATAATTACGCTTCATAAACTTCATAAACTTGTGTGCTAAGCATTTAAATGTGACGTAATTCATTAGCTTACCTTATAAAAGATGCTGGAAGTGTTGACCCTCTTGTGTAATGCACATTTCACATCTTCTGAACATATTTCGAGACACACGCTGCCCTAACTGACTTAATGATTTTTTGGGTGACTGTTCTAGTCGAAAAGCGATATCGTCAATTTTCTCCTCTGTGAGAATACGGTTGACCGACAGTCTCTTTTTGTTAAAAAATGAACCCGTTTCTCTTACTTTTTTAACCAGACGCAGAATTGTTGATTTAGCTGGCAGTAAAGCGCCAGGAAATTCGCGACGAAATTTACTGCGACACTTTTTAAACGACTTCTTCTTCACATATGTATCGTAGAGAAATATTCTTTGTTGCAAACTGTAACGTACCATAATTTTACTCACACTCAAACACGGTACAGATTAATAAGAGTATGAAGCCCCAAACCAGCCAAACCGCAAAGAAACGTTTATTCACAACACTGATTAATAAGAGACTGAAGTCACAAACTATCTACAATGCAAAGAAACCGTTCTTAACAATGTAAGGGTCACTGCACTGCACTGTTGGGGCAGCGGAGGTGTTAAACAGTGCGGTGATTCACGGTGCCGGGTGGCGGAAACTGCTGGCCCCACTGACCGAGCAAGTTGCCGACGGCAACAGACTGGGAGGGTAGCGTTTTCCGGCGAACGCCCTGTACTAGTAACTCTTTTGCCATTAATTTTAATTCACTGTGAAACGAGAATGTTTTATCAATATATGCGACGTGGAAGATTCACATGAAATCCAGAAATTCGTTTTTAGGACTATACAAAGTCATTATATATTAAAAGTAAGATTATTGTACTGAGCAGCTGAAAACAGATCATCATACGTCTTGTTTGTCTAATTTTCACTTTCTGTAAGTGAATATTGCGTAATGCTTTATTGCACTCAAATAATTATCTTGCTCTTTATCAAAAACTGTTTGAGTGGATGGTATTGTCCTTCATTTGTTTGCTATGATAAATCTGAGATAACTGATAAAAATTCTGATAAAAAAGGTTAAATCAGTTACCTTGGACGTCATTTGTTTCTCTTGAGGCTTCCCTATCTTCAGCAGATCAGAAGAGTTTATTAGGTGTCTCGTGGTTAGTTAATATAAAAAAAATAATTATTCTATTATCCAGTTTCAAATTTTAACTTGTTTTTATTGCTAGTAAGACATCGGACTTCAAGATACAGCTCACATATAAACAAAAACTCCAGCGATTACATCTAATACTTCTTCCAAAGACAATATTGCCATACACTCTCACAGTACACATAACTCTGTCCATAAACTGTGTCGAAAAACTGTAAAACTGTCTCTGAGTTTCTGCCGCTCGCTTTATATAAGTTTCATTAAAAGTTCTAGAACATTACAAAGGCTTCCGACAGAAATTCCTCGTACTTTAACAATACTTAAACAATTAAAAACATATTAAAACCAATCAAAATCAATACATAATCAGTTAAAAGCATTAAGAAATGCTCAGAAATGAAAATTTAAGATATTTAAATACAAAATTATCCACATAAATCATTTTGAACTGTAGTAAATCATCCCCTAAACATCATAGCTCAACTTAATACTTTGAAGTACAAACATTTAAGCAATTCTCTTCCATAGTTCTGTCTTTAAACATATTAAATAGTATTTACATAATTTCTTTTCATTAAACAAAGTCCATTACTCCGATTTACAGTAAATTGCAAGACAAATATACAAAATCATATTCAATCAAACTCTAGCTTGCTACTAATGATTCATGAAACACAATTCCATCTAAAGTCTAGGTTTGTGGGTTGTTACAAGCTCTTCATTTTGCAGGATACAGGACGATTTGTTGCTACTCTGAAGCTATTGCGCCGGTAGACGCCTACTCCATGATAGACCACTACAGTGTAACAATCAATATTATCATCGCCTTTGAACATATACCCAGATAAGCTGTGGTTCTTATTTCAAACGCGTTCAGAAAGTAGAATCGTTTTCCATCTCAGAATTTAATGTCACCAGTATCTAATTTATATCTGCCGAAAACAATATTGGACAAAACCTTAATGAACTGAAATCTTTTTTAATTTGTAACAGGTATTAAACAAAAAGTAATGGACATATTCCTTTGATATTTTGACCATAGATAGGGCATGACTAAAAGTTGAGGCGAAAATAACTGTTTTTAACTTAAATCATCCCACAGGGGCGTTATGAGTCAAAAGGTCATAACCGTTTTTTAGGCTATAGAAAATCGTCACATTATACAGTTAAAATTTTGCATTGTGGTTAATCACTATATTCTTCAACTTTCGTATATTAAGCTGTAACCGGTTTCTACGGAAATTTTTCGAGTACGGTAAGGAGGAACATCACAAAATATGGAACAAAATGCATTGAATAGATTCCAAAGTACAGAGTTACTGCGAAAAGTACTCATATGTACCGATGTGATCTCTGAGTATCACAAGGAGCAAAGACAATATATATGAGTACATGCTTCGAACAGATTCCTTTGATATTATACATATTGATCAGGTATGACTGGAAGTTACGGTGAAATGTGAAACTTTAACTTACATCTCCCCAAGGATGGTAAAAACAGATTTTTTAAGCTATGGAAGAAACTGTAAAACATATTAAATTAAAACCATGCAGAGTGACATTACATCTTATTACTTAAGTTTTTTACATCCCAGTTTCATCCTGAATGATCTCTTATGCAGCTGGAAGCGGAAAGCAACATTGGAGGAAGCAATCGAGAATTCACTTCATTTTTATTTTCCACGTGATATAAACACAAACTCTTTTAATACTTTGAACATAAATCAAGTATTATTCGAAGATACTATGAAAAATAAATTTTAATCTTAAATCATACCAGAAATGTGGAAAAGGTTTAAATATTTTTTGAGGATATTTCAAACTGTCAAATACGTTCAATTAAATTCTGTTTAGTGACTAAACTTTTATTCGTCTAATTTTTTTCTCTACCAGCTTGACTCTGAGTTACCTCTGATAAGGGCAGAAACTTAAAATATATGACTAGTCTGTAAGAAATTTTTTTGAGGATTGTGTGGAGTAATGTCTGGAAATATGTTGTAAAGACCTTTGAACAGATCCAAAATTGCTGCAAAAATACACATATGTCGCCAACAATAGTTAATAATTCCGTGTGGTCGTAATGAATTTGTGAGAGGGTTTCATTGGATGCTCACTCTGCCCCTGTCTTAGCCGCCTTAACCCAACCCGGTAGTACTACCAGGTACAGGTAACCTACAGTTTATCGTGGAATCCGAACCACGGAAGCGTTCTGGTGTACTTCACATTACACAGCAAGCTGTGCCAGAAGTGAATGTCGGGTTAAGGGCCTTTAAAAATCCCCACCCAGTCAGAGTTTCCAGCAGGGAACTTTTCGACCTCCAATCAGACTGCGAAAACACTGTGCCACCTGACCGCATATGTCACTAAATTTATAATTGTTGGTAGTACTCAATACAAAGGGTTTGAGAGGTAACGAAGTCCATAATTGTTTTCTTTGCTCAATTGATCTCCAATCAAGGCAACAGATGCGCTGTTTCACTCATGGATAAAATGGCACTATGGTTTTCTAACTTCCAACTCTAATTACACTACTTATAATATTTTTATTTTATTTTCAAAATCAAGAATGTCAATTTAATACGTTGATTGTCAGAATTTAATTATGACAAAATATCAGTACCCGTTCATCATGTGTTGACTGGAAGATAACCATGTATTAGGGAGAAATAGTCTTGTCAGATTTGTAAGAGTTACACCTAATGAACCACAACAATCGTCGGTAATATTCTTCCCCTGAACCGAACATTCTGATTGATTTTCCAGAAGAATTTTGTATTTATATTACTTTGGGGATTTTTACAACGAATTTGTGATTTACCGTATTCTGTTACTCGTCTATTTATTTAACTTCGGCGAAACGTGAATTACTTAACGACTTTGTGATGGGCTGATTTTAAATATTCGACAAACGGAGCTGGGCAGAGATAAAAAGTTTTCCTGAGAGTCTCATCCATAAATGTTTGTTTTGGCTGTTTTCATCCCACACAGGCACTTTCCTGGGATGTTACGTAGTCAACCAGGCTTTCGGCAGCAGAGCAACATATGAAAGCATTCGTTAAGACTATTTCTTCATTACGTTGTAGCAAGTCTGCGATCGTAACATCCGTTGTGCATTTCTATCCCTGCTTAGAAGCTCGGATAAGTATTTCACGTGATCGAGTTTCATAATCTTCGGGCATCATGCATTAAACTGTGTCACCAATATTTACGTCACGTTTCACCACAATATAGTCAATTACAAGTACACACAAACAAGAAATGGTGATGTTTAGCAATATCGTAAGGTAAACCTAAATGAAGGTTCAATAAAGAGAATTAATTACTCTGATTGTCTGGTTTCGATAGTCGATTATCAACGCAATATTGAGAGTGAAGTTAAGATCACTATGTGGAACGTTTGGAACTAAATACCACGACTATGTGTACCTGGTCAAGCTGAAAGGAAAATTGTGTAGAAACAATGTTAAATTGGCTGGGGTAAGTGGATTATACTACTGTGATAATGAGATCAGAGCAGATGCTAAGAGTAGCGTTAAATTGCTGAATTGTGTCTGTGGACAGGGTAGTAAAACCAAGATCAGGAAAGAACGCATAAAATGAACTAATATGACGAGAAAAGATTCTGGAGTAAATACTTAAACAGTGTTTTATATAGGCAGGAAAATTGCGTAGGAAGTAGGGCCATGAAATTGAATATCAGAGAAAAAAGAAGAAGATGAAGATCGAATAAATTACTAAAAAGCCTCAATTGAAGGAGAACAAACTGAAGACTGAGTCAAGGAAAGTAAGAAATATATGGAAGGAAGTCATCCAAAACAACGTGTGAATACATAAGTGAAGATGAATACTTGTGAAGTCATAACGAAGATTAGACTGCGAGTAGTAGTGTGCCTGTTGAGAGTGGGTTTCGCAGTGCGCCGCGGGTGGTGTGTCCCCAGGGGCTACTGGCTGATTGGTCCGCTCTTGTCGGACAAGGCGCTGGGATGACCAGCTGGCTGGCGCTACTCGCTGCTGCGCAGATTCCGCCGACGGCGTCGCATACAATAAGCGGTACCGTGCACGTCATCCAGCGGTTAAAAGTCGTCGTCTCTGTACAGATTATAAATGTCTAGGTCAGGGATGGCGAACCAATGGCAAGTTTTTTTTTTTTTTTTTTTTTTTTTTTTTTTTTTTTTTGTAACAGTTTAACGTCCCTTTTTAACAACGTGGTCTTTAGAGACGGGAAAGGATGGGGGCAAGGAATGGGAAGGAATTCGGCCATGGCCTTTTGAAGGAAGCATCCCGGCATTCACCTGGAGTGATTTGGGGAAACCATAGAAAACCCAAATCTGGATGCCCGGACGGGGATTCGAACCGCCGTCCTCCCGAATGCGAGGCCAGAACGCTATCCGTTACACCACCACGCTCGGTGCAATGGCACGCGTGCCGGTGATGGCACGCGATCAAATAATTTGGGCACGGCATTGAGTAGGTACCTAATCGATAGAAGTAATTTAGTTTTTCGTCTACATGATTTAAGATCATACATAGTAACAACGATGAGCGCCGCAACCACTACAGATTGCGCGAAAGAAGTAGATTTCAAAGATTTGTTGATTATTTGGAAGAAATCAGACTTTTAACAAAATGAGGGGAAAATGGAACAATACCAATAATTGAGGGATGTTGTATGGCTTTCAGTTTTTTTTTTTTTTTTTTTTTTTTTTTACGTATTTTATAACCCTTTCATCCCTATTGAAACTTATCCTGGCAGACGTCGCCAAATATAACCTGGCTGTTGTCAACCCTCCCTGATAAGGTAAGCCAGATTATAACCTGCCGATTCTTCCTTTTCTGTTGTCAGGTTGTGCGTAATAATGTAATACAGTTGGTTGGATTTGATATTAAATAAAAATAAACCACACATATACTCCAAGATGAGACGTTTAATAAAACAACATAAGTAAACACCCTCGCAATATTAATAAACTTCGCGCTTTGCGTGACCTCAGCGATCACAAAAACCAACCACACACCGCGCGACTTTATTGCTCTCTTACTTTGGCCAGGCTAGCGGTACAAGGATGATCGTAACTTAATTGTTAAAGATTACAAAAATAAACTGCTTAGTATATACTCGGAGTCGTAGCGTATATGTTACAACATGTGCCAGCATTTCGGTGAATTTAACGTGAAGCTTCAAGGCACAAGCAAAACAAATATCGTTTTGATAGATCTCATTCGTGCTTTTGAGGCTAAACTGAAAGTTTTCATTAGCGATACCATTTTCAGTAGTTACAAGTATTTCCCAAACTTGAAAAAACGTCACCAGAGATTTGGATATACACGAAAATCCAGACAAAATAGATTTCACTGAAGAGTTATCTTCACTAATTAAGGATACATCGAAGAATTTTCTAACTGGTCGATCACAGTATGTCGTTGTTGACGGGGAAGCCTCTTCTAAGATAAATGTTACTTTGGGCGTTCCTCAAGGAAGTGTTATAGGTCCACTTCTTTTCTTAATATTTATAAACGATCTAGGTGACAACGTCAAATGCTGGTTGCGATTGTTTGCCGACGATGCGGTTATCTATAGGGAAATAAGGTGCTCCGACGATTGCTTAGAAATTCAGCGTGATTTGGATGCTATTTTCGACTGGTGCCGTAAATGGCAGCTTACACTTAATTGCAAAAAAGTGCAAGGCAATGCGGATAAGTAACAATAAGAATCAGTTTGTTCACGAGTACAAAATAAACAATTCACCTGTTGACACGGTTGATTCCGTGAAGTATCTGGGGGTGATGGTGCAGAGCAACATGAAATGGGACATGCACATAACTTCCGTCGTAGGCAAGGCAAATTCTAAATTACGATTCATAGGTCGTATTTTGAGGAATTATAATGCTCAAACAAAGGAGATAGCGTATAAAACACTAGTGCGTCCGCATTTGGATTACTGGGATAGTTTGGAAGACAGACGACGTAGCTTGCGTTCGAATTTATTGGAGAATATGCGAAAAAATTTAAATTTCCAGTGCAATGAAATACTTCTTCCGCCAACCTATTTAGGTCGCAATGACCGGAGGGATAAGATTAGAGAAATAAGATGCCGTACTGATACTTATATGTATTCCTTCTTTCCTCGCACTATTCGGGATTGGAATGGGCGGGTTTAGGATTGGTGCTTAGCACCCTCTGCCACCCACAATGTTTGTGATTTGCAGAGTATGAATGTAGATGTAGATGTAGATCGAGATTTTATCGGTTCAAAGAATTATAGGAAGCACTCAAGTTTATTAAGTATCCTGATGTGACTTCACCTGATAAACTGAACTTTTATAAATTTGATTCGTTGAAAATTGAATAAATGGAGATGCATCTGATTGAGTTCCAGTGTAGTTCACTATGGATTATAAAATTCATAGAATTAAGGAAGGGGTTGGATTTAAATGAATTAGCAAGAATATCAAGGAAGATGGGTAAAAATGCCAACCTCATTAATTATGGAAACTTGAAATTCAATTCTATTCACAGTTAGTTGGCTTTAGAAGCTGGCGTTTGTTAGCTTAACAGTATTTTCATTTAGCTATGCCTGTCAGTCACTATTTTCAGAAATTAATAATATTAAAGACTGTCAGATTACTCTAGGTAGCATTCTGTTAAAAGAAACAAAGTATGAACGTAATGTATCTGGCATCTAATTTGCAACAACGGAAGTTGCACTAGTTTCATCTACTTAATAAATACAAAACTTTTGACATTATTATTGATTAGTTTAAGAAATGGATATTTCTGGTTGCAAATATAAAGTTTTAAGGTGATAATTTTTAGTTTTATATATCTTCCCATCAGTTTCAAAGTCATGATTGTTTGATGGCACGTCATGGATTTATTCAATATTTCTTTAGAAAAAAATGTTACTTAGATCAATAAAGGTTCGCCATCACTGGTATAGGTTTTCTAGGATGCAAAATGAAAGTGGTAGAAGAACGTTCATTGTAAATATTCATGAACAATGTTGATCTCCCAATGGCCTTGTAGGAAGCACCGTCTCACCTTATTTGTGCCTTCATTTAGCGTACTGTGCTTTTGAATACTTCAGTTTTTTTTTTCTTTCTTCGGTCTCAGTATCCTTAACAGTAATTATAGAACGTACCATTGTACAGTTAACAGTTTTTATAAAATAAATTGGATTAGGAATCATTGGAAGCCATGAGAGGGTGAAGAGCATGCTGGGAAAGAACAAGGCATATATTGGTGATGGAATTTGAGAGATTTTTGTCGAAGAATGTGTAGTGTAGTGTGTGGAAAGGAAAAGTTGACCATTGGCCAAGCTGGTACTCGATTTCTACATCATCTACATCTACATACATACTCTGCAATTCACAAAATTATGGATGGCAGAGGGTGCTCAGCACCAAATCTAATCTCTTTGTTGTGCATTCCAATGGTACGAGGGAAAAAATAAATCGTATAAGAATCAGTGCGGCACCTTATTTCTCTAATTTTATCTTTCCTGTCTTTCCGACTCAATAGGTTGGTGGACGAAGTATTTCACTACACTCGTAATTGAAAGTGGTAGTACACATGTTTACCAATAAGTTCAAACGAAACGTGCGTCGTCTATCTACCAGAGACTGCCAGCCTAGTCTACTAATCATTTCTGTGACGCTTTCATAAGGACTATAGCAGGCGGTCACGAATCGAGAGGCTTTTCTCTGTACTTTTTCTATACTGTCGATCAACCCCTTACGAAACGAAGCCCAGATGGCACAACAGTAGTCCAAATGTGGACGCACAAGAGATTTGTACGTTATCTCCTTTGTTCGTTCATTACAATTTTCCAAGATTCGACATAGGAATCGCCGCCTAAAATTAGCTCTACCTACTAACGAATTAATATGTAGGTCCCATTTCATGTTCCTTTGTATTGTTACTCCAAAACAATTCATAGAATTGACCATATCAATAACTGAACTTTTTAACTCGTATTTCTGAACAATCGAATTCTTTTTGTTAGTTATGCATAAGGGAGTGGGACAATTTTCTTTTGTGGTTAAGCGTGTCAGGGATTGGAATAAATTACCAAACTAAACCTTCTGTGTATTTTAATCTTTGGAATTAAGTATAGAGAGTTGAAAGTTGATTATTTAGTAATTTTTATATGTTTCATGTAAATGAATATTGCTTCTGTTGAAAGATACTGTGTAAATTATGTGTAATCTGGCCAGATGTAACGAATTTTGTAAAATATTAATTGAATGCCTGTAATTATAAATGTTATACAAGCCACCGTTTTTTGAGGACGATTTTCTACTATTTGGAGTTACCGATATTGTTAGTTTTACGTTTAAATGCATGTATATAGCTGTATAAGTGTTTTCTGTTTATTATGCGTGATTTTGTGTAAGTTGTAAATGTTTCTGTGTGAATTTGACTATCAACGTGATCGCTAGCGCTCGAGAAACGTCTGCCGGCCCCCATCAACCTTCTGGATGTTTCTCTAACACCTATTTAAGCACGCGAAAATGGCGCCATCAGTATTTCAACAGCAGTCAGTAGCTGCAGGAATTGTTTTTCAGAATTTCTAGAAGTTTATTCGCTGGAGTTTTTGTAATGTGCTTTAATATCTCTGGACGAAGCTGATGTCCATCCGTGTTTTGCTATGAGGATTTCGCCGAAATAAAAAGAAATGTGTCATAGGTCTTGTTATTTTATTTAAATCTTAAATCCATTCAACAGCTGTGTTTATTTTCATGCATTGGTGGAAGGTAAAAAATATTTATTGGCGGCCTTATTGAGAAAACATGTTAATTGAAGGACTAACTAATCAATTAACTAACAATCAGAATTATCTTGAAGGACCATCCAGCGAGTAGCGTGACAAAGGGAAGAGATGGATGATTTACCAAAAACGCAGAAGGAATTTAAAATTAAATTTCGATAATTTACAAAAGTAAATGGGTGAAGAAATTTAACACTTAAAACACATAAGATAATAATAAAATATAGTAAGAAACTGGAAATTAGATGACTATGAAAATTTTCACCGGAGCATGGGCTCACAAATAAAATTTAATCAAAAAAAAATTGAATTTCGTATGAAATAGGTAGTCAGAAAAATAGTGAAGAGTTTAAGACACCATTCGGCCATTGACATCCGAGAAAAACCTTAAAATGAGAGAACAGAAAAGCACAACACCTGAATGTCACTGTGACAAATATGGATTATTAATTACAGTTTAGATATACCAGATGATCCACACTTCGCAGTATCATAAATAAATTTTATTTCATTCATTATTTCGCTAATTATTTGTTCTCATTGAAGAGGGATTAAACGCTTCGATCCTCCATCGCAAGTGACTTTAATCAGGTGAAAAATTTGAGCTTTTGGTGAGTGTTTAATTAACTCTAATGCTAACAGCTATCCGTTCATCAGAAGTGTGTAGGAAACAAGAGGGAATGTTGTGGACTGACAATATACTTACATCTAATCTTAAGAGCTCTCCGGAGATAGTTGGAAGTATATATTTACAATTGTATGTGAACTGGGAAGAAGCGGTTCTGTAATATATTCCGAGTCACGTATTCTGTCTAAGAGTATTCAGGAACAGCACCGCTATCTCATAAAGTTTCGTCGACAGAGTGAAACACACATTCGCAAGTTATTGCACTCGGAAGGAACATCAGGATAATAAAACTGTAGCTTTCTCAACGAGAAAAGTTTCGGGTACATTTTACGAGCTATTCAATGCAACTGGGAAAGTGAGACAACGGTATGGATCCTCAGTAAACATGAAGCATATGTTACTACCCGGCTATGACGGAATATCAATAACTGAGGGTCACAAAATTTCAATTTTTCCTTCAAGATAAGATCATCGTTACTTTTAAATGCAAGATTCTAAACTATTCTGGCAATTAATTTCACCACAGTTACCAAGTTATTAAATTACGCAATAATCTAATAACATCTCTGGTCACTGATTTTTTACTTACCAAATTTTTTATTTTTTAAAACAACGATATAATCCCCTTCAAATTAGTTGTCTTGGGCAGCTATACACCGGTGGAGTCGTTGATTCCTCTATTGGTAGCAGCGCTGGCAGGATTCAACTGGTAGGACTGTTAACTGATCATTCACAGTCTTTTGAATGTTCTCCAGAGTTCCAAAATGACGTCCTTTTAATACACTTTTTTTTTTTTTTTTTTTTTTTTTACGTCTTTTTGTAACATCGAGGTCTTTAGAGACGGGAAAGGATGGGGGGCAAGGATGGGGGCAAGGAATGGGAAGGAATTTGGCCATGGCCTTTTGAAGGAAGCATCCCGGCATTTGCCTGGAGTGATTTGGGGAAACCATGGAAAACCCAAATCCTGATGCCCGGACGGGGATTCGAACCGCCGTCTTCCCGAATGCGAGGCGAAAATACATGTTTCAATTGCGGGAAAAGGAAAAAAAAAGGGCACAAGTACTTAAATCAGGTGAATAGGGGGGTTAAGGAATAACTCGAATGCGTTTTGAGGTCAAATATTTACTGATGGAAAAAGCCGTGTGACATGGGGCATTGTCATCATGAAGCATCCACTGCAATGTCTGGTCTCACACGAATCACCAGTACCGGATTAACCACCACGTAGCAAGAGGTAGCAAATGCTACGGGCCTCACGCCCTCTAGGGGGGCTCCCGCCTACTAGGGGGGCCCCGCACCTAGGCTAGATGGGCGACCATTTTTTTTTAGCTCTCTTCCTGAGCCTTTCAAGGACACGTTTGTAAAACATTTGTTTGACAGTTTTTCCTGGAGGAACAAGTTCTGTCTAGGAGATGACAGAGTGTGCCACTCTTCGCTTTGCAACTTTTTCTCAGGTTCGAATCCCGTCTGGGCATCCAAATTTGGGTTTTCCATGGTTTCCCCAAATCACTCCAGGCGAATGCTTCCTTCAAAAAGGCCAAGGCCGAATTCCTTCCCGCTCTTGTCCCCAGTACCATCCCTCCTCTAATGACCTTAGCCGTCGACGAGGCGTAAATCAGTAGTTGTTTCAGAATCGTAATCAGATATCCAGGATTCATTCACACGATTTAAGAATTCTTGGTCGTTGTCAGTCATCTCAAGAAGATCAACGCACACGTGTCGTCGATTGTCCTTCTGTTCAGTTGTGAGTCTTTTTGGCACAAACCTATCTCATATCCAAATCGTCTGTCAAAATTTTATATACGGTGAAAGTGTTTAAACTTAACTGTTCACGCATCATCATTATTGTTAAACAACAGTTTGATCTCACAACAACCCTCACACGCACAACGTTTTCGTCAGCTTTTGAAGTCGAAGGTCTCCCTGAGCGCGATTGATCTTCAATGTGTTGTCGGTCTTCCAAAAATGATTTGTGTCAGTGGAAAACTTGTGCTCTTGATGAGCAATATTCCCCATAGGCCAGCTTCAACTTTTCGAAAGTCACACTCGCGGATTCCCGAAGTTTAACACAAAATTTGATTGCACAATGTTGCTCTAAATTCCGATGCTCCATTTTCGTAACACACGACAAAAATAAAACTTCACTTATGGCGCTGTGTTGACTGAACGGAGTTGAAACTTGGACTGAGAATGTGGAAGGGATTAACAAACCGGTCTAGCACAGAGCGGTAGAAACAGCGTTGCCAGATCGCTCCCAGTGTTATCAATCTTATTACTTTTCTCACACTACTCGTATAGCGTTCTATTCAGCACTCTCAACAATACTTTTGTTGCATGCTAAATTATACTGATAGTCCTATGCTCTTCAGATTTCTTTTTTCTGAATTCAGACAAAGATAATTATAGTATAGATATTCATAACTCTCATTATGCTAAACACTGATGGAAGCTGCGAGTGTGTCTTTGCTTTCCTGGCTTCCATTGTGCTAATTAAATAAATAATTACGGCATTAAAAATGTGACATCACAGTAATGAAGGTTTCACCCATGCGTCACCCTACATGTATGTTAGTTGGGCTTGCGTTGTTTCGGATACCCTGTGCTGTTGTTACTCGTGACCTTGATAGTTTTCGCCCATTGGCGCAGCAGCCGCGGGCGACAGACAGGCTGTCGGCGGCGGAGAGCCGACTAATCCATCAGCGGAGGCGGTCGAGGAGTCGCCGGAGGGTCGCTCGATGTATCGACGCAGGTACTGGAGGAGGCTGGCCGGAATTATTCAGCCGGTGGCGAGCGCAACCTCGCCGACCCTCCGAAACTCGTTTAGCCGCGCGGCGACCCGACGGCCACTTGAATTATGAAGCCGAGGTGGCGGGGAGGCACTTCCGGCGCCAGACGAGTCCGGACAGAGACTCACTGTGCAACATTCATCCGCAACGAGCTGGTCGGAAAAATAGACTAACACTTTGTACTGTCTCCATCTATCACTCCATTGCCACCAGTGTCTGGGTTGTGTATAGTGGAAAAAATTAACTGACAAATTTGTTTGTCTTTTTAACGTTCAATTGGCAATAGATCATCAAATCGTACTGTGAGAGTTTTAAAATTGTCTTAGTATCACACTTCTAAAGGCCATTTCACACTAAAAATCAAGGCAGGTCAGTGTAAAGATCAAAATCACTATATACTTAATTAAATGGGGGTATTTTCACTGCTTGGTTGGGTCATGTCAGAGCAAACCAGATCGACCCGAAGATCGCACAGCGACCGATCAGTCGATGAACATCTCAGTTCAGATCAGATTAACATGGACGACGAACGTCTCAGAGCTTATTATCTTGGCTCTCCGGTCGGAGGCGCGTCGATTTGTTAAAACCTAACGTTTCGGCCGTCGTGCTAGGCCTTCATCAGAGGGATGACCGAAACGTTCTACGCGGCTCCACCCCGAGAACAAAGATAATAGTTACGGCAACCCCGGGGATAATTCTTACGACAACCGCAGAAGCCTGCACTATTATTTGTATCAGAACTTGTTCGGAGTTTCAGTGAATTGTATGATTTTACTCATAACAATATTGTCATTTACCTCAAAAACTACCCTATGTATAGAGATCGCAAGAAAGTACAATAAACTTGCAAAATATTCTGTAACAAGTAGAATTATAGCAAAAATCTTATATAATTTTATTCATATCTGCACTATTTATATCATCTAATCTTCGGTGCTAGGTAGAACCATCAACTAACACACGAGCAGCCAATAAACTGTCGTCACTTTTCATATTACATTTTATATTTAACTTGTAAACACCACTTGTCAGTTCTCCTATAGCCCCCAATTTACTGTTCTTATTATGCATGAAACCATTCTGTGAATGAAATTTATTACCGATCTTAATGAGTTTACTCACTGACAAGATCTTAGTCGTTAGACTTGGCACGCACAACGTATTCTACACAGTCATATCATTACCACAATGTGTAGTTATTTCTTTATTAGCGGCATACAACACAGGTACTTTGATTTTTACGCAATTGTAACTTCTGGTGTAGGTACATGACGAATATGATGCATTCTTTATCCCGTGTTAATTCGCCGTCATATGGGAATTGTATCGGAGTAACAGAACCAAACTTGTCTACCAAACTTTCCGGATAGAAAAACAACACTACACACATGTAATTGCTGAGGTTAATATGATTTCACCAGCAACGGACATTGATTTTTGTAATGCCCAGTCAGTTTACACCGGTAACAAGTGACAGACTTAACTCCTGTCATTTGACGATTACTTTTTGCGATTTTCCCTTTTGTTGTGTATGTTGGCAGATTTGCATTTACAGTTCTGCCAACCTTTAGAAGCGAAAGCGGTTTATGTCGTTGATTCATTTGATCTGAATTTCCATATCGATCAATTTTATCTTTATGACATTCACCATAATAGGAATGCCATTTTGTTCAATCGCCATTATCATGAGCGAAAATCGTTCTGGCAACCTAGCCAGCAACAAAGAGCCAATCCATTTGTCACTTATCTCTAAACCGGTCTCAAATAATATTTGCGATGTCACATATGTATTCATTGATTCGCAATTATCAAGTCTGGTTAGTATGAAATGACTAAGTCAGATTATTCTTCTTTTAAGCCCAAATACAACTTTAAGCTACGCCCACAGCTCCTTCGTCGTTTTAACTTGCATTATATCCACATACTAGCTGATACCCGCGACTTCGTACACGTGGATTAAGAAATTTTTTTTACCAGTATTGAATATAGAAAGTTGTTGGTAACGAAGGATTGGTCCCAAACAACACCGAGTTGGCATAATATGACAGGAAAGCTTTCACTGTATCATTCTACCGTCGAACCTCTCTCTTGAAGAGAATCAATTTCCAACATATTTCTGTCACCATTCGATAAGTTCTCAAAATTCCATTACTACAACTGTTAATCATAACGGAAAAAATGTCCTGTGCCATTCCTACAGATTTTCTTGTCAAATTACATCAATATCTGTATATCCATTTAGTCGTCAAAATGTAAAAAAGACAGAGACTTACTTCCCTTTTTCAGTATTATTCCTGCAAATCACACACACACTGACTGCGAACAACCCCTGAGGGATCATTATAAAGTAAAAAAGTGAACACCTACAGCATTGCAAGACTACCTACGATTTGCCTCGCATTGCACCCCTAACTTTGTGATATCTACAGTTTAACATACAATCCGAATAACCGACGGTCCAGGAGTAACTCTTACGATCAAAAACAATTTTTTTAAATCTTTGCCTCCACGGAGATTTAAACCGGAAACCACAAGCCAAACAGCAGTAAGCAAGCGCTTTAACCACTGAGATACCTGACCGCTATATGGAAAGACAGTACAGAGACCTACACATCCTACGCGTCTGTCTATCACCTTTCAGTATTTTTTCGTAATTATATGACAACATGTATCATTTAAGCAGAAAATTTTTGAAACAAATGACAGTACTTTTCACCTTGTTTCAAAGGATAAGTGTGCAAACTTTCATCGAAATCAGATGAAAACTGTAGACTTGTATGAAGAGCAAACAAACCAATCAACAAACAAACAAACATACTAACATTCGTCTTTATATACACAGATAACGATGGATTAGTTGTAAGATTCAACTACGCTTTCGCCTTTGCACTATCTGCGGCTGCGGTTCTAATGCTTGGACTTCCATCTTGCTTTATTAAGCAGGACATGCTCTGTAATACCAACATATTCTCCGCTCTAAAGGTTCTCTGTGCCTTTAGTTTAGGGACGTTAAATATAAAATTTGAAACCACCTTCAAGTACGTTACTAGTTATATATAATATCACGACTTTTCACTATTATAATGAAGAAAATAACGCCGAGTCACAACTCTTGACCCGTAAACTAATAAAACATTTTTGATTCATGGCACTACAAGCAAAAAACTTCGTTTGTTTATTCAACAATTTTTGGACCAGCGATTATACAGTTTCTGTAGACAGCGTCAGTGACAAAGAAATAAATCTTATTTTGATATCATTTATAACAATACATTTGGTACATTTTTTAAGACATTTCAGGGCACTTTAAGCCGATTTGTGAGATGGTGGAAGGTGCCAAAATTCCGGGCTGGCACCAGTGGCTGTTTCTTTGTTCGCCTGCCTACAAGTGGATAGCATGCTATCGGAAGAATCACGAGAGCAGCCGAATCAGGGCGAGAGGGTGGCATGGCTAGTGACAGGCTGCACCTCAGGGTCACTTCTGGGCTGTTACCCGACAAGGAACGGACGGCTGCTCGGAAGAGCGGACGCGTCTGTCCGGCTAGTGGTCGCGTTGTCTCGGCTTACACTGCTGTGGTGGCTGGCATTGCTCTGAGACGGGGATAAAACCACTGCGAGCTAGTTCGCCTCTGACGCGAGTCGTCAGTTAGTTTTACCCACTCACGTTTTTAAGTATTTCTGAGTGGTGGGTAAAAACATCAACATTTTGTGACGCAAACAACTGTACAAAACCGATAAGTGACCTTTTTTTATGTGATAATTTTACTCACAGTTTTACACCCTGTGAACAATTATGGAACTGATGGGAAAAAATCGAGTCTCGTGTTCTCCCTAGCAAGAAAAGTTTTAAACCACGATAAACGTTTTATTGTTTATGGCTGAGTTCGTTTTCTTGGAATATGAAATGAGATTTTCTAGGATTCATTTCAATGTACCTTTATTCATGTAAATTTCCGTTGTAAAATTTCAGTAAAGCCAGTTTTATTCAATATTCTACTTATTTATTTATATTTTGTTATTTGAAGCGAATAAACATAATTATGGCTTTCCCATAAGGTTTATAAAATTTAATTATTCATTTGATAACAAAGAAACTTTCTCATTTTATTGGGTAATAAGCAATTTTTGTAAAGGAATCCTGTACCTCATGCAGAAATTAATAAGAATATCTTCGATAACTTGCGGGATAGTAATTGAAAATGCTATTAAAAGACATACGTATTTATCATCTGTATGAAGAGCTCATTTGCTAATGCGTCTGACTGGAGATCGAAAGGTCCCCTATTCGAATCCCTGTCTCAGTAGGGATTTTCATTAGGAGTTAACCCGGCCTTCACCTCTGGCACAGCTTGTTGTGTAATGTGAATTGCGCCACAACGCTTCCGTGGTTCTGATTCCACGTTGAACTGTAGGTCCCCTGTACCAGGTAGGATTGCCGGGTTAGGTTAAGGCAGCTACGACAGGGGCGGAATGCGCAGCCAAAAGAAACCCTGTCACCAGATCATTACGACCACACGGAGTTATTATTATTATCTGTATGAAGTGTTAAAAATACCAATAAGAATAATACTTGTGACATTACAATACCATAGGGTACCAACTGGACTTATTGTTAATTAAATCCAGTAAAACAGTAGTTTTACATACTGTTCTGAAACATCCTTTATAGCAAGATGTAAAGCGGGTCCCAGGAATCCTGATGAGAAAGAGAAATTAGATATAACAAGGGATTAGATCAACAAGAGAGATATGTATTCGAAAAGGCAAGAGATGTGTTGCGAAAGATATTACGTTGAATAACTGAACTTCAAGTCACCAGAAAAACGAGTTGTATAGTGAGATAAATGTGATATTCTATACGTGAGGCTACACAATCAATGTGTACCTAAGTAAAACTTGAAAAGAATGCTATTGTTTAAAATGTTAACAAATTTCTGTAAGCAGAAAAGACGAAGAAGTACGATTTTCCCTTTCAGATAAAAGGAAGTACTTGATATAAAATGTAACGGGACACATAACAGAGGACTCAAAATGTACTCTCCTTGCTAGGAGGATCCAGAGTAATTGAGAAAGTATAATGAATAATTATTGTATTTTTAACGAGAGACACTTTTGGGGGATAATTTACGTTTGGCATACCAACTAAACATAAGTTGAGATAGATAAAAGGACTAGATAGACCATTGTAAGGTGTATAGGCAAATTTCCGTGTCAAAGAATGTTAATAATACATTCATAAATACATACTGTTACATCCACTCGGTAGATTTAATTATAAATTAAAATTATAGATTTTTAAATTACAATGACTTTTATCATTAATAAATCATCAAATATTATCTGAAAATTAAAACTAGATAGTGCAGATGCAAGTAACGATATTAATAATGAAATTTAAATTAATTCATTTCAAACTTTCAACGAAAATAGAAGAATTATATCAATTTCATATCGTTCCCTCATCTCTAATCATCGGATGCATGAGACTATCTGTCAGAACCATAACAGTGTTGTACAATTTTTAGATTATTCGAAACTCATCGATTGTCCATATTGTAACAAGACTTTTCATGATCTAGTTACATATGAACAGTTTTCACATTTAATGCGAACAGTAGTATTAAATTTGCTAAATGATCGGTTATCTAAGTCTCCGCATTAACAGCGAAAGAGAGCCTGAGGAACAATGGGCATACGCCACGGAACAGGTAGCAGCTGCCAGCCAGTGGAAAGGTGAATGTGTGAGCAGAGAGAGACGCTGTCCTTATCTGATCGCTGGTCGTTGACAATGGCATGAGAGGACGTCAACGGATGACCGTATTTTGTTATTTCTGTGCTCAAAGGGATCATTCGGAAACCATCGGACAGTGGCTAATCCGCCGATAAATCTCCACACTCGGGGAAATTAGCTTTAGACAGTGATATATAGGATAGAACAGCAAGTTTGAAATAACCGAACACGAAGAAAAGACATGGATCAAGTGAATGACCCAGCCAATAGTCAGTATGGGACTTATTGTGTAGAAAGTGCGAGCACAAATATGTGTAGTAAACAAATGGAAACTTCGTTGTTAACACACTAATGATGAGCTTTATATGTTTTCATTCTCAATGAACGCCAAATGCTGTTTCTTCTACGCCCTGACATACCAAGTACGAGATGAGAATAGGGAACATATTCGACTTATTCCTTTATGCGCTCTCAAGTGAAACTCTGGAGACTGAATGAATCCCGGTATAAAGAGTCACCCACTGTTTGATCTACTAAAATTTGTACCACGCCTCTGGGATTTTTAATTACAGTTCTGAGGAATTTTTAAAATTTATCATTAAATACACAATATCGGTTGATTCATGCATATTCATTTCTCATACTATCTCAGCTAATCCTATAAAAAAATCTGTGCCTAATTTTGTTTCGTATATCGGATAAAAATTTTACTCTAAACGGTCCCAATAGAAAGAAAATGTGAAAGTGTGGTATAAATAACCATATATTTCTTCAAATTAATAAATTTGTTTTGTACGAGACACTACTTATTGATCATAGACACGATTAGGTTTACATATGACCGAGGGTGGTGGTGTAACGGATAGCGTTCTGGCCTCGCATTCGGGAGGACGGCGGTTCGAATCCCCGTCCGGGCATCCAGATTTGGGTTTTCCATGGTTTCCCAAATCACTCCAGGCAAATGCCGGGATGCTTCCTTAAAAAGCCCATGGCCGAATTCCTTCCCATTCCTTTCCCCCATCCTTTCCTCTCTCTAAAGACCTCGCAGTTGAGAGACGTAAAGCAGTTAAAAAAAAAGGTTTACATAGGGTTGAATGTTACCTTTTAATTATTGTCTAGTGAATTCTCTTTAAGTACCGATATTAGCTCATTGGAAGTTATGTCCTTATTCAAAATCGCACTCGTGGGGATGTGACTAAACTGATCTGTTTCAGTCTTGTTTTGAATTTGCAATGAGTATAGAATCAGTCCATTATTATTTTATTGACAGCTGGGACTTGAAACAGTTTGAAAGTGACCGTTCTGTTTCTGAGCACAGTTGTCGGTATTCGGTTGGCCACTCCGTTGTGAGACATCGTCTGGGATTCTCGGAACAAGATTCCGAGACCATCTTGCGCGGAAAGACTCGTATGGATTTGGCGGAGGGAGAGTGGGTAATGCGGTTGAATTTATCCTATAAAAGTGTCTTGTAGCTTCGCTCACACGCGGGAATTTTGAGTCTGTTTCATGTCACTCATCGTTACGAGAGTGATTGGTCGCCATGATCCCCGCGGAGATGAAGAAAGAACTTCATTCGAGAGAATAGAGAGGATTTTTTTTGTGGGTACTTGCCGAATGGACTTGGTAAGGGCAGACGGAGAACTTGGAGGTGCCAGTGAAAATGTCTCTCCCATCAGTTTGTTTTTATAAATGTGGTTAAACTGATAGCAAAAACTGGTTATTTCGACAACGTATATGTGCTAAGTACCTAGTAATAGTCTTACGGATCGCACGGCTTTGAAAATGAACTTGGTGATGTTCAGCTATCAAACCTTTGACGCAGTATAGACCGCTGCAGCGTTTTTTTTGCAGTGTTTGTTACCCGAAACGACATCGGCTTGGAAGGTTGCAGGTATAGTAGAGGATTCATTTAGAAACTTACCTCCGCTAAGAATTTTTTATTTGTTTTTATTTAAAAAAAACTTATCAGTTGTGTTTGAATGATTTGGGACCACTGCCAAGTTTCACTAACGAACGGAATACATAGCTCGGGGATTCTACGATATCCGAGGCACTGAAATTTTACGGATTTGATGGTTGATTCTGATTGATCTCGACGAGACAAATCGAAAAGGAAGAATAAGTTTTTTTGGTATCTCGCTTGGTTTCCGAGATATCAAATGTTTAAAAAACGAAAATATACACCTCACTACTGATTATTATCTAAGAAATATGTATTGTTACCTGTTTAAAATTAACGCAGATATATAGTAGCGATCATTGTTCCATAAGAATAGGATTTCGTGTATATCTTCCGTGTACAAACCCAGAAACGAAACAGAAAGTAGTCAGTAATAAGTTACGCTTAGCGCTGCCATTATGTACCAAAGACGTTGTTTTACTGTAAGCTTCCAACGATTTTGTAGCACAGATATAGCTGTGCTACCTAGGATATTATTAATTTTACACATCTGGCATGGATGAAAACATGTTAGAACGAAAATAATTAATATTGTAATAAATGGCTCTGTGTTGTTAGGACGGAGTGAAATATTAACATTGCTAAGCCCCACTGCTAATTTTTACATTAACCAGCAGTAAGTAGATATCCCGCTCCTTACAACATATGGCCCTACTGTTGGTTTTGGCGGTAGCGATATCACTTAGCGATTTATTACTACTATTCAACAAACCACTTTACAAGATGTACATTTTAACGCAACGGGTATTATAGTCAAATAATTCAATTACTCCACTCATTCATTTGAGAAACTTTATTCTATATTTCAAACGTTCGCTGCTACAAAATACTGCCAACACACACTTCTATCTATACATGCTCTCTCTCTTAGTACTCTCTCGCCATATTGACATCTTCACTCTCCCACCATACACAATAACAGTAGTACCAACTACAACAAACTAAATTCTAAAAAAAACTTAAAATTACCCCAAATGTCTAAACAAACTACTCATGCTGTGAAGTCTGTTTAACCTATTTTATTTACAATTATTTTTTATTACAATGATTTTGTGAGTGGGATCTCACATATGCCCCCACTTTATAACAAACAAGCATATTTTAACAAAATTGGTTGGCTTGTTATAAAGTCCAACCTTTTTCACAAATCATTGTCTTTATATACATTTCCACAATTCTGTCCTTATTTATAACAATAATCACTCACTGTCTCTATCAGTCTGCATCTTTACCAGTCAACGTTATACAAAACCACCAAATTTCACAAGAACACAATATGTCACTTATCTCTTCTGACCTTGTACATTTTCAAGTCTGTTATGTTTCTTAACCCAAATTTCTTACCAGACTTAGGATACACTAGCCAGTATGCGTTCCTATGTGGCTTCCCTTCTACCTTAAATGGTCCGTGGTACACGTCAAAGAATTTCTTAATCTCCGCATTTAATTCGCATGACCTCTCCTGAGTCTTTACCAGTACCAAATCTCCCAAATTAAATTCGACAGGTTTATATCTTCGGTCGTGCCTGTTTCTTCTCTCTTCTGATCTTTTCTTCATTCTTTTATCAGCTCAATGTTATGCCCCCATAACGTAAGGTTTTATTTTTTTCTTTTCCTCCAATCTTTTAGTGCCTCCTTCTTTAAAAACTCTTCTTGCAATAAGTCTTTTTCAAGTTCTTCCTGCGACCACTTCAACAATTCAACTTTACTTCCATCTTTTAGGCACAATTGCTGTAAATCTAATTCTCTGCTACTACATTGGCTATCGTCTTCCGTGTTCCATCTACTGTTGTTTCCTACTAGATCTCTTTCTTCTTCTATTTTACCAGACAAATTATTCACCACATTGGATTCACTGTTTCCCATAACTAAGCTCATATCATGACCACATTCTTCTGAAACTTGAACATTTGCCCCCTCTAGCATTATACTTTCTTCTTCATCATTGACGGCGTATTTCTTCACCAAGAAAAATCTCACTTCTTCTGTTTCATCATTGTTTAATATTCCATTTTCTTCTTCTATGTCACTATTTGCTTCCTCTTCGCTACTATAATCTTTTTCGCTGCATAATTTCTCACTTCCTTCTTCTTCGTTGTCATTAGTACTATCACTATCCACTGATGTAGTTTCATACAGATCTTCGTCCACCCTTTCTGATATAAGCTCATTTGGTAACATTTCTTCCTCTGCAGTGTATTTCTTTATATTCTCCTCACAGTTCTTTTGATTATCATGATTTCCCACGTCGATTCTAGCCAATTCTTGTACCTCTTCTTCGTGCCAATTATATTCACATATCCTTGTAATGTTCTGCTGCTCATCTTCATTTAACAAGTTGAAACATTCCCACCATTTTAGCGGCTCCTCCTCCTCAAACACATCTTCTTCTATTGTTCTCTCATGATTATGTGTTCCGTTCTTGTAGTTCACATTTTGTACATCACATTCAGTTGTTTTCTCCCGTATGCTTTTAGTTCTACCTTGATTATTATTGTCGTCATCCAGTTTGATCATCTTCTCTCGATCCTTCGGTCCTGTTTTGACTTCTTCCGCTACTGTTCGGACCGCCCCAGTTGCGGCACTGAGTTTCCCATCATTCGCTCATGATCATGATGCCTTACTTCCTCCCTTCTTACTGCCTGGCCATTATTGTGATGCGACCACTGATTGTCATGGCTTCTGTTTCATATTCCCTTCTCCTATTATCACCCGAATTCCTGTTGAACTGATCTCCTCGGTTATATCCGTTCATACGGCCTCTGTCTCTTGTAAAATTATCTTGCGACGGCACTTGGTTTGACCAGTTATAATTTCTGAAATCATTCCTCCTATCTTCCCTCGGTCCATGTTCATTTGTACTACTCCAACGATCTAGTCTTTCAACTGCTTCGAGAAATTCTTCTACACTATTCCATTGATTTATTATAAGCTTCTCTTGAACAGGTCTGGGCAACTTTTGTAATAATACTTCTATCTTTTCATCATCATCTATTTCTTGGTCCAGATAACGTAATTCCTTCATAACTGCTTCACAAAAGTATTTCATACTGCCATCACGCCGACTATAATATCTACAATTCCAAAAATCCCTTCTCACTCTTCTTTGCTTCCGTTGTGACCAATACTTGCTCAAAAATAATCTCAAAAATTCTTCATAGTTGTTACACTCCTCGTCACTCTCGTAACTCCATGCAAAAGCATCCCCTCGTAACATGTTCTTAATATACCTTATTTTGTCAACGTCAGACCACTCGTAAGGTAAGCCATTTTTATAAGCTCTAACAAATTCTACAGGATGAACCTCTCCTTCGGGTTCAAATTTTACTTCCGGTAACTTGAAATGATTCGTAATGATGTTACCGCTTCCCATAGTAGTCACACCTCGCCGTTCTGCTTCCTTGACTCTTTGAGTTAATTGTAATATCTCTTCTCTCACATCTTCTTTAACTAAGTCAACCTGATTAGCTACTTCCGCCACCTTGCATGTCACCCCTTTTGCCTCCTTGTCCATAACCATTAGTCTCTCTCCTAATCGAGAAATCCTTTTGGAGTTAGTTTCTGCCTTCTCTTTCAACTCTTCAATCCCTTTAGCACATTCCCTCTGATTTTCATAGATTATTTTATTTTCTTCCCGCATGGCCATTTGTTCTTCTTGTATTATATTGCTGCTTTTCTTCACTTCCTCCTCAACTTTCTGTTGCACTAAACATTCTACACTCTTTTTAGTAGTTTCCCCAAGCTTTTCCACATAATCATACACCATCGTTATTTCCTTTTCCATTCTTGTGTCCACTTCCTCTTTTAATTTTTGCCTCATATTTTCTATCTTGTTGTCACACCTGTCTTCTGATTGCCGAATACACTCATCCATTTTTAGCAACATATCCTGCTTTATCATTCGCACTTCGTCTGTAATTCTTTCTTCCATTTTTTCTACTGTTCTCTGACTTAATTCAATTTTTCTTTCCATTCGCTCCATTAAAGAAATCAGCATTAACATTTCGCCACCTTTCTGTTTTTGAGAATCAATTAATTCACTACCCTCCTCTTTTTCTCGTATTTTAACTTGATCGACTGGTACTGGTGTAGACGTAACATTTGTCATGAAATTCTCTGACTCATGGTCACCGATATAGCTACTTTTAATATCTACACTAATATCACCACTGGTCAGCGACTCAAATCCGCTTCCCCCCACGCGTTCAGAGATATCAACGCTACTAACTTCTGCTACACTACATACGCTAATTCCATTTCCCTCCCTTACAGTCGAGCGCTCACCGAAACCAGAATCTTCATTGTTGACATTAGCATTATCATTATGATCCCTCTCTTTAATTTTTAATTCAGCATCGCGGTTGACTAATTTTTCACTAATTGCTGCCATGTTAATTACAAATTTTAATCAAACACAGTACCACGGGCTAAGTCTGCTACAAAAATTATTCCGCCAAATCACAAGACAATATTACACATACAAAATCACTTCACAATTATACAACGCCGTATTACAAACGCAGCTAGACTTCCAAACGGGTACAGAAACCCTTTTCAGACTTACTTACTGTACCAAAAAAACAGCTGCACCCCTGTAAAAATAAATTTTGCAACACAAAATATACACAACATGTTATCACATCGAAGGTTACAATGACTGACATACATGCATATACATAAGTTGCTTTATATTAGTCTACTTAAAAAATCTTCCCCCCTGTATTTAATTATTTTCTTTATTACTTTAACTAAGACTTTCACAGCATGTAAATTTAGCTTAAACAGTTTTTTACGGACCAAAATTATTCTTACGACAATTTTACAAATTTTAAACTTTCAATTCTTACAAACAGTACTCCGTTACTTTATGCTTGTTTTCAAATAGTTCTGCTTAATTCAACCGTTCATTTGCTGATATTTACACCACTTCTTTTTCCAATCAAGCAACAAAATTGTTCCGCAAAAGTTACAACGTTAATTTCCGTCAGTCTTTTCTGTAATTACTGCTACTTTGATTACGCTGAAATTCTTCCAAGAAAATTAAATTGTCTTTTGTACTTGCCACATCTGCGCCGTTATTTCTTCTTTCTTGAAAATAAATACCTGCTACCAGTCGCCGATGTTTTCCTCGCGTCGTCTGCTTCCGATGAAATTATTCCAGCTCGTAAGCAATGCGATACATTGCCTAATCCTGGCTTAAGGGTCGCCAATTTGCTAAGCCCCACTGCTAATTTTTACATTAACCAGCAGTAAGTAGATATCCCGCTCCTTACAACATATGGCCCTACTGTTGGTTTTGGCGGTAGCGATATCACTTAGCGATTTATTACTACTATTCAACAAACCACTTTACAAGATGTACATTTTAGCGCAACGGGTATTATAGTCAAATAATTCAATTACTCCACTCATTCATTTGAGAAACTTTATTCAATATTTCAAACGTTCGCTGCTACAAAATACTGCCAACACACACTTCTATCTATACATGCTCTCTCTCTTAGTACTCTCTCGCCATATTGACATCTTCACTCTCCCACCATACACAATAACAGTAGTACCAACTACAACAAACTAAATTCTAAAAAAAACTTAAATTACCCCAAATGTCTAAACAAACTACTCATGCTGTGAAGTCTGTTTAACCTATTTTATTTACAATTATTTTTTATTACAATGATTTTGTGAATGGGATCTCACAACATACAAAATAAAAAAATTATGTATTTACTATTTCTCAAGAAAATATGTCATGAATATCCATCTTCTAGTTATTACGTACAAAATGGACGAGTACGAAAAGGTCGCTCAAGCACTGACAAATTCTTCCTGTTACATCTGTGAGGCGCGTGCGTAAGCATGGAGGAAGGAAATATTTCCTCCATGTGCCTAAGGTGGTTGAGGTTAGGTTGGAATGCAGCGTGGATCAGGAAGAAAATGTCTTTTGTTAATATCTGTGATGTCGGTGCGTAAGGCGGTGGAGATAAGGTTGGAATGCGACGTGGACCATAAGGAAAATGTCATCTATTCATATCTATGAGGACCTTGCGTAAGGCGGTTGTGGTTAGATTGGAATGCGACCTGGACCTGAAGGAAAATTCGTCTATTCACATCTGTGAAGTTGGTGCATAAGGCGGTTGAGGTTATGTTGGTATGTGGCCTGGACCAGAAGGAAAATGCGTCTATTCATATCTGTGAAGTTCGTGCGTAAGGCGGTTGAGGTTAGGTTGGAATGTGGCCTGGACCAAAAGGAAAAATCCTATTCACATTTGTGAGGTTCGTGCGTCAGGCAGTCGAGGTTAGGTTGGATTGCAGCCTGGACCAGCAGGAAAATGTCGTTTATACACATCTGTGAAGTTCGTGCATAAGGCGTTTGAGGTGAGGATGGAATGCGGCCTGGACCAGAAGGAATTTTTTTTTTCACATCTTTGAGGTTCGTGCGTAAGGTGGTTGAGGTTAGATTGGAATGCGGCTTGGACCAGAAGTAAAATATCACCTATTCACTTGTGTGAGGTCCGTGCGTTGGGCGGTTGCTGTTAGGTTGAAATGCAACCTGGACCAGAAGGCACAACTAATTTCCGAGATATTGCTCTGGGGTATGCTACGATAACTGCAACTTCATAATTTCTTTGTAAAAACATTGCATGTATCAGAAAATCCACAAAAAGTCATTTTTAGTTCATAACTAAGTAGATGATTTTGCTGCAGAAAATGTAAACATTTTCTACACCCAGAACGCACCACGAGGAGGTATCAATCTACTGCGTTCCATACACACGTTGGTAAAAGTGTAATATTTATTTTTCCTAGATAAATTAATTAATGTTTGATAAAATAAATTATAGATTTTAATCATTTTTTACGTGTGCAGAAATAACATTGTAAAATTTTAAAATAAGTCATTTGGAAGTTCATCGCTGTCAGATTGAGCTCCCGATATTAATTTGTCTATGTCTTCACTGTAATTTTGTTCCAAACCTTCATCCAAACGTGATCTTTTTGGCGGCTGAAGCAGGAATTCAATTTCCGGGATTAATGTAGGTGTGTCAATTTCTTTTAATGATAAGCCTTCTTTCATATCGCCATCCGTGAAGCCTGGGAACACTCTTTTAATATTTAGGAGAAATTTGCATGATTTTAGAACCTTTGTTGTTATACTTATTCAGTACATTTTGTCGATACTAGTACAGTGTCATCTATTGGCAGAGAAGTTTTGCAGATCGTCGACATTTGATACTTTTTTAGTAATTTATTCAGAATTTCTAAATCGTTTATGGTGTTCGTTTTGTCTGTTTGGTTAACAAATTCTCCTATACTATGGTTTGTTTGCAAATGTAGGCTACAGTTTTGGTAGAGAACATTTTCTCAATACCAATGTATTGTTTTGCACTGTCTGTGCATTTCTTTGACGTATCTTGGTGAATGTACCGGTAGACATATCACCTCAACTTCTTTTTACATTTCGAATTAACTTTGAACAAAAGGCCAGACTTGGTTTCTTTGCAGTATATTCCTAACACAGTTATTGTCATGTGTTCCGTAAGAAGGCCACGATTGTATTTTCTTTTTGTCAGAAATGTCTCGTCTATCTGGACCGTCTTACCTTCACCGGCCAGTACAGTGTCGGTATGGGAAGATATGACTTCAGTTACTTCCCAACAAGAACTATAATAGTCAACAACTATACCCCAACTGATTTCTTTTCCATTATTTGAATAACGCCAATATTTTAGGTTCTCAAATACATCATTAATTTTCATGTTTATGGTGAAACTAATAATTATTGCAACAGTCTCCCTAAAAGAAATTCTACAACAACATCCACCGAAGAAAGTACATTGGCATGGATTTATGGTACTGTTGCACCACTTTTTTGTTCTTTTTGTTGCGCATCTCCATACCCATCCCAATTTTCAACTATGCCGTATACCTCGCTTGCAATTAATTTGCTAAACGAGGTGTATATATTGAAATTGTCTAATTGTGGATGTAGCAGTGGATGTTTTTCACCCATTTCGGAATAAGAAACACCGCGAACAAACGCTACGAGTTTTACTATATTAACAAGAATGTTGTTATGGTGACAGTCGATAACTGAAGTAGTTACTTCTAGATAAAGGCACTATAAATTTGTATTTATAGATAAGCGTCTTAATGTTATTAACGGCGACCTTAAGTTTGATTCTTTGCTCATTATGGTGAAAATACGTCAAACTAAAAACTCGTTTTTTTTTCCAATTTCCTATAGGTTGGCAGACATGCGCAATGACTTATATTATTAGCATCGTATGTGTTACAGTAATCTATGGTACAATAAGGCAGCGCTGAGCGTAATTTACTACTGAATTTTTTTTATGTCATTTCTGGGTTTGTACACGGAAGATCTACACAAATTCCTTTTTTTTATGAAACAATGATCTCTGGTGTATACCTACGTTAATTTTTAACAGGTAACAATACATATTTCTTACATAATAAGTAGTAGTGAAGTGTATATTTTCCTTTCATTAAGATGTGATATCTCGGAAACTAAGCGAGATACCAAAAAAATGTATACTTCATTTTCGATTTGTCTCGTCGAGATCCATCAGAATCAGCCATCAAATCCTTAATATTTCAGTGCCTCGGATATCGTAGTATTGCCCATATCTCATTTGACTTCTCGAATCAGAACAATGCATATATATTTTTTTTAATGGCATTCGGCAATTACGGTCATTCCCAGCTCAATGTGAATATCATATATCTTCCAGTTCATATATCCTTCAGTTTCTCCAGTATATATTGTAACTTATAAGTATGGATGCCACAGGAAGGACACGACGTTCACACACACACACACACAACACATAAACACGCATACCCTAGGCCGAACTCGAACCACCGACCTTCGGCAGGTGGGGCCAATACTCTAGCCCCTACTCTACCGAGGCCGGCAACAATTCATATTGATTGTATAAAAAACAGTGTAATTCAACAAATAGGAATCACAATTTTGTAATATTCTCTAAAGTGAATCTTTTTTTAATCATCTGTTTCTCTTGTTACTGTAAATTGGGAACTGTAGCTACAATTTTCTTGTGTTCATTATTAATAAATGTGCAGACATTTGAAATATAACAATCTGTGTAATGAAACATGAAATCCTAACGAAACAGATAATCTTAATAGCGGTGAAACAAATAATTTCATAGTCATGTCAAGAAACAATTATATAAATATTTTAATACCCCAATTGTGACCACTTTAATTTCATTCGAAAATTCTATGTGAGTTTAAAATTAATTTTGTGTTGAATTAGGTCCTATTATTTCTTGATCGTATTTGTGTGCCCGAATGGCCTTCATACAAGCAGCTAAACAAATGATTTATCCAACTTCCCTCTTATTATCAATTTAAAACTATTTTTGGTTCCCTAGATGTAGACCCGTTTATTTTTATGCGTTTGTGTTACAATTTGTTGTGTTTCTGTAATTGGAATGTCTTGCATGCTAATGAATTCATTGATGACAGACCGTAAGGAATCAAAAACAAAACGAGATTTTTTATTTGTTTAAAAAAAATACACAAAATGTTTTAATTTAAAAACCATTTTTGTATTGAATTCCATTGGTGTTATAGATATTCCTTTTATTTACTGCGAGAATTTATGCTGCGGTGGCTATACGAGTAGTTCCATTAACATTTCAGATATTACTACTATAAATTGTGTTAATGATCGAAGAAATTAATTCGAGGCCATAACTGGATTTCTTACAAGTAAAAAAATTCCAATCCCTAATGCCTAAAAATAAATGCTAGTGTATATTACCAGCTTGTAATGAACCAGTCCCTGTACTTTTAAATTCTCAATAATTATCATTAATCAAACTTCGTAGCTAAATACAGACTATATTCAAGGTTATTATTTTATTCACGAATCTCAGCGTCATTTGCAGGTTGTTTTCCAATCATAATCATTTATTGTTTTCTAACGAGCAGCTCTTTCTGATCTCTGAAATCTTCACAGGCCTTCTCTGGTTTCTTACTCGCGGAAGTTGTGATTTGATACCAGCTCTTTTAAACTACTTTTGATATTAAATAACGTGTAGAAATATTTGTCTGGTGGTGTGTTTAGCGAATTTGAGTGTAGTAATACTGTGTAGTAAAAGTATCATAGTTTAAGTAGTTGAAAAAGGTTTTGGTTCGACAAGTTTGAAACACGTGTGTCTTGTTTACATTATATTAATACCCGTTAAAGGGAATTAATATTTTATCAGTGAAAGAAATAAGGAGTTACTAACAGGTTTATTGTTAAAATTGGTTTGCTTGCGTGGTAAAAGGAGAAAGGTGTGCCTTGTGCAAATTATATTGCAAAGTAAGGAAAGGTATTTATAGGTTAAGTTTCAATTCTCTTCAAGGGCTCATATTTTGTTTTGTTTTGTATAATATGTCAATGAGTATGAAGTGTGGTGGCTGTCGCAGGGTTGTAAAGCAGGGAAACAGCTGTAATGATTGTGGAGTTTGTTTTCATCCGAAATGTTGCTACATGGAAGCTGAAAATGCGCTTCACTCTCCTTGGAGTTGTTCGACTTGCAAAAGTAGCAAGGAAAAGAGGGAACTAGAAAGTAGGATCTCTTGTCTCGAATCCACATTGGCTGAATTAACTAAAGAACTCAATGTTTTGAAGGCTGAAAAAGCAGCATTAAATGTTAAGGAGTGGATTACAGCCAAAACTGGAGGGAAACACCAGGACCTGCATTCTACAAATTTTCAGTTGGAAGTTTCGAATGCTTTTGGGGTGTTGGAGAATCTAACTGAGGATGTATCAGATACCACAGCAGGGCTGTCTCATTGCAACAAAGCTGCAAAAAAGCACACATTGTGCAAAGCTCGTAAAAAGAAATCCAAGAAGGTGTTATTGCTTGGAAGTAGTCACGGTAGAGGCTTAAGTGCAATGTTACAGGTCAAGCCTGGGCTTGATGTTGAGGTGTGCAGTATATTTAAGCCTAATGCAGAACTTGGCAATGTTGTGGATGAAATTTCAAGCCTGGGGAAAGATCTTACTAAAGAGGATCATATAATTATTGTTGGGGGTCCTGGAAATAGTCTGTCCAGAAATCTCAATTATTGTGTTGAAACAGACATTGACAACATTGCTAAAAACACCACTCACACCAATGTTGGTTTTGTTGACCTCTTCAAACGTTATGATCAACCCTGGATGCGTGGTCATGTACAGCGTACACAGGCAGATCTGAAGCGTGCATTGTGTCAGGCTGACCGAATACACATTGGTCTGATAGATGTTTCTTGCATAACACGGATGACCATACCTCCCATGGACTCCACCTGAATGTTCGGGGCAAGCAGAAGTTAACGCAACTGATTGCCAGTAGCATCAGGAGAGGCAGGTTGGATGTGAACCCCATCCCAGTGGTAATTGGTGGTAGGACTCAGTCTTTTTTAGGCCAAACGTCAAGAGTAGGAAGAGTTATTTAAGAAATGTACATAATGGTATTACAGTAAAAAATAAAGAATGTCAGTCTAAAATAGCTTTGTTCCATCAGAACATTAGGGGTATCTCAAGCAAACTTGATGAGTTGGTAATATCTATAGAAGAAACCCAAAAATCATTGAATATTAACATAAATATTGTATGTCTGACAGAACATCATCTGAAGAATTCTGAAATATGTCTCCTCCCATTTGTTGGATATAGATTAGCTTCATGTTATTGCAGGTCAGAGATGAGAATGGGTGGTGCAGCAATATATGTAACAGAAAATACTGAAACAAAATCATTAGATGTAAGTAAATACTGTATAGAACAAGATTTTGAATGTTGTGCAACACAGTTAGAATTAGAAAACAAATATCTTGTAGTGCTGACAGTTTATAGGGCTCCCACAGGAGACTTCAGTAAATTTTGTAATAAACTTGACGCGGTTCTACTACATTTATCACGAACTAAAAGGGAAATTATCCTCTGTGGAGACTTCAACATAAATTTTGCTGTAGAATGTAACCAGACAGATTATCTTCTAGGAATGCTTAGATCATTCAATCTCTATCAAACTGTAAATTTCCCAACTAGAATACAAAAAGATAGTAGTACCATTATTGATAACATTTTTGTAGAACACAATAAATTAGAAATAAATGGAACAACTCCAATGGAAAATGGTTTGTCAGACCATAATGCTCAAATAATTACTTTGGATATTGTGGGAAATGAAAATAACAAAAAGAAAGGATTTGTCAGAGTTAGGCCATTAAAGAACAATTCAATAAAAACATTAAATGATGAACTTCTCAATGAGGACTGGAGCACTGTTTATAAATTAAAAGGGGTAAATAATAAATTCAATTACTTTCACAAAAGGTTTTTGGAAATTTACGAAAGGTGTCTCACTACAAAACTAGGCTCCAAGTTGGTCAAAAACGAGTAAACAAAAATTGGGTTACAGTTGGTATCAAAACATCTTGCAGACATAAAAGGGAATTGTATGTAAAAGTTAGGAATACTGATAATATGCTTCTCAGACAACATTACAAAACTTACTGTAGAATTTTAACCAAAGTAGTAAAAGAAGCTAAACGTTTGGCCATAAACAATGAGATTAGTAGTTCAGATAATAAGATAAAAAGTGTTTGGAACATTATTAAAAGAGAAACAACTGTATCATCCCTTGAACATAAACCTATATCTATAAGTATTAATGATAAACTTGTAAATGACCCCTCGTATGTAGGAAGTGCTTTCAATAAATACTTCTTAACAGTTGCTGAAAAAATAAAAGGAAAATGTATTGGGAATATGGATGCTATAGCAATACTTAAATCCTTGTCACCAAAAGCAGCACCTATGTCTCTATTTCCCACCAGTAAAAATGAAATTGAAAAAATTATTAAATCCCTCAAAAATAAAAATTCATTTGGTTATGATGAGGTTTCAACCCATGTAATGAAACAATGTAACACCAGCATTAGTAGAGTTATTAGTCACATTTGTAATAGTTCTTTTGAAGAAAGTATCTTCCCTGACTCACTCAAGAAGTCAATAATCAAACCGCTTTATAAAAAGGGTGATACCTCAAAGATTGAGAATTACAGACCAATATCACTTCTACCAGCATTTTCAAAAATCTTTGAAAAAGCAATGTACAGAAGGGTGTATGCACATCTACAAAAGAATGACCTACTCAGTAAAGTACAGTTTGGTTTTAGACAAGGCGTTTCAACAGATTCAGCAATTTTTGCTTTTGTAAACAACATACTGGAATCAATGCATAAAAAACTTGCTAAGGCTTTTGACTGTGTTGATCATGATATTCTACTAGGTAAATTAGATCACTATGGAGTTAGTGGTAAGCCAGGACTTTGGTTTAAATCATACCTGGAAAATAGAAAGCAATGTGTATCACTGAAAGATGCTAATACAGGAGATGTTATAAACTCAGAATGGGGTATAGTTAAATGTGGTGTGCCTCAGGGCTCAATTCTTGGCCCTCTGCTGTTCTTAATCTATATAAATGATCTTCCACATATACTAGGTGATAATGAACACATAGTGCATCTTTGCAGATGATACTAGCATATCGTTTAAAGATCCATCAGCACAAAACCTCGAAAACATAGCAAATGATGCTATAAAGAAAATTAATAGGTGGTTTAATGCCAACAAACTAATACTTAATGTAGAAAAGACACAGTTACTTCAGTTTGTTACAAAAAATAAAACAAAGGACAGCTATAATGTGATATCAGAAGGGAAAACAATCAATGAAAGCAGTTTCACAAGATTCCTGGGTGTATATATAGATAACAAATTGAACTGGAAACAACATATTCAACAACTTCTTAAAAAACTGAATTCTGCAATATTCTCACTGAGGGTAATATCTAGAATAGCTAATATAGAAACCAGAAAGTTAGTATATTTTGCATATTTTCATTCCCTGCTCACTTATGGCATCTCATTTTGGGGAAACTCGTCACAAGCACAAAGGGTATTTAAATTGCAAAAGCGTGCTATAAGAACTATTTGTGGAGCAAACCCATGGACGTCGTGCAGAAATCTGTTTAAAAATCTGGGTGTTCTAACCATGCCAGCACAGTATGTATACTCTGTATTATCATTTGTAGTGGAAAATCCTGAACACTTCAATCTTAATGCTGACATACATAGCCATAATACTAGGAATAAATATAATATTCACAAGGATTACAAATCACTGTCAATTGTACAGAGTGGGTTAACATTTACTGGAGCTTCCTTATTCAATGTCTTACCAACAGAAATTAAATGTTACCTACAAAAACCCAACTACTTTAAGTCCAAACTGAAAGAGTTTCTGCTTCAGAACCCATTTTACTCTGTGAAAGAATTTTCTTCTTGGAATTTGGTAACTAAGAATGACTGATAAAATAGTATATATGGTGTATGGAAGGGGAAGGTGACAAAGTTGTCCACAATTACTAAAATGATATATGGTTTTTCTTTCTGTTGAAACTTTTGACAATTTAAGTAATTATTGTGTTTACAAAATTCCACTCATATATAGTAACTAACATGGGATAGCATGCATTCAAAAACTGCTGTGAAAAATTATCATACTAACAGGTTGTTAAGTAATTGACTGCTTATGAGTTGTTGGTAATATAATTGATATTGTTAATAAGTGTGTGTACTGTTCCACATAAATAGCAACTAACATGATATAATATGTAGTCGCAAATTTCAGTGAAACTTATCATGGTTACTGGTTGTAAGAAAATAACTGATTATTAGATGCTGGTAACAAGTGTATACACTGTTCCACATAATAAGTATTAATTAACTCGGGATTGTATTTGTAGATAACAGGAGATATTGGTTATACTAATGGGTTGTAGCTAACCTGTTGTCAATATATAATAACATTATCAATTATATAGTAATATTGACATTACAAATAAGTGTATGTACTGTTCCACATCCCCGAGATTATTCTCACATGGGATCAAAGTGAACATATCTATCTATCTATCTATCTAGTCCTCGCATAATTGTTACCACACTTTAAAATTACCTTTAAGGCAAAACCTTCCAAAACATTAGTTATAAACAGTGAGAAATTTTCGTACATGAACTTCATTTGGTAGCAAGAGTGCTCGTAGGTTACAACGTCACAGAGATGTAGAGAAGTATAGAGAGAGGAAAATGGACTTACATCATTTGGGTAGCGATAACTTCTTTCACGTCGCCCGAACAACGACACATGGCTTCACAGAATTATGAGTTTAATCTTACCACAAGAACAATGGTCCAGCCCTGAGGGCTATATTGTTTTTGATTGGTTATAAATATTATTTCTGCTATCGATTCTTCACTAGCGTAACAGGGGGTACTGCGAACTCTGTCTGTTAGACTTTCGATCCATCTTCCCAACATCACTGTAGTATGGAGAAACATAAAGGTTCCCAAAGATGTTACAGGTCTTGCCCCTCGCCACAGGTTAGGTTTTTGTTTCCGCTAAATTCGCTTCGAGGCTCTAGCCAGCTGGTCGGGAAGTCAGGTGAATGTCTTTAAGATACCATTAATTATCGTAACTGAAAATCTTAAATCTAAGCGTACTGTTCATAATTATTCTTACTTTTTATTGCGTTCTTTATTTCGCCACACCGAGTGTACGGTCAATCCAAAACATTATTAACAAAGCATAAAAGAAGGGTAAGTATAAGATTGTTGGTGGTTTAATTAATATGATAAATAATCAGTCCACCATATAGTTCACTTTAAACTTGTTTTTTATTTTCCTAAAAAACGACGTCAAACGTTACTGTTTACATGAATACACACAATCCAGCGATTGTATACAACACTTCTTCCACAGACAATACAGTTCTTGGCAGTCGTAAATTGAGTAGGTGAAAACTAACTGTTTCTCTGTCTTGGATGATCGCTTTATATCAACTCCACCGAAATTTCTATAACACTTCAAAAACTTCCGCCAGATAATTCTCGAACATTAACAATACTTAAAAAATTGAAACGTATTAAAAACAATCAGAATTAATACATAATCATTTAGAATCAATACAAAATGGTCAGAAATGGAAATTAAAGATACTTAAACACAAAATTATTTACAGAAATCATTTTAAACTGTAGTAAATTGTCCTTTAGACATCGTAACTTGCCTTAATACTTGGAATTACAAACATTTAAGCAGTTCTCTTGCACAGTACTGTTCTTAAACATATTAAATGGCCTCTAATTAATTTCTTTACATAAAACAAAGTCTGTATACACTGATTTACAGTTAACTGAAAAACAAACATACAAGATCATATTGTTGTTGTTTTAGGTCGCCTCGACAGCGGGGTCATTAGCGCAAGATCATATTCAACCAAACTCTAGCATAATACAATTGCTTCATAAAATACAATTCCATTTAATTTTATATTTGAGGGCTGTTACAGTAAGCCTGTTTTCGCCCATCATATATTTTTAGATGTATGATTTTTAGATGTATGATCTAGGTTTAGTTACTGTAATAATTACTTGTAAACAAGAGTCAGCGTAATCAAAGTTACAACACACAGAATGGATGCGGGCGTTTCGTGAGCAGGAGCTGTGTGTGTGTGGGTAATGTATACATATCGGCAGGTGAGGCGGGTCGGGCAGGTGGGGTTGGGTCCGACGCAGGTGGATGTATGGCTCATCCATGTTGCATGCGGCGCCGCAGCGCGTCTGCATGTTGCATGAGGCGGCCCCGGATCGAATTCTTCCTCGCTGTCTCGTCGACAAGACGCGGGATCGTCAATCTCGCCAGCCCACCTAAGCCAAGTGGAAACGCTTCGGGACAATCCCAGCCGCACCACTTTTCAAAAACGGAGGCAATACAAGTAGGAGGGGAAGAGTCTCTGGATATCATCTAATTAGCTAGACTGGAGCGAGATTGTGACCGTCGCTGATACGGGGGTTAGCGGGTTCGAGCCCTGGTGGTGGAAGAAATGTTTATCTTCAGCACTTGGTCGGCAGGGTGGTAGGGATGGTGGTGCACACTTCCTAATCACCAAATTGTGCACCAAAAGTCCTCAGTTAAATCCCAAACCTCTCTACAGTGCGTATGGAGTGACGGTATACAGTACAATTGAAAGTGGTTCATCTGTCGGATGGGATCTATAAGCTGCGTGGCGGTAAGGTGTCTTTCAGAAGAGTAGATCTGAGTGGGCCGACACCAGTTTTCACACTCTACCTTATTTCATCTCTTATTCAAAATTACTGACCAGAATAATACACAGAAGAATGGAAAGGATAGTAGAAGACATAGTAGGTGAAGATCAGTTTGGGTTTAGGAAAAATCGCGGTACAAAGGAAGCAATTCTGGCTGTAAGATTAATACTCGAAGGGCGGATCAAGAAAAACAAAGATACTTTCATGGCATTTGTTGATTTAGAAAAAGCTTTTGATAATCTTAGGTGGGAGAAGATGTTCAAAATTTTAAAGAAGTCAGGTCTAAAGTATCGAGATAGAAGTGTACTATATAAACTATATAAGAATCAAGTGGCTGTAATGAAAGTAGAGAATCATGAGAGACAAGCATCAGCTAAAAAGGGCGTGAGACAATGTTGTAGTGTATCCCCGTTAATATTCAACTTGTATGCAGAGAAAGCAATAAAGGAAGTAAAAGAAAAATTTCCATGTGGCATAAGTGTTCAGGGAGAAACAATTAGTATGCTACGATTTGCTGATGACATTGTCTTGTTAGCCGAAAGGGCTGAGGACATTGAGAAATTACTGAGTGGCATGAACGAAATACTGAAGGAAGATTTTGGACTGAATATAAATCAAAGTAAGACTAAAGTGATGAAATGTAGCAGAAATGATACCAATACTAGTAGATTAAATATAAAAATAGGATCGGGTGCAATTGGAGAAGTAAGTGAATTCTGTTACTAAGGAAGCAAAATTACAACCGATGGCAGAAGCAAGAATGATGTTAAAAACAGAATAGCACGAGAAAAAAGAGGCTTCATGAAAAAGAGAAATCGTTTAGTTTCAAATATTGATCTAGGAATTAGAAAAAACTTTTTAAAACTCTTTGTGTGGAGCACAGCACTTTACGGTAGCGAAACATGGACTTTAAGAATACCGGAAAGAAGGAAAATTGAAGCATTTGAAATGTGGTGTTACAGAAGAATGCTGAAAATTAAGTGGACAAAGTAAGAAACGAACGAGTTTTGGAAATGATGGTTGAGGAAAGAAGTTTGTGGAAGAAGCTTACAGAAAGAAGAGACAGGCTGGTAGGTCATATTTTCAGACATGCTGGATTAGTTAATTTGCTGGTGGAGGGAACGGTTGAAGGTAAGAACTGTAGAGGAAGACAGAGACCAGAATATATGAAGCAGATAATTGAGGACGTGGGTTGTAGGGAATATGTAGAGATGAAGAGGTTAGCACAAGATAGGAAGAGTTGGAAGATTGCATCAAGCCGGTCGAAAAACTGATGATAACAAAAAAAAAAATCAACACACTATCACTGTCATCCACAGTTACAACAACAATTACGAATACTATCGCACTGGTGAAAGCAATGGGAAACCACTCAGTTTCATCTTCAGAGATGTTTCCAAAATATCCGCCTAAACCGACTATGGGCAAGGCGTTGACGAATCAACAAGAATGAGACTAGAAGGATTGATGTAACGCTTTCAGTGATGAATGTGATAATAAAGTCTAAGTATTTGAAATAGTAAGCTTGTGTTGTGTAAACGGCCTTATAATGGGCAAGAATAAAGCTGACGCTCTTTGAATAGTCGTACAAATTAATAATCAGTCCTAAAAATGTGTTAAGTGGGGGCTACTCTTGTTCGGTGTGGTAATGGATTTATTACCGATGTTATTAGGTAAACGTTTTTATTAAAAAAGAAAGGTGTAACCACACTTGAAACGTCTGGCTAGGGGACCAGTTACACTTGTAACATCAGTCCAGCCAATATAGGCTACACGAAGGGACCTCACATCTTTTTAATGTGTTGTTAGTTACAATAGTTACACGTACACACTCGTTACGTTAGCGAATGAGTGCTGTGTGTAGTAACAGTTCGGTACAATGATTAATTTATTTATGCCCGATCTATATAAACTATTACAAAAAGCTGGTTAAATGAAACTGTGAGTTGCTTTGCCTGGAAGTTAAGTGTTCAGTGTCGTTCAGCCAGAAATCAGCGAATCTCATTGCTGCTGGAGTAGACAATGCTAGTTCAGACTTGTACAGATGAGCAGGTGGGTAATTGGCAGCAAAGACAGTTCAATCTCGCATCGCATTCCCACCTGTGCAAGTTGATCTTGCACTTTCTAAACCGTGCGTGGAGGCATTTTAAGATTTTCAAGAAGGGCCAGTTTTGGTCATTTGCTGGTGTAAGAAATTCAGCATATCTAATACACGGTGCTGTATTTTCATATAATAACAATGAAATACTGCTTTATGTTTGCTAACAGTCTGAGAACAAATCCTTTCTCGAGACTTTTAATTGCTAAACAAGACATACTTGCCGAAAGAAAATTACTGCCACAATTTAAGCCTATGGAAACCCATAAAGGGGCAAACAGCTGTGGTCCCAAGGTGCATAATATCAATGTTGTATTGGGCAGATCCAATGATCAGTGCTCCCTTTACTAGGGAGAATCGTAAATACATTAGGACCCATCTTAAGGACTACAGCAACAACCAATTTCTCACAGATAAACTATTTGTAACGTCCATATGTAAACTAATATCTGCTTTGACATTTGAAAAGGTTTTGCATCTTCTTGCTGAAGATTTCATTGGCCACCATACTGCTTGAGATTACGATGAAATTAATTATGATGGAGAAAGAATTGAGACTTGGTTATAATCCAACGGTCTACGTGTCATGCAGGACAAAAAATTACCTTCCTCTTTCAGCTTTGGGAGATAGTGAAGGGGGGACAATCCCAATTTTTTTCTTTGTTAACCTAGATGTAGTGCCAATACACAAAATTCTTGCTATCGCTGGAGTCATCAAAGAAACTCTCTTTTAACCGAAATTTTAACTTCCACAAAGTAAACCGGCAGAAATAGATGAATTCTTGAATCAGCTCCTATGTATTATAATGATTTCGTAGAAACAGAGAAATATGTATAAATGAAATTAATTCCAAGAAGGTATAGAGTGGAATATATTCCGTGATTTTTCTATATAATAACTATAGTATAAAATATGAATCAGTCGTCGAAATCTCAAATGAAATGGTGTGGACTTGAAAGAAGAATGGGAGACATTAGAATACCAATACTTGTAGCGAAATGGAAAGTTGATGGGAGGAGAAAAATAGGAGTACCCATGTTTACTTGGCTCCAATATGCGCAAACAGCAATGAGAAGGTTTGGTGTAGAAGAGGAAAATAATCGTACATAAAACTGAAGTATCTGTAGAAATATTTTAGGAGATTAAGTTGGATTCTATGTACCAAGTTTTGATTGTTATATTCGACAAAAATCATTTTAGTGATGAAAATTTCCTGGCCAAAAAAAAAAAAAAAAAAAAAAAAAAAAAGAAAGAAAGTGAGAGAGAGGGGCTGTCTATTTCTCAGAAGAAATATCATTGCTTAGAGGAGTGTCTTCAACTGTGTTCAGACGCTTTGAACCTATCTACTGTACTGGCGTATCGACTACGGTTGCGATCACGGGAAATCGGCTGGCTGAGAAACGGGTGTGACGTAAGGGTCGGCCCCCATTGATCTTCAGGGAAAGTGCTCTCAAGCTAAAAGCTTTGTATTAGCTGCTAGGCCCGAGGACTGGTGTGCTAACAGTGCAGACTGGAGAGCTATCAAGGTGTTTACTGCAAGTTACATGCTGTGTGTTCAGCAGAAAGCGTCCTCCTACCGGAAGGTGGCCAAAGAAAACAGCAACCTCTCTCGTACAAGCTGAAATAATTCAGTGAGTGTCATTTTATTTTGTACACATTTAATAACGTGAATTTATGCATTGAAAAGAAGGGAACATCTTGATCTTTAGCCTAAATGACTGTGAATAGTCACAAAGTACTGCAACACAGTAGAACATAACAGAACCTGGTCCAGAAAAGACTATGCAGCTCCTGAAAATCAGAGTGAAAACCTATTTTGTAGAGTTTCGTACCTGTAAAGGAAAACAAGGCCCCTATGATTGTCCCACGTTGTCGAAATGTCAAGTTGTTACTCACAGGCCTCTTGGTCTTAGACTTTACGTAGCTGATACGTTATCTTGAATTAAATATAATGCTATTTCGAAACTTTGTGAAATAATGCTCTAGGTGGGAATCGTACGTGTGGGGCACAAATGCTTCATGAAGCAGAATATTAAATTAAAAAAAAGTAATAATAATAAAGACGCCAATGTCTGCCGTAGTATCAAAATTGTCTTTTTTTTTTTTTAATGAGGTCTACCTCAAAAACAATGTTATTTATTTCAAATTAGTCTTCAGTGTTGACCAGATGTTCTATTCCTCAAAAAAAACAAAAAACAAAAAAAAAAACTGCAATGCATATATCTGTCATAGTTTATAAGTTACAAGCAAAACAGTTTTGGTAGGAGTTATTTTGCCATATAACAATATTATTTTATTGAAAGTTCTCTTAAATCAACGAAAATTAAATTCTAATGGATCTATTATGTCATAAAACAATAAATTTGAATAGAATCTAACGATAGTATTAGCTCAGGGCACAGCAACATCTTGAAGTGTTTGTAGTACATAAGATCGGATTAGGCTACCTATATAGAAAATACGTAGGGTATGGAACACTCATTGCACGAAACTTATCTTGTCACACTTGGTTTTTTTTTTTTTTTTTTTTTTTTTTTTTTTTTTTTTTTTTTGTATTAGTGTCTTTGAAAAGTCGAGCAGTACTAAAATACCGTAACCTTCGATAGAAACCTTCTGGTAGTGGCACCAATTTAATAAAATTTTGAAACGATGTACATTTCGCAAAAACAGTTTTTCCGTTTGGTATTAGCTCTGTGAAACAATGTCACTTTTACTATCTCAACTGTTAGCATTAATGATCTTCTGCAAGAAATTATCTTTCGACTGGTAAATATGTCAGTCTGTTAGCAGGTCAGCACATACAAGAGTCAAGTATCCCAGCGTGCTGTGATTTTCTATTAAATTATTTGTAGTTTAATACAATCGACAGTGGCTGAATGTCGAAGAAGGATTTATGTATAATCCAATACCAGATTCATCAATTTTGAAAATTCGATATACGCGTATAGATCACAAATTACATAAATTTTACTAACGTACCTTATATACATTAACTGAAGTGAAAGGACCTGATCTTATTGACTATACCAGAAAATAATTGTTATCAAGCAGTTATTTTTTTGAAACAGTGATTCATTTTCCCAGAATTCAACGTTGAGTCAGATCTTATTCTTGTTTGAAAGTTTTTACAGCCGTATAAGAAAAGGATTTACGTTCTTAGTTACAGAAATACTGTTCTACGGAGAAGAGAGAGTCGTAAAACTCTCACACAAGGAGAACTTTCGCCGGAAATAAGAGATACAATCAGAATTTAAAGCACGATAAAGTAGCTTTGAATTTAATTAAAAATAAAGTTGTTATTTTTTATCAGTGATGTTAAGTGACATCATCGTAAAATGTTGCAAATTGTGTAAATAAAATTTACGACCGTGTTTAATTAGTTTATTTTGTTTTTCTACTTCTTTCATTATGGTCCACAACAAAAGATGAAATGAAAATAATGTGTTAATAACCTAAGTAATGCCTTCTTCCATGTTAAGCCCAAAAACTGATTTATTCTGATAAGTGAATTGGCTTGACCTGAATGATATTCCTTTTCTTTGCTTGTAGTAATGCTGCTCTCGTGAAATGAGATTCTGTTAGTTAAAAAAAAAAAAAAAAAAAAAAAAAAAAAAAAAAAAAAAAAAAAAAAATTTTATAGAGTTGATGACGATTATTAAATGTGAATATTATTTGATAATATTCAAGGAAAATGATGTCTAAAGCAAAATGACATTGAAATTCAATCCAACGAGGATTAATAAGGTGATTCAATAATAAGAATGCGTAATAAATAATACAACCATTTCAAAGAAGTTAAAACTATAGAGAAAGATAATTCATTGCACTGCAGTCCTGTTACTAATATCATGTGAACGGCAAATGAAGCAAAAACCTGGTTTTTATGTATTTTTTTCCTTCAGTGCTACATTTCATAATCTGATTCAGGAGTTTGAGAACGACAATTCTGCCAATGTCATCAAAGTTTGAAAAGAGCATATGCAAAATTATTTAATTGCAATTCAATAATCAATTTTTTGTTAAGGAGCCTGAAATACTCAGTGGAATTTGAATTTAATGAACATAAATCAGATGCAATTAATTGAAAGTAAATCACACACTAATACTAAAACATGTAACCAAACTATTTTTTTAATGAATAAAAAAAAACCTATATGATTAGTGACACGTCATGAGCAGTGTTTCAACCTATCTACAAAATAAAAAGTTTAATGCGTTCCTAACAGATATAAATGCATTTGAACGAATTAACTGGCTCTGGAAGCGTTTGCAGTTGGGTTTTTCAGAAATGGATTTTGATTCCTCTGGTCTTTCCAAGATAGGTAAATGATCTCCGATTCATTTTGTGTTGGACACAAATCATGGCACATTTTACCGATGATATAAGGCAAGCCCTCATCCGAAAGCAGAGTCTCTTGCAAGGCAGCGATATCTACTCGCAAACGCAGCAGTTCCCTGTCGATGATAGATGTTTTCCTCAGTTCAGGGATGCCATCAGTTGGGGTGTCAGATCCTGGTAACATGGTTCTCACATTCCACGAGGCGAATCTCGTTGTCGTTATCAGGTTTTTATATGGTTTATAACTGTTTTTCTTTGTGCCAGGTGATTGCTTCTCTCATCGTTGTTACAAGCACTGTGACATGCTTGCTGCTCCACACACCTATAGAAGCGCAAGATGAGGGGCGGATCAGTACCTAATTGGCTGGGGGCTGCCCAGCTTGAGGCGGGCGGTAACTGATCAATTAGCCACAATGGACTATCCCACCGACAGAAATCACCCCTGGCGCTCGTGCGCACGCCCATCAGCACAGAGCTCATAACCGGTGACTGTGACTCCCCGTGTTGTTTCCGCACCTTGACAGGTACGTGTGAAGTGTCCTCTCCACGTCACTACATCGCCTGGGACGGAGTTAGAAGCCATGAACTTGCCCAGCATTCGTGACTTCCTCTCGACCTCGACAGCTAGTTCTGCAGGGGCAACGGGTCGCCACGTGCAGAGCCATCTCGGTTGCAGGAGTTGCCGACTTGTTCGGGTAGAACCCTAATGTCGCCTACGGTACTCCGGATCCGTTGCCTCATCCGCCAGCAGCGCCGTACCGAAGATCTTCTTCTCCGCCGTTGTTGCCGTTGAGGACTTCACCCGTAACCCTGTGCAAGGGGGCTGCGATATACCCCGCAGAACTGCACTCAACCCTAGCGACAGCTGAGTCACTACAACTATCATCTGTGAAGATGCTGTGGCCAATATATATAAGGCAAGATATCATTGACTTAGCAAAACCTAGACTAGGTTACTGATACAGAGTCAAATTAGAGTAAAACGTATGGGATAAAAGGAGGTGACGAATGTAATTTCAATACATCCTTGTATATATTCGGAGGTACGAATTTAAAACTGGAACGAAAGCTTTAATGATTTGTATAGGATCTAAGTTTCCAAACATTTTTGTTGGAAATTACGATTTGAGAAACTTACTTCAAACAATAAAATCTCATTTTTTTAAATTTTTTATCCTCAAGCACATCAAGGAAGTTCAAAATACCCGCACAAAGTATGAACGCACACACGTCTGTTATAATAAATTTTTCTGGATAATTATTGTTGATACTTTACAATTAACTGTGAGGCAGAACAGAACAATTGACTATCAAGTATAAAGAGAAATAAGCTTCTATGCAAATTACATATTTAACGTCCGCCAACAAAGTAGCAAATTCTTTTGCTGTAACGCTGTAGCCTCGAATTCTGGAGTATGTAGTGTCGAACAAAAATCCAAATTTCGGTTTTTCATGGTTTCCCGAAATCATTCCAGGTGACAGCAGGATGGTTGATCAGAAGGACATGGCCAAATTTCTTCCCGTTCCTTTTCTCCAAGTCCTTTCCCGCCTTTAATACATCGACGTCGATGAAGTGTAAAACCGTAAGCCCATATTATTCTTTTCTTGTAGCACATTTCCAGATTTAAAATAAATTTTACCAGAGTTAAACGCAATGTTTACTTACTTTTATTTTTCAATGCAATTGTTGCTAGAAACATCTCGAAATTGTATTCATAAACGAGAACTCCGAGTTTTATTTTCAAGCATATGCTTTCATCCAAAGCACATTGAAGGAAGCATAGTTGTCATATACTACTTCACTGACAAGTTGCTATTATCTGATCACAGTAAAGAAATTTCTCAGCATAAAAACAAGATACCAGCAATCAGGCAGTCATCTTGATGTAACTTTTGCTGTGGTTAGGGAAATTGGCGGGTGGGTGAGAGCGCGCTGTTGCCGCACTTGGGAACATTCTCGCGTAGCGCTCTCTTTCTAACACTAGAAAATGGCAACTCCAAGTGTTCTGTGTTGCCCACTATGAGCGTCAACGCAAAAACTGTTGCTACGAGCAAACAGATGAATTCAGCTGCTAAGTGCACGGTTTGGCAACAACGCATTCGAAGCCACCCTTCAATACGCCTGCCCACAGCTGTAATACCCACAGCCTGTAGTATTTTTTATTTTTAATTAAACGGCTGTTGTTTGCAAGTCGGACTATCCTCATAAAGCTAAGACACTAATTCGATGCCAAGGAAGTAAATTGTAGAACATTCTTTAAAAGCTGATCTGAAAGTAGTTACTCAACGAGAGTGCAATATTGCTCCTTATTGGCCCCAGCATTGTGGTTGGCGTCACCGTTGTTCTGAGAGTTATTTTAGAAAAGTTCGTGTTCCTGTAAATGTAATGTATGATTTCACATTAGGAAATATCCATCGTTAGCGAAATCAAAGATAATGCCGATAAAGCAAATCGCTGAAGCCATCAAGGTCCTATCACCAAGGTTGCATTAAACATACTACAACATTATCTTTATATTCCAATGATTCCCGTGCCAAGTCGTTTATAATATCATAGTGTTCCACGATGCGCAGACAAATCTAGCTGCCCTCGCAAAGTATTTAAACAAGTTCATGATAATGGTTTCAATTTCTTAATCTCTCTAATTAAAGTAGAAATGATAAAATAATCACTGCCACTGCCTACTGATATGTCTTGGTTAAATCGATTTGTTATTAAGTGATATTTTAACATATTTATATTTTATTTCTTCAACCATGAATTGTAAGTTTACATTATAATCATACGAAATCCATACTTTAATGTCTTTGTGCCTAATAGGCAGACGATTTTTGCCACTTAGCTTAATTGGAATCTGGCCTATTGAACGAAATATCATTTTCAGATGCCTCAGTAATTGCACACAATTTTCTCTTTTATGAGTATTCTCTACAGTAGTATGTATAGCCCTATCGTAAATGAACAACACTAGCGTTACTTAAAATAGCTAATAATACAGTATATGTAGCAATACACCAATGGCACCGCAGTGTTCACTTCCACTTCCTTGTGTGTTTGCTTCCTGACTCGTGATAACGCCGTCTAGGAAGAAAAATCCTGATTAGTTTCAGTGGTTTTAACCTATTAATTACCACTCTACAACTCACTGTGCCATATGATTGGCAGGTATTCAGTTCCATACAGTAGCTTTACATCCTCCGCATATTTCATTTGAAATGTCTCATGTATATGTCGCGTGTTAGTCAAGCCAACTGCGACACTTACCCGAATTGTGAGTCCGTCCTAAGACTTACTTACTGTCTATTGAGGTTGAGGTTGAGCTGGATCTGCAAGCATCTAGCTAAGAATGGAAACAGAGACTTAGCATTACTTAGTTACAATGACGTAGGCAGCTCCTTGGAATGATCTGAATATATGTGGCTCGTCGATTTACTTCAAAAACTGATACAAGGCAGTAATTTAAAAAAAAATTGTTACACAGGTCGGAGGCTTTTTCGATAGTGAATCAGTGGATCATCAGATCCAAAATGGTAGCTATTGCTTCCAGAGTAAGAGGAGGTTAGAACTGTGAAATTTGCCTAGAGATGGCGGACTTGGCGGTTATGGCTTAATAACAGGAATGCCCTACATAAATTTACATCGTGGACTGCCCCGCATCTCAGTGGCCATGTATCGTCTCTGGGGTCTGAAAGTGGGGAACGGTCGTTTCCCATTGGCTGGTTATCACGCCGTCTTGACGTGTACGTGCTGCCTCTCGTAAACACGTAGTGGGTCTGCGGTTCCCACAGTAGGACTGCCGCGCGACTGCTCAGCGACCTTGGAGGACGGCGTCAAGTATAGTGGTGTGGCTTTACACCTGGCTTGGGGTTTCTTAAGACTAATAAATGTCTCCAAAAATTAATACCCGTGACAACAGCTCGTTAACTGAGATTTACGTGAATTATCTCCCCCAAACATATGTATAGATAACACAGCTACTCCCGATTTGATTGTATAGTACAATGGCACCCCATTCTAGACAGAACAATTGTGAAATAATGCTGTCAGTACCAGATTCTTAAACAAAAAATTTTTTGGTTTGGTCTAACATATTACGTTACTTATTTTAATTAGAAGGAAAATAATGCATTGCTCCTGAAAATTAATGGGACGATACAAAATGATTAAGCTACAGCGTGAAACTAATTGAAGAATGTTAATTTTAAATTAGCATTCATCCTTTGGACGTGTGCTTGTAGTATGGAAATCTCTATTCATGTTTTGAGCTTATTTGCGTACATAAAAATATTAAAGTAACCTCAATTAACTTTTTGTTCATACTTTTGTTTTGGTCTTAACTCCAAATTTGTGACTGAGAATGTTGCTGCCTTGTCGAAGTAGCACGTCAGATGTATTGTGGTCTATAGTATTGGATCTGAAACGTAACTTTAGAGATTTTTTGTTTAAAAGTGTGTTAGCTGATAACTTATCGTAATAATCACTTCCCCGCATTGACTGTTGAGTGCTATACCATTTGCATTTGCGTGGATTAGAAATGAAATGTGGTCACTGTCAATAAACATGTCAGACGTTCCAATTTAAATTGTTTTTTTGGTCCAATCTCAATACAATATAAACAATGTTATTATTCAATATAAGTTACGACATTTCTCTTTTTTTTAAATAAAAATATTTGGTTAGATAGATTCCGTTCCTTAAAGAAAATGTCTCTAGTGACATTTCTTCGACAGCTCAGTTTCATTATCACCGAAAGCATTTTATAACACAACGGTGTTTTAATTTCTTCTCAGATATATGATGAATTAATTTTTTCTGTACAAGTACATTATGCAGTAATTAATTTTCTCCCGCCTTGATTAAAGTGCCCATTCAGTTCTGAACAAACAGAGTAGATTACTTCTTGTACGCACGCTCAAGGCGCTGTTACCGATATGTTTATTTTTGAAGTGCTGCTCTGAAATTACGGTTTAAATTTGAATCCTACTGTACAGTGGAGCAAGTATCCTTATATTCAAATAAATATTCACAATCATGTGTAACTGTGCCTGCATATCTAGTGAATACTGATTATGCGGCTAAATATATTTACTAATCGAGAAATAAACTCACTATGAAAAATAAATCATGTATGAATTTAGATTGTATATTTCTTTACGCGGTATTCAGAGCGTTATAACAGTTTTTTATTTTATTATTGATTTTATTAAGATTTGGGTGGTTATAACAATAAATACTGTTTAAAAACACGTCAACTATAACGCATTTAGGAAATTATAAACACGTTAATTTTTCTAATATATATGACATTTATCACAGAACTATACTGTGTACATGGCTAATTACTTGTTGTCAACTTCACAGAAGGAAGTTGACAACATGTACCAGATGCACCATGCTAAACAAGCTATGACGCAATTGTAGTGTTATATTTTAAAAGTATCTAAACCAAAATTAATTTGAAAGTTTCTTTTGTTTCTAAAGTAAAATTTTCTAATTACGGAATTATTCAAACATCATCAAAAGGTTTCTGAAGGGTTAGTAGCATAATTTTGTTTCTGAAATTTATTAATAGCTTTTTTATGTGAAAGTTGGTACATTGATTTGAGACGATCGTTTTAATGTGTTGCTCTTAAAAACCATAGCTCACATTACTTCTTGGTAGCGAAGTTTTATTTTAAAGGTGAAGGCACATAAAAATAATTTTAATATTAGAAATCAATTACGTACTTTATATTTCATTTATTCTCATCATTGGTTCAATAAATACATTTAATTATCACATCTGCATGGTTCTTCGCATACATTTGATTTATAAATATATCTGTGTAATTTAATGAGATTTAGAATAAAATGCATTTCGATCATTCTTGTCACTTGTATTGGCCACACTTTTGAAAACGTCTGCCATAAGTTTTCCGTATAATTACTCCTTTTTTAAAACTCATTTTTCATCCTTTTCATGCTTCAGATATTATTTGTATTTTTAAAAAATATGGTGTATGTTTTTTAAAGTGTAGATACTGTTTTTGATAGCATGATTTCAAATTTCACAATTTCACGTTTCTCGTAACACGGTAATGTCTTTATCCGTCAGGGAATTTCATAATAATTTAAACACTACACTTAATAACATTGTTTCCGTACGGAATATTTTAGCTAAGATCATTACATATCTAACCTCTATTTCCGTTGTGGTCCCGAGATAAATTCCTGCTTCTACTTACGACAAGAGTTTATTTTTGTGTTTTAGCATATTTGCAAAATCTGATTCCAGAATTTCTACGCCAATTTGTAATCAAATCGAGGTAATTATTAATCATGCTGCCAGTAGTGTAAAAAGTTCACCAATAGGGGTCGTAGTATTCACCCCACAGTGCACTAGGGAACTGTATCAATAATACTACGCTTAGAATCGAATTTCTAACAATGTAATCGTCTGACAGTTTAGGTCAGAGGTCACAGTGCATTTATGTTATTTCATCGACAAAACCACTTTGTTTCATTCGTCCCGCAATGTTTAAACAGCGGTATTATAGGCCGAATACCTGAAAAAAAGTTTGAGGATAGCATACTAAAAATTCTAATTATTTTTTATAAGTGCGCTTGTGAAATTGTTGTTTGATTTTATTTATTCTAGTACGCCTTTTGCCCCCCTTGGACGTATCGTTAGATTACTTTTTTTATCTGCTTAACGTCTCTATAACAGCGAGATGTTTATAGACGGTAAAGGATGGGGTGCAAGGAATGGGAAGGAATTCGGCCATGGCCTTTTGAAGGAAGCATCCCGGCGTTAAATTACTATTTTCCTGCAATATGTTTTCAGTGTTTAACTTTTCTTTTTTTAACTTCTTAACGTCTCTTAACAGCGAGGTCTTTAGAGACGGGAAAGGATGGGGGTCAAGTAATGCGAAGGAAATCGGCCATGGCCTTTTGAAGGAAGCATCCCGGCATTTGCTTGGAGTGATTTAGGAAACCATGGAAAACCCAAATCTGGATGCCCGGGCGGGGATTCGAACCGGCGTCCTCCAGAATGCGAGGCGAGAACGCTAACCGTTACACCACCACGCTCGGTTTAACTTTTGTACAGAACGGAGATATAAACGTAAATGGTTCATATCGTACAGAAAACATTTGAAAAGAGCCTATACAATTACTTGCAATACTTACGATAAGAAATCATTTTCTACCAGTCTCCATCACTACCACACCGTTGTTGTTCAGGAGCATATGATGGAGACATTGTCATTAACTGTTATTAGCAAACGAATCGAAAACATGGGAAGACAGATACCGAGAAAAAATTTCGTTCCAAGAATCAAGGCGGCATCTGGATGCGCAAAAGCTCGAAGGAACTGTATTCACTGACCGAACGATTTAACTCCTTTGCACGGAAAAGACGTACATAATTCTGCGGACATAAAATACGAATGGATGACTAGCGACTGACCAACGGAACCCAACAAACCAAATGCAAGCTGGCTTGCAGAAACTCGGAAGGACCTTGCAGAAGTCAACCTAGACTCACTGACATCTACATGGAGTATATATAGACAAAAATCACTGGACATAAATTAGCACCTAATATCCCTTCTTTTTTTTTGTAACTGCTTTACGTCTCTTTTTAACATCGAGGTCTTTAGAGAAGGGAAAGGATGGGGGGCAAGGATGGGGGCAAGGAATGGGAAGGAATTCGGCCATGACCTTTTTGAAGAAAGCATCCCGGCATTTGCCTGGAGTGATTTGGGGAAACCATGGAAAACCCAAATCTGGATGCCCGGACGGGGATTCGAACCGTCGTCCTCCCGAATGCGAGGCGAGAACGCTAACCGTTACACCGCCCTGCTCGGTCCTAATATCCCAACAGCAAAAAATCTGAAACTCAGAAATGCATAGACTCAAGAGAGACGTCAAGCCCAGAGCGATAGGATGAGAATGTTGAGGGAAGATAAGAAGAACAACAATAATAAGGAAAATTTAAATTGATGGTTCGACGCGCTCCTTGGTGAGTTAAACGGTATGTAAACAAAAACGTTCTGTGAAAAAGTTAAAAACTGATAACACACTGCAGAAAAAAATTACATGCTGAAGAGACCTCGACGAGAGGCGAAATGCGTCCGAGAAAAAATAAAATCAAACAACAGGTCCATTGGCGTACTTATTAAATAATAATTTTTATTTCAAAAAGAATTTGCAGAAGGTGTACCTACAACAATCCGTAATGCTAGTTCGTCTGTATTACAAACTGACAAATTGATAGGCTAAATTGATCTGTTTATTTCTTTTCGAGGAACCTAAATTTGATGTAAGTAAATAGAAATGAAACATATTCGATGCGAAGATAAAAAAAAAGATATAGTAAGTTTATGTCTTTGCACGTTGAGCAATATTGAGAACTGTTTGGAGTGGTCTGTACCGAGTGAGATATGTTTGTACGTTTGTTGAGCCTTCTGTGGGAATCAGTTCCTCGAGGACGATGGCGCTGTGTTGATGGATTGGGTTGCGGGGGCGGCTGTGCTCACGGGTCGAGGCCGGAGGCGGGCGCCGCCCCCTCCTGTTGTCACGTGTCCGTCTGCGGGAGGCGGCAATATGTTCGCCCCCGCACGTCATCATCGGGGATGTGCTCCTCTATCGGCTGCTCGCCTTCCGCCGCCATCTGGTCGCGAACCTGCCGAAACAGCCAACTGTAAGAACGGACGTAATTCCGTAGGAGTATTTTCCACTGAGCCATCTAATCTTAATGCAGTATTTAGTTATATTTTCACCTGTATAAGTGTACGGCATTTTTAGGTTATGTTATACCATGACAACAAAAATCATTTTGAGGAGCAACAATACTACTAACTTATTATCAGCAGTTCCAACAGATTAAGTTTAACGAATTTGAGGGGGAATTGCAGTTGATAATGCCACATTAAATCCCACATAAAACTATAGAACATGAAGAAATTTTGTATCGTGTAAGGTCAAAATTAGTTAATTATCAGATCTTCTGCCAATTTCGCAGCCGATTGCAATAAATTATGGATCCCGACATTATTCAGACTCACAAATGTTGTTCGCCACTAGCCGATCGCCGAATAAAAGTACTTGACTCCATCGTATAAGCAAAAAATTAATGAAAGAAAGGATGGTTTGTCGTTTCGTTTCACTTAGAAAGAAAATTTACTGCAACAATCACTTGGCTGACTTGGTAACTGGAAGTGTTCTTATTGCAAAATTATTGCCACTGCTATATTTAATACACAGGAAAGTGTTAATATTAAAAAAAAAATAAGGAAACTGCTTCCTGCCTCTGTGATATATATTCAGCAAATGTGTTTGTTTATTGCACATGACACTGTATTTAGAAGCTCCTTGTTGTTACTGTTCACTACATTGAAGGTATCATACCACGGACCATAGACGTAATTAAAATGACGCGCAAACTATGCAGGTCTAGAACCAAAACCGCTACAGAACGATTTATCAACATTTTACAATTGCGCAGAAGCATTGTAAGGTACCAGTTTTTTCTATATGGTTATATCGTTACTGAAATACTATTTACATTTTATACAATCAGCACAATCGACTACTAATCTTCGAGATTCCTTCAGGTCTTCATGGCTGTCGGATACCTCGACATCACAAACTCATATAACGGACACTGTCTGCCATTCACAATGTAACGAGGAAGACAATTTAAAATGAATCTGCTTTTGAAGAATCCACTTCAAACGAAATATTTGCGTATAATATTTATTTTATTGAAAGAACAATTTGCTACATCGATTCAGTGACCTAAATAATGACGTTAATGCTTCTTGTCATATGTACAAAAAATTATGTATCAGAATCACTTGCGTATTTTCAACAGCCTCTAGAGTGGAATTTCAGTATAAGAAAATAATAATCATAGACTGACAAATCTGGAGAGTAGGGTAGATGACTGAGTATAAACTATAAACACTTGTTTCATGCAGTTGTTTGTGAACAGAACAAAGACTTTTTAAAAAACATCAACTCTTCAAACTATTTGTAGCTTTTAGCTCAATTGTAACATGTTTCCATCGCGAATAGTTCAATCGTTCTAAACCCCACTACTGCTCACCTGCTCGACCTCTCTGAAGACCCTGATGAGGTTCCTGCCAGCGAGTTTCTGCAGATCCTCCGCAGTCCATCCTCCTGTTGCCATCAGCTCAGCCAGCAGGTACGGGTACCGTGACACGTCCTCCAGGCCCAGCGGGGTGCTGCAGACAACGTACACAGAGCACAAGTGAACAGGGAACATCGCCAAAAGATTCCTTAACAATCATTTATGTACCATTATTGGTATAAAGAGCCTGGAGAGTAATTTGGCCGCTTAAGTATATGAGTATTGTGAGAATTGATTCTTTCCCGGCGTACTTCTGGTAAAAATTCTTCCCGGGTATTCTGCCGGATAAGTTCTTCTGCCATACACGACGTTTCGACAATTCTCCGCTGTCTTCATCAGGTGGACTAAAAGCCAGAGTTACTACTATGAAGATACGGCACCGACTGATATGTCGTCACATTAGTAACTCCGACTTTTAGTTTACCTGATGAAGACAGCGGAGAAGCTGTTGAAACGTCATGTATGGAAGAAGAACTTATCCGGCAGAACACCTGGGAAGAATTTTTGTTAGGCGAATATTGATTAGCATCTAATCAATCTGACCGTCTAATCTGTCTAGTTTAACCTAAATGCTTTATTAATGGTGTTGAAATGAGGGAAGCTTTCTGGAATATCAAGAGACAATAAAGTAAACTTGTCAGAACTGAATTAAAGGCTATAAATATTTTTAAATCCCAGCAAATAATTGCATTCGCCTGGAGGATCTTATATTCCGCTTTCACTCACATTATTAGTGGTAGGGACGATAGTGTTTGTGAACATTGCAGTACCCAGAAAGGATTGTCTGAATAATTCGAAAATTGGAGGATGTGTAGGCCAGTGGAACAATAATAAGTGATCAAGGTGTCATAGTAATGGCGTGCCCAAAAGCGCCATCTTTCGTGGGAGCTGGTAGGCTAGTGTTACGCCAAGCTCAGTCGGTGTACAGCCGTCAAATGAAGTGGAAACGTTCAAACAAGTGGTATGCATCGCCGACGTCAAAGAGAGAAATATCAGCAAGTGAACTAGTTCAAAAGTAACAGAATGATTGGACACTGGGAGACGGGTTGTCGTACCGTGTCGTTGCAACTTGTCCAGGCCAGCGATGCGTGTGTGCAACCCGTCGATAGAAGAGGGTCGTACACAGCGACCGTCGGATACTGGACTCACACTGTGACCACAGCGCGGGTTGATCGCTGTCTAGTCCGCATGGCTATAACCGACAGAACAGTTTCGTCCACTGCGTTGGCTCAACGAGCACTGATAAGGATGTTGACATATCTGTGTCTATTGTTCGACGCCGTCTGCTCAGAAGTGGGCTGGTGACACGCATGGCAATGCGTTGGATTCTATTAACCAGGAACCCCATTACTCAGACTGCAATGGGCAAGTTAATCCGTCAGTGGCGTTCTGAGTGGCAAAATGTAGTGCTATTAGACGAGTCCCTCCACTTCAACTTATCCTACAGTAGGGTGGCGTACCAGTAAGACGCTACCGTGGTGATCAGGCAGACTGTACTGTTGAACGACTTAGCTAACAAATGCCAAAATCAATCTTCGGGGTGCCAGTGGCTATAATACGCAATCTCACATCCTACTAAGTGAGGGCAATCTGATCACCAACCGCTACATCAGTGATGTATAAGATCCCGAGGAACTGCCCTTCCTGCAGGCAGCTCCGTATGGCTTATTTGAGTAGGACAATGCCCGGCCACGTGTGGCGAGGAATGAGCAGGCCCTCTTCAAAGAACTACGGGTACCACTGCTTCCCAGGCCAGCACCTCCGTCTGATATGTCACCCATCAGATAGGTCTGGGAAATGGTCGGTCGGAAACTTATTCGTCCGGGCCTCCTGCAACCAATCTCGCTGCTTTGCGGAGTCTCCTTCAAACCATGTGGCAGTTTGTTCCCAAGAAGCATATCTAGGCTCTCTTTGATTCCATGCTACGACGTCAAGAGGATCTGATTGCAGCATGTGACGGCTTTACAACATATTGAATTCTCACGGTCTAAATTCATATAAAGATCTGCCTTTCTGAGCATTTGTGTATTGTCATGATCCTCAACTGTGGAATAAATTTCCTTATAATAAAATGTCTCCTGTTTAGTGTCGCAATTTTCACAAACAGTGGTGTACTTATCACACACAGTAATATTGCGTTTCATGAATATAGTGATATTAAGATCGTAAAGACAAGGCATAAGTCCCACAGAAATGGCGAAAATTGTAACTTTGACGGATGGCGAAAACTAAATGCAAATGGAACTTATGTATTAAATATCAAATTGTGTCTGCAGCATTTATATAAAAAACCCTTAAATTTTTTTTAGTGCGGACAGCTGTGACACACAAACAGCATTTTCTTACGATTTGTCACCTTGCATAAAATAGGTAGTTAATATAAGAAGAATTGGAGTAGTTTCGATTCATCTTATTTGAATTCAGGCCAAAATTGTGGTACATTTCACATGATTTGAGGCTTCGACACTAAGACTTTCCCTTCATTCATTTTCCCCCTATCCCAATGGATATAGGACAAAGAAAAATATCTATAATCATTGTTACACCAAACAGGCAATAAACATTCTTAAATAGATCTCAAAATCCACGTCGAGGGAAGTATCTCTACCACTATAAATCCAACTGATTATGACGTAACTGAATAAAGAAACAAAAAAAGCAACTGACCAGCATGACAACGATGAGCAGAGAATAATACGGGATTTTTTAGTAGACATTACGGAGGACCACAAGTTCATGGAATTTCGAATTTTTGAAGAGATATTCATTTACCTTGTTTGTGTATTTAAATTTGTTTACGAGTGATGCGGCAACCAATTTTGTGTGTTTGCTTTCACAGTTAGTTTGATGTACCGTTTCTGTTAATAATGTCTCTATCGTGAGAGCTTTTAATTTTTAATATCGTTTATATCTACCTAACCGAAAGTACTGCTGTTTTAGAGTGTAGAATAACATATTCAGTAATAATAAAAAACTATGGAAGGTTCATACAGATATCCTGTAGAAATTAAACTTTTTTTTATCTGCAGATGGTAGATTTATTGATGAAAGTTCAATTTGATTTTCATATGTAATCAACAGGACAAGTTACTTGTAGAGAACAGTAAGTAATCTTGTATAAGTATAAGAATGAATAGAAAGCAATCAGAACTTACAAATTCTTAACAGCGTGTTCAAACACGATGGAAAAGGACTGCAAACAAATTTTAAAAAAATGATCACTGCAGGTACATTGCTTATGATTCATCGAGAAAAGCGAACAGATACAACATGAAATCATTACGAAAAGTCCTTTCTGATATGCCAGTACACGTCTAAATGCTGCAATGAGTTATTCGTAGTAAACTTTTCGTTATGAGTAACTGCCCCGCGTACTCACATGTTGATTCCGTCGTATCCAGCGCCGAGTCCCACGTGGTCGACCCCAGCCACCGCACGGATGTGTTCGATGTGGGCTGCACAGGTAGAAACAAAATGAACAATTTGCCATTAGGAACATAAGAGACAAAGCACACAACTCGTACTACATTTGTGGACGTAGAATTCTGACTCGATACTGATTTCAAAAATCCAACCATGATTTATTTTATGTGTTTGTGTCTCGGTGTGTCATACTTACGTCACTACTCTTCAATATACACAGTGAGGTGTATATTAAAGCAGAAATATGCTATATAAAATTCGAATAATACCCCAGGCCCGCGGGCCACGAAGTGTCTTTATAGTGCATTTCAATTTGCCCGCTAACAGCAGCATAGCTCAAAAACCTCTGCAAAGCTCTCATTGATGTTTCTTACTCTTTGATTGGAACTAAAAAAAATCTCTACAAAGGTCTCATTGATAGATTTACTTAGAATTGAAATTTTGGTCCATCTCCAAAACTGATTGGGCAACCTAGCTGTACAACATTCTAACAGATTAAAGCAAGAATTAAGACATATAAAAAAAAAATTCGTTTCGCAAAGAAAATATTGTAGTTCCAAAAACAGCGCATTGAAAAGAAAAAAAAAAAAAGAAAAAATGTACGTAACGCTGTAACTAGGGTCATTTCTTAATTTGATATTGATTAAAAATTTAATAGACTGTTAGATTTTGACATTTAATAGATAACTATTACCAATAATAACAGTGCTGGCGTGGTGTACTATTCCGTAACAATACCCCCCCCCCTTCCATACTCCTTTCAAATCCACAAATAGTGTCACTATGGAGCAGAGAGAATCTAATAATAGTTCTAGTGAACAATCCAGTTTTCCTACTCCACACGAAAACAATACATGAAGTAATCATTGCGGCAATTTATTTTGCTGATTCTGGTGCCTTTGGTGTAGACATAAATATGGAACGACACTTTCTTTGCAGACTCGGTTGGAAGAAGTTGTAACGTTTAGCCCTTGGTGTCTTCGTATCTTCTTTTTCCCATTCAAGTTAGACAACATTTGCTGAGCCATTTGCAAGCTACTCAACATAGTACCGCAAGGGCGGGCACGTCGTAGATTTTGATAAACTATTTGGCCATGGTATCTTTGACGGAAACCCACGTTACACGATATTTAATAGTTAAACATGAAACTTCAGTTGCTGATGGGAACAGTTTGAAATTAATGATCTGACAAAAATCCACTTCCGGTATTATTCATTACATATATTTTGTAGTCAGTTTTCTCTCAAGCTTTTACAATATTAACTCTTCAGTAAACGCTATTTCAAAACCACAAGAACAAATCTACAACTACATTTTGTTAGTCGCCTCTCAGGGGCGCTAATTCTAACAATCGTCATGTCTTACGGCCATTATCACTTCACATACATTTGCCGGCTTATTCCGACTGCTACAGACGCCGCGTTACCAATCTACTCACAGTGGAAACTTCGTTTTACAGAACACGGAATACACGAAATACAGATATATAATGATGTACATATCATTATAAAGTGTATCATAAATTGAACAGTACTTCTGTCAGCTAGACGTTGCCATATTAAAGCATCCGTGATAATATAAAACTAATCAACTAGTTGCAAAGAAAGCTGCTTTTTTTTTTTTTTTTTTTTTTTTTTTTTTTTTTTTTTTTTTTTTTTTTTTTTAATAGAAATTACTAACATACTTTGTCATCCCAGAAACTCAAAAGTAATACTAGCTCTTTCAAATAACTCACTGAAAATTTACTGCCCTTCAATTATTTATGCTCCACTAATCTTCATACTTACCAGCCTTATGCTTTCGAGAAGCTACCATAAACAAATTGCAAAAGCGGGAATTTCAAAAGGATTTAATTTGAATAATTGGAAGCATCTACAATTCGATTGTTACCTGTTCTAAACAATACAATATGACCCCACAATTTCAGAAGACGTGAGGGAAGCTTTTCCTGACTAATATGGCACAGTAAAATGAAACACTATCCTCACTATCCTCCACTTCTAGAACCTAATTTCTCCATGCCTAATTTGTCCTCAGCTTAACGTTTACCCAGTGTATGATTTCATCAACTTTAGTTAGAGATATTTCCAGCAACATTTAGTTTTTGTGAAGATCATCTTGTCCCTGAAGTCATTTAAATTTTTATTATATTAATCACTATCATTACGGTAGATATTTCTCTACCGTATATATAACGTTCAAACACCAGATTATTGTTTGTTTCCTAAGTATAAAAATACAAACCGTTCCACTAATAATGACCATATTTCACGCAGTTAATCCTCGAATCAAGGCTGGTAACAGTATCCACCTCTCAGCTTGATTCTCTTCACAGGATTCCAACCTCCTCCAATAACTGCAGTGCGGCTTGCATATTACAGAAGTACTTAAGTTGCAACAAGAAAAAATGGAGTGGTTTCATTTCTCAAATTCAATTTGAAATAAATATGGTGTGGAGTGTGCAATCCACATGTGTAACCTATCATACATTCCTGAGGTTAAATGCGAACCACAAAATGAGCTGCATTCCACATCCTAGGTCGTTGGTAACGGCTACTTAGGAATAATTTCTACAGGGCAACACTTCGACCTTGCAGTCGGAAACGATCCCTAAATGCGGATAAATCAGAAAAAATCAACAGGATGGGGATGCATGATTTAACAGGGAGCCACTGCTTTAAAGACCCAAAGGGTATCCAGAGGGTTTGTAATCCTCTCAAATCACGTATAGAATGATGGCTTCTACATGGATAAAATATTTCTGGGATATGTTGAGATCAAAAGGTTAGCCCTAGACAGGAAGGATTGTTAGTCGAGACACCTGCTGTAGCTTGCCGAAAGAGTAAAACCTATCATCGCAAAAACGTCCTTAGACGTCGCATTTAGCTTAATTCACTGAATTCATACTGAGGCACCACAATGTGCCTTAGCTTACCTGCCACGTCATGCAGGGAAGCGGACTCGCTGCAGCTGACGAAGTGGGGGTAGAAGGCCACCATGACGATACCACGGTTGGCGGCCTGTAACAAGGTACAACATTAGTGGAACGCTGATTCATAGTAATTAGTAGCACAAAACGTTATAAAATAACATAATAGTGACGTGAATAGAAATAAAAATATGAATGACTAATGTTAACATTATAACTGAAGGCAGTTTTTCTCGCGGTTGTATATTTATAGTACTACTCGGTTTGTTTTCCGAGAAACATTCATAAATAAATGTTAACATTCTCTTGCTCTACAGTGGATAGACAGTCATGCTTCAGGAAGATGACAATTGTCAAACGTTTGGCACTGCCTAATCTTAGAAACGACATTCTAACTTCAAAAGATTTAAAATGTCTCTGGTTTATTGCAAGTAAACTTATTAAAACAGAAAGGCAAAATAATTCGGCAGTCCTAGTTAACTCAAACTCAAATAGAAAACGTTGCAAACTGTAATAAGCTAACAGGATTGCTCTTTCTCCTCGACATGTAGTCCAGTTCAAACAACATTAAAATTAAGCTTCTTAAATTAAAAAAAAAAATAAAATTACTCTCACTTTTGTTATTTGGTCCTCACAGGGTATCATCCAGTCATGTGGCTATGCTATTTAACCAGCATGAAATACACCGTTACTCCGACAACACAGTATGAAAGCAAGGAAAATTGGAGATTGGGTGCGTAGACTTCCGCGGGCGCTGTATCTTGGTTGTCCGGGTGGAAACGCGTCAATTAACCGAAACATAAAGTTTCAGTCATCATTCTGTGGCTTTCTTCAGAGTCCTCAATGATGGCTGAAACGTTAGGTTTCGATAAATTGACGCTGTTTCCGCCGGATAAAAAATTGGGGATTGGCTAATGAACTATTGTCACTCAACTCCAGAATCATAGCCGACATCGTGTGACAGTAATTTTCAGTTTTTAAAATTTATCCTTACTATTAAACATGAACCCAACTATATTACATCATGTGAGTTGGTGCAGCAAATTATTTTTGGAAGAATAAGTAAAATAGTAACGCAATGCGGCAATTTTGGGTTCTAAGCTCCTGATGTAATAACTCCTCAAGTGCTTTTCTACCGTTCGAATTAACAAGAACTTCCTCAGGTTTCGACGAAATGTTTAAACGAACGACTTTTTTATATCTTATAAAAAAAACCTCTCTATTGGATGGGAGAGTAGGAGTAATACCTTGGTGATTGGCCGACTGGGTAAGTAACGAATGCTAGCCAAACTACTTCACGTTTTCCTTTCGCTAAAATACGCCTACAAATATTCTGAGCAGATTTGCCTGTTCCATTCGCTAAGCCACTCACATAAATTTAAAGTGCTGCACAATAAAACGACTACTATTACTACCAGGAGGCTTAGAATACAAAAAAGTAATGATGTACAGTACTTGATGCGTTGACGAGAAACGACATTCTGGACATCTAGAAACAACAAAAACAATTTTCATTCCTCAGGCACTCGTACTTAACGCACCGAAAAGATGACGAAGAACACTGTACTATATTTCGAATCATAATTGGAAATTGAGGTGTGTAAATTAATCTTGTTACATTATTTTAAGAATAAACAATAAATTAATACATGATTAGGCCATTCATTTTTTTCCGGATGTAATGAAATATAACCGTAGATTTCAACAGATTACGGCAAACATGTAACTGGCTGCTTATTCCTCATACGTTTAAATCTGTTTTTTTTTTTTTTTTTTTTTTTTTTTTTTTTTTTTTTTTTTTTGCTTATCTCCATCAACATGGATACCTTGTACCAGGTATTTTTTTTTTTTTTAAAAAAAAAGAACTTCTATAACTTACTTATTGTCAGATTTTTATAAAATATTCAAACTGTTAAGGAATATGTTGCAGCGATTATATGAAAGAAGTTTTTGACATAGGATTAGTAAATTACGAATGTGGCTAACGTTGGTGAATAACATGCACTTCTGGTTTTTACAATTCACTGTACATAACTGAATCATGATACAGTTTTAACCCAACATAGCTAAAAAAAATTTTTTTTTTTAATACCTAATATACTTGAGTAGTGATTGAAAAAATTTAGTATTGAAAGAACGGAGTCTTTCCTGTGCGTGAATTGGATTTTACCATCGCAGAAGTTCGTCATATAAATGCGACATTTTAAAATCTGGCTTCGGCGTCACCTTCCGGCTTTCTGTTATTAGATAACTTCAGTACAAATATCTCAAAATAAAAAAAGACCTAAAATAACACAATCAAAATGATTTTATAGAATCCGCCGAATACAATAGTATTGTGTGTTCCTGGGCCTTACTCAGAAAAAGTCTGCATTTATACTGTGGGTTGAAATGCAGAACAAAATTGTGCTGTTGTGGTATGGCGCGAAGACTATGTCTCACAGTCATTTGCATGTGCTCAACCTCGTCAAAGAAGTGCAACTACAATAGTAGCTTCAAGTTTGTATACTTAAAACAGCGTGTAACCGCCTTCAGACCCAGCCCTTGAATGAAATGTTATTTCAAGAATTATGTATAGACAGCTGGGAGCTGATTAATTAAGGATTTGAATATATTTTGTGTGATTGGTTGTGAATTTGTGTATATGCGTCATTCAAATCAACATGGACAGAAACTATGTAAACGCTATGTAATGTGTTCAGGCAAAATATTATGTATCAATCACTAATTAAAACTTTGTAATTGTTGATGTGAGTTACTATGTTTGGAGGACAGTTTGTACTGGTTTATGCTGATAATTTTGGGTGTAAATCCATGTAATAAGTATTAACTTTCATTTAAAGATGTTTTCGAATGATTGTGTGTGATTTTGTGTAATTTGTAATTATTAATTGTTAAAGTATTGTTAGAATTCGAGAAACATCAGTTAGAACTCTTTTAATTATTCTGGATGTTTCTGTAACGTCTATATAAAAGCGCGGATATGGCGAGCACGGTTAGTTAGTTAGTCATTTGAGTTGCAAGTTTATTGAAAATTAGAATCTCTGTAATATCTGTATGATTGTGCTTAGTATCTTTGGTCCGGTCGATGCCTATTCTGTGTGTACAGCGCACGGGATGATAAACATATGTGAAAAGTAATTCTTAGGAATAGTTATTGTATGCTACCAATTGCGTACCTGGCGCCAAATCTTTATACCGGAGATAAAGCACGAAATTGAGAATTATTTCACTGCAGTAAAAGCGCCATAATATCAGATATATGACTGACAGAACTCACCAGAAGCCGCAATACGTGGTCAGGAACGTTTCTGGAGCTGTTACAAAGCGCATGCGCCGCGGAATGAGAGAAGATGACCGGTGCTCTGCTGGTGCGAAGTGCGTCCAACATCGTCGGCACGGACACGTGGGAGAGATCCACCATCATGCCCAGGCGGTTCATCTCGCGGACGATCAGCTGGAAAGATCAACAGGTGGTGAAGGCAACAAGCAACATAACTCTTGCTTTGGATGGAGAGAAGTTTCAAATCAAATGTATATGGACGAAAATTTAAAACGTATCTCTTTCTGTAAATGGACACATGACCCAACCATCCAGCAGTCTGAACGGAATTGGGTTCTACTTAATCACTTTCGATCAACGTGTGGCGAAACCACAATGCAGCGGCCCATACACGCAAGGGAGATGCTTATTCGGACGTAGAAAATAGGAATTCTCGAGTCACCTGCTTGTGACTATCTAAATACTCTGAAATTCACAAAATTGTACGTAGCAGAGGGTGCTCAGCACCAAAACTAATCTTTTTGCAGTGCGTTACAGACCCGAATGGTACAAGGGAAAGAAGAATTCATATAAACACCAATGCGACACCTTATCTTTGTTGTCATTGCGACTGAAATAGATTGGTGGTCGAAGTAAGTGAAGTGGAGTGAAAGTGGGTGTAATCATGTTTACCAACAAGTTCAAACGAAACGTGCGTCGTCTGTCTACCAATCTACAAATCAGTTCTGTGACTGTAGCAAGCGATTAAGAATCGAGCGGCTCTTCTCTGTACTTTCTCTATGCTGTCAATCAACCCCTTACGGAACGAATCTGAAATGGCACAACAGTAGTTCAAATGTGGACGTACAAGAGATTTGTACGCTATCTCCTTTATTAGCTCATTAAATTTTTAAAGATTCGACCTATGAATCGCAACCAAGAATTAGCTCTACCAGCTACCTACTATCGATTTAATGTGCAAGTCGTATTTCATATTCCTTTTTACTGTTACGCCCAAATAATTCACAGAATCGACCATATCATTAACTGAACGGTTCACTTTGTATTTGTGACAATCTGATTCTTTTTGTTTTTTATGCACACTACTTGCAATTTTTACGATTTAGTGTAAGTTGCCATTCGTCGCACCGTTGCCGAAATAACACCCAGATCGTGCTGAATTTCCAAGCAGTCAGCCAAATTCCTTACTTCCCTTTAAATCACCGAATCATCAGCGAACAATCTAAAATTAGGTACCGTTCAACATATCTACTACTACACTCCTTGGAAATGTACTGGCGGATTTTCTCTGCTATACGCCATGCAGTCAAATATTTCCAAATTATTTACGTAAATATTTTGCCTGTATAACGATAATATAGTTTCATTTCATTCGTTATATGAGGCAATAATTTTATTTATTTATCTTCCTCTAAAGACAAACGTCACAATACTAAGAATTAAGTTGGTACAAACAAATAGACATCTAATTTTGAAGCCCGTGTTTTGTATTTTTGATGTTACGATAGATTGGTTAATTGTTTTCTTATTAAGGTGGACCTACAGAAATTTGATGAATCTACATTTCTTCCGTTATTTAAACTGATTCTACTCAGGTGCCTTCAAAATCTTCGTGGAAAGTCGAAGGGAAATACGGAGATATCTCAGTGACGCTGGAATTATCACGGTTTTGATCGTAACTATTCCAGTCATTCAACCCTCCGTGTGTCGCACTATGTTCTTGAAGTTCTTTTGTTGTTTTTTACTGAACGCCAATACTCCTTTCATGAATGATACTATGATTTATTCGCAGTTACTGGTTTCTTAACAAAGGAACATAGAATATTCTTTTCGATGGATTCCTGAAATTACGCCAGGCGAATGCTGGGAAGGTGTCTTCAAAAATCCGTCGACGAATTGTTTCCATTTCCGCAACACCATACCTTTCCTGACTCTAATAACCTCGATGTTGACAAGCAATAAATTCAAAATCAAAATGCAAAGATGTAAATACAAAACATGAAAAACACAATGGCCTTTCCGTTCGAAGTTACGGAGGAACAATGTTGATTATTGCACAACTTTCCTCTCTGTCTTAATCTTAGCGCCGATGTTAATAAGAATTTCGTTGATTGATAATGTTCTATCAAGTGTGAAACCAAGATATGTGGGTTTCCTGCTGCCGGAAATGATGTTATTTTATAGTTCACTTCAGGTATAATATCGAAGGCAAGAGTAGAGACAAATGGCAATAAACACTTAAATTTTTACCCAAAAACGAGACTAACATAGCTGACACTCACACAGAAAATAACTGAAAGTTGTACGACAAGGGGAAAAATTCCTGGCTATGATCTATTTGAAACTATTTGTTGCAATTGGAAGTAATACCAAACACAGTAGATATACAAGGCTCACGACTCACCACTAATCCTATAAATATTGCACACTTCAGGTGTCAATCGTTGGTGATTGTATTCGCAACATTCGGTCGTTCTCCCACTTTTGTAAAATTTTGCCTCGTTGAAGAGGTCGCTTACGAGCACTGAGCTTGTGTATCAGTCCCTGTGTGTTAACACTCAACTTTCTAAATTAAAAAAAATAAAATCTCTGCTCAAACTTTGATTTCACTGATGGCTAAAAAAATTTCTATGAAGATAATTCCGCTGATAATTTGTTCTCCCTAATTTGCAGTAAATGATATCACAAACACACGTACAAATCTATTTTGATCAAGAATCTCACAATTAGATAGATTTAAACTACAGAGACAATAAATACTAGTTTAAGTGCCGACAATTGCGAATAGTATAATGCTGTAGATGCGTATCGTGGTAAACATTTCAGTCACTCTCAACGAAACAGAATTTGCTTCTCGCAGTTCAAATATTGCTAAAAGTAATGAAAATAAGTCTAATGCAATTGATGATTGAATTATTGTTATACAGTAATTTTAAGATTTTTTGTCTTGTGGACGTAAAGTTTGGTCTATTTGCGTCGCCACTTGAAAATTAGTATCATAATACTCCAAATTTGGTTTTAATTTAAAATATATATTATGTACTCGGAAAAAGTATTGACAAATGAAAAAAATATATCAATATATATCAGATTAATATTTACAAACAGTATCGAATATATATCGAGGAAAAATATGGAAATATCGATTTTTGCCTAAACCCAATAATTATTTAAAAATATACCCAAAATTTATCAAAATACTAAGTAGGGCTGTTGATATTTTAAAAAATATCGGATTTTCGATATATCGATATTTAAAAAAATATTTATATCGGATTCGATATATCGAAGAAAAAATATCGATATATCGATATATCGACCCTATTATATAAAAACAATATTACAAAAACAAATCATTTTAAAAAAGGGCGAAGTCTTGTGGCTATTTAATGATAATTTCTGAATCAAGTTTTGATTTTCTGAAAAAAAAATAGTTTTTCATGACGTTACGGATAAATCTTTTTTTTTAAATTGTGATTTAGCCATTATACTACTACTTTACTAAAAGGAAAGGCAGAATGTTTATGATTTACTCGAAGACTTGTGAATCCAAAAAGAGCATCGAGGGAAATCTTGGCTTTTGTGAGTTTAAAAGCTCAATAATGCAACATTGTAGAGGCATTTATTTAGGTTGATGTTCTATTATCAGAGTTTGCATAATGACCAAGTCATTTTTTTTACAAGTATTGTTTTATATGGAATTTAATTTCTTTTTGTAGGTTGATAGCTTGTTCTGAGTCTTCTTACTTTTTTGGACCAAATGTTTGCACCTTATCAAAGATTATGTATCCGAATTTATCAATATTCCTGCTTACATCCAATTTTCATGTCAAAATACTTTCCTCGACAACGCACGCTCATGTAAAACAACGGGCTCGAGTCCGATTCGTTCTGTGCGAGCTTCGCCGTGTCTGCATTGTTACCATCGGTGGAGGACTACCAATAACTTCCAAATTAAATATAGTAACAAAGTAAAATTAATTGATTTTTTTATGCTCCTGATCTTTGTGCAAAACTGAAATTCAAGGCATAAAGCCTCATCAAGAAGAAAGCAATTAACCTACAAATTTTCTCCAAGACGTTTCAGCTTTTAGATTGGCATTGAAAAAACACAGGAACTTTTCTTATACTATGGGGATGAAGCCAAGTATGTGTACCAAATTGCCATTTTCTAGGACAACTGGATGTTGCATAGAATTATGATGAGAGAACGTCATAGTTATTTAAAAGAGTTTCAGATCCAAAAAAATTCCAAACTAAGGTGGTGAATGAAGTAAAATTTTGCACCAAAACTCATGTCAGAAACTTCATTGGACATACTTTTCAAGAGCATAATACAATTTTTTAAAGCTGAGATTCTAGGTTGAATGCAGGATTTAGGGCGAGGGGTGGGAGCAAACCACGGTACTTGTTCTGGGCGATAAAATCGTGTCCAACAATGCGTTTGGCAAACAGTTAAAGTGGCGACATCAATGCGTTTGGCCAACAATCAAGGAGGCGATTCTCGGGGTCTGGCTGGCAACAATGTTTGAAGAGGCGGCAATCTCAGTTTTTTCCCGGCTTGGAAAAATCCTAGAGCCGCTACTGTCAATGCAGTTCGCTTGGCGTTAACAAATTGTTTTTTAAAGGCACCAATCTATAATAATAAGTTTTTAGCATAGCACTTTGTAAAGGCAATCCAAAAGTGGTAGATTCTTTTTTTCAATTTCTTATCTTAATAAATTCGTAAGTGATATAACAAAACTGGCTGTGACATAATTTTGGAGCTCAATTCTTCTGTTGGTATCCAATTCGCGCGAAATATTTAACTGTGGAGTGCCAGATACAGGCTTATAATTTCCGGGACATTTCTGGGTCTAAAAAGTATTTTTGCGGTATGTTTAAAGAGTGATCAAAAATGCAAATTAATAAAAAAATCTATTTAAGGTAAATATGCTATCTAACGTATATATAGCACCTCTTTTAACTTTATTAATTAAACTATGGTAGAAAGTCAACATCAGGTTTATGAATCAAAAGGAAAAATAATAAACTTAAGACAAAAATTGACCACCTCGTTAGGAATTTTTTACTTTGGTTCAAAATCAACATCGGGTATTATCAATCAAAATCTCAAAAATATTAAACCAAAACTGAACACTTCTGTTGGGCTCATTAATTAAAATTAGGAAGAAAATCAACAAATAACAAAAAATTATCATCTTTTGCTAAATCAAAATCAACATCAATCAAAATAGATCTTAATCATCTACTTTTAAAATATTTATTACTAGATTTTGCCATTTTCATAAATATTTCTCCGTCACTGCTTTCCAAAACTGATAAAATTTCTCAGCAAGAGTCTTCAAAATTGATTGAGTTTGCAGTTCAGCCTTGATCGAATCCATGAACGTTCTGTTTCGCTCTTATTTCATAAATTATTCAACGGGCTAAAACTTGTCTCGTAAAAGTCATTGCTTGTTGGAATTGACAAAACAAAACCAACTATTTTTTTAAAAAAATATTCTAAATCATTAAAAACGCTTGTTCTAAAGAAATTGGCCCAGATTTTATCGTTTGGAAAGTCTTTTGGAAGGACCTGAAAAACACGTTTCAGACATGTGAACTCTGTATAAAGGGAGTTAATGTTAACTGCATCTACAATTTTCAAAGTCCCAGAAAATTCAAAGAGTATTTTCCTGTCAGTTTCAATTCCTCTGATTTAAGGGACATTCCATCCTCCCGCTGCAACCATGGGATACTTGGCTTGGCCTCACGACCACCGTGGTGAACTGAGTTTGAAAAAAAAAAACTAGTATACGGAAATTCCGGGACAGTAACGCATAATTCCTGAACACGAGATCAGACACAAAATTCCGGGACATTCCCGGATTTTCCGGCTATCTGGCAACCCTACCCATACCTGGTACATTACTATTAGTTTCTTAATGCTAATACTTTTGCATTGATTGAAGACAAATTTTAAAAACTTTTCAAAATGTCCAGACAAGAAATCTAATGAATATTGAATGAGTTATTTTACCTTCGTTTTTTGCTTCTCCACAGGCCCGCCGCTAGCTGTTTGAGCGCCCGCGTGCAATAGCGATTATGCCGCCCCCTGTCCAACTACTGCCAGTGGTGGATTTAGGAAATTTCCGAAACGGGTCAAAAAACTGAGATTGCCGCCCCCATTGTTGCCATCCCCAGTGTCGTCGCCGACCGCCCGAAGCAGCTGTTGAGCTAAAAAAAAAAAAAAGGTCGCCCGCTACGCTACATAATATGCTGCCTTGCATGCCCGCTTACTGCGGCCCTACTTCTCTATGTGCTGGTATCGTTCATTGTTTCTTAAAATTCTATCTATGAAAATGTATTGCATGTGCAACACAGGTAATCGTTTTCCCTCCAATAATAACTTGGAATATTCTACGAGGAAAACGGAAAATAACCACTTATTTTTTAAAAAATATCGGACTCCGATATCCAGATTTCAATATCGATATATCGATATATCGTCCTAAAAATATCACTCATAAATATCGATATTTTTTTAAAAAAATATCGATATATCGATATATCGATATTTTATCAACAGCCCTAATACTAAGCAAAATTAAAGACACATGCAGAAATTACGGAGAATTTTATTTTTACAATCTATCAAAATAACTCTCTGTTTTATTTATTTCCCCGTCAATCTACTTCACTTGCCCGTGCCGCCAAGTCAACTGCAGAAGCCACTCTTTCGGATGACACAGAAGAGGCTTGGCATATCATGTATTTTTTCAACGCATTAACTATTATTCATCAATGAAAACGCCAGTAGCATGCAGAAGCCGATAATTTACTTCAACCCTCAATGTCGAAACACGGGTGCTTAATCAGTATTCTTCAATTATTAAAATAACCTAACCGTTAACATTCAAATATGTAGGCAAGTAATTACGTTAACGTAAACCTGTTAAAATTTAACAGCTTATTTTAACTTCTTAATCGTTGACGAAAAGCTATTAAATTATGAAGAATTCACTTTTTTAAGACAGTTTCATAAGATCGGGTATATACATATATGTATCCAATATATACGTAACGTAATAAATTGGATAATGAACTGCATTCGTACAAAAAATATTGAATTGGTATTTAAATTGTTATTCCAAATAAAATATAGATTTTTGATATATCGATATATTTTTCCCAAGCCTAACTCGTATGAAATTTTTTAATAATAAGTATGAACTTTTTGAAGTTTGTATGACGAACATTTTGCCTCTCTGACATTGCTCTACAATTGCAATTAATGGATTAAAACCAATGTTTGCAGACGTTTGCTTTCTGCTTCGAGCAGGATGGTTTCAGGAAACTGGTCTTGCTGCTGATAAGCTGCTTACACGTTCTGCAGCCAACAAGAAAATTTACTCCACAGCTGTTGGTTGCACAAGCTCGGTAAGCTGTAAAACATACTGTGTGTTTTTGCCACGGGAGGCTGCTTTCGTCCTTAACTCCACATAATCTGTGCGACCTAAAGGCTTACCTGCATAAACACACAAGGTCATTAAAGAGACCATGTGAGCAAGTGGCTTCAACAACGGCTTTGGGAGGCTCAAGCTGGGATGATGAGCAGAAACGTTAGTGTTTCGTGTATGCTACTTCATACAGATTTATATTTTTATCGACTTTTGGTGCCGGAATACATGTTTATGTTCATTAACGCATTGGATTGGTAATAGATTTGATTTACCTACTCCAACCAGTTATTCTAATGGAACAAAATCCGCTTCTGAATGAGTAGAACAGTGAAGACAAATTATTTGCACGCTGAACTTAATTGTAAAACTTACTTCCATTGTAAAAATTTGAGGAATCACATTACTTGTTGGTATTTGAACAGAATCGTGTTTCCGACCACCAAATAGATTTTCGCGGCATGTAATAATTTGAGCAAGGTATTGATAGTTAACGAAGTTTTGTATTTGTCGATATCTGTTTGCAGACAGTAATTTGTGATACGGATTTCAGACCATGAAATGACAGATATTTACAAATAAAAACAACAAAACGAAAGTATTCGAATTTTATTACTAAGTGAGAGGTAGACTCGAATCACTATTAACATGATTGATGAATAAAATAAAGACTTTCCGTAGGAGAAACTGGAAGACTGATCTAATGTATGTCAACTCGCTTTATAAGATTCTTCTTTTCGCCCTCCTTACATAAAACCAGCTTTCAAATAGATTTATACTAATGTCAATAACAGATGATAAATAAGTGAATGCACTGCTGTGTATGGCCGTTTTTGCTTTATCTAATTTTTTTTGTAGCAATTGTTCCTAATCATTATGTTTTAAAAAACATTTTACATTCTTTCCTGATCTTTTATTATCATTTAAAAACTTTTTTCCGTGCATGTAAAATTCAGAATCGTTAATATTTTCTTTATGTGTATGTTTAAGATAGTTCCTTTCGTTTCGAAGCTGTGCAAGCAAGATATCTGACAGCTATTGGTGAAAATGAACACTGCAATACTTGGAAAATACTGTTTGCCAACTACTTGTACGACACCAAAATGACGGATCATTTAGCCATTTATTTTAAACTTATGCGATATTAATTTTTAGCATTCTGACTACCAAAGGGTTTGCGTCTTAGTGACAAATGTCTTATCTTAGCTACGTGCTTCTTTTTTTTTTTTTAAGTTTCAAGACAGTAATTAAGTACATGTAAATATCATAAGAAAATATGTCTTCATAACTTAAACGTTATTTATGAACAATATTAATCTTATATTTATGTTGAAAAAGGAACTTTTTGAGGACCAATATTTTTGTCTCTGCCGGAAGCAGATCTACCAGCAGATGAGTTACGAAAATCTCATGACTATAACAATCACATTTTGTGCTCAAGGCGATTACTGGAGAACGTGATTAAATGGAAGTGTCACAACGTGATTGAACGATTTTGTGAGAAATCAAAGGAGCCATAACATTTGGTGTATCTTCCTTCACGACACCACATTATAACCTGATGGGTAATCAGAATTCTGCAAATTATAAATCGCGAGAATAAAAGATTTTGATGGTCACTATGCATGATCCGGCTTGCAAGCCGTTTCTGTCCATTTCATATGAGCTATGAGTGAAAGTGCCGTTTACCTCAGGCACTATATCTTTCGAAGCTTGCGTCCCGTCTACAGTTGGTGCAATCGTTAATATTTTTTTAAAAAAATAAAAAATACGGCACATTTACTCTTCATATGCGACATCCTTCATTACTGCAGCCTGACAGTGGACTCATCGACGCAAAATTACTCACAGAAGAATTGGTAACAAAACGTACCTTGAGATACGTGAGAAAATTATATCAGAAGAATCAAAGGAGTTTATTACAATTCCTGATATCTATATGGTGTTAGAGCATTACGGCTTGTCGAGGTAATTAGAGTCAGAGGAGGACAGGAGAAAACGAACGGGAAGGAATTCATTCATGATCTTTCTGAGGAACAATGCCGGCTGGATAGCCACCGCAGCGAGCGAATCCATGTTTTGACCACTGAGAGGAATTATTATTAACCTGTTATACAGGGTGATTCAAAATAACGTGGACAAAATGACATGATAGATCAGTCATGCAATAAGAATCAAAAATCGCATAGGAACAGGTGGTCGCCACTACAGGGCGTCTAAAATAATACTGACACAAACAGAAGAAACAAAACCAGTACAGATCATTTTATTGATAATTACTCAATCACATGCGACTAATGTAAGCCAAATGTTGAACCTACAGCAGATGCTCAAAGTTTTTGCCAGATGCATCGAGACAAGAACGGCATCTCCGTTGCATGGAACGGTGCACCTTCACAAATATACCAGGTGTATCTCGAACACATCCGGCTGCCGCAACGATTTGTCCTACCAAGTCTTCCGGCGTTTCAACAGGTGTTTCATACACAAGTCCTTTTAAAAATCCCCACAAGAAACAATCCAAGGGACCGTGTTTGTATCGCAACGTCCTCTCGTGGCTCTAGCGCCCTCTACAGGCGTTTGCGACCCTCTGTTCCTATGCGATTTTTGATCCTTATTGTATGACAGATCTACCATGTCATTTTATCCACGTTTTTTTTTAATCTCCCTGTATATTAGGCGTAGTATTCATATAAGTAATCAGATTATAAGGCATATTAATTCTCTTACCTTATTTGTCTGCTATTTGTTTCGAGCAAGTGCTGAAACGATCTGTCCAAGGTACGTATATAAACATGTTAACCAAAAAGATCATGATTTAAAAGGTAAAGGCTCGCATGGCAGAATGTCCTGATGACAGGATTTCTATTGGCCGCGCATTCAGCTCCTATCGTAGCTGCGTTAGCCTAACCCGGTAATCCTACTGCTCCTAGACGACCTTCAGTTCAACGTGGTAATCGAACCACGGAAGCATTCTGACGTACTTTACATTACACAGCAATATGAAGTACGGGTTAATGACCTTTAAAAGTCCCCGCAATTCGAACTGCAGACCTTTAGATCTCCAGTCAGACCCATTAACCACTGAGTTACAAGACTGCTACATTATGATTTGAGGTAGGTAGGTTGGTAATGACAGGATGATTGTCTTTGAGACGTATCTTAAAAGGAATAAAGTGATAATTCATTTGTGAAATAAATTAATTTATAAATTAATTTTCTGTTCGGGTAAGGTTTAGGGGTTAGATAAAGAGGATTTAAAAAGTTTAATTACTTTTCGAATTCATGCCGTTTAAATCATTGCACCAAATTTACTATAAGAAGAACTCTTGTATTTCAAAGGCATATTTCTTTTAATATGTCAGTGTAGACCGATGTTTTCGGCGACAAAGACGAAAGGTTATTTTTCTGCATACAGACATGAGCAATTTGTCTCACCACCCGAAGGAACGACTGATCTTCGAGTAAATGCAAACCCCAGGGCAGACACAAAGAATGCTATTTCTTCTTTGTTCAGTGAACAACTCTGTTGCCGTGTTCATTATAGTATCTTGTATGACAAAATAGATTAAAACAATAAGCGGCAGTAAGTATCAGTAGGTGTAACATTATACAGCGGTGACAAGAAACGCCGTCCAGCAATTGTTATAATATAACGTAAGATCACATGTTGCAGATATCATTCCAGATTTTAGGACATTTCTTATAACATTCTTCTAAAAAAATACACAGAGACCCTGTGAAATCTCTAAGAGTTCGGTACCAACTGCGAGAACTGAAATGTACGACGCGGGAGCCATGAGAGTTGAAGCCAGTGACAGGGGCAGGGCGCCGCAACCCGCACACCACGCGACTCTGCGCTGGACACTGTCGCACTAATTCACACGTCCTTGTCTCTGCCCACACGCCAGTCAGACGCCATGTCGCAGTCAGACTATACCAAAGCCACATCGTGGGGAGGTCTAACCACGTTACTTGGATCCCATTAACGTCCTGCTGCGCGTGGAGCAGGAGGTGAAACAAACAGCGTTGATAGTCTGTTTTAAGAGGAACGTTAGATGAAAGTTACAAATCTGGTTATAGGCCATCTTCCTCAGTTGTTGATCAATGGATTTTAATAAAATTTCCGTCTATAAACAACTGTTGATTTATTTTCATTTATTTCCATACGCGTTTCGCCCGTATGGTGTGGAGCATCATCACTGGCTGTGAATTTATGTTTACATGTGTGTTATTACAATTTGTTCGGCATATCACAAAATTATTATATACATATTTGCATCGTACTTACAGGTATGGTTATGATCTTATGCTGTTCCAGACCACCATGTGAAGATCATAACCATACCTGTAAGTACGATGTAAATATGTATATAATAATATTGTAATATTCCGAACAAATTGTAATAACACATATGTAAACATAAATTCACAGCCACTGACGATGCCCCACACCATAGGGGCGAAACGCGTATGGAAATAACTGAACAGTTGTTTTTAGCCGGAAATTTTATTAAAATCCATTAGATGAAAGTATTTCGAAGGAACGAGTATTGAGTGTTAATCAACAATTAACATCTAGAAGTAACGTCTGCAGAAACTAACCACTGCTTCACCACGTGCTAAACATACATCGCTGCTAATTTTATGCTTCCACTTTAGTCTAAACATAAAACCTATACCACAAACCTTGATTACGAACAATAATATCATGCTCCTAAAAGTTGGTACAGTGCCAGTGATTAGGTAAATTTTGAGTATTGACTTAATACTAGTCACATGTATGAATAATATGCACTTTTTTAATGTAATTTCTCACAAATTATTTTCACGTCCAGATTTCAGTTAATTTTTGTTTGTTTACTATGCGTTTCTATAACCTCGGACAATAATTTGTTATGTAATAAGTGTTGTTCATTATTACAACATTTGTGTTTATTTTTTTATTTTCCAGAGAAGGAGATTGTTGATTACACATATGATGCAGTCAAATTAATTGAAGGTAGGCTAAAGAAGGAAGTTACGAATCACGTTGTTGGCCAGAACAATTTCGTATGTACACAACAATTTTTTATAGCTTCTGGGCAGAAATAAGAAAAATTTACGTACCTTCTATTTAGAAATGAGCTGAGGCAATTCTCAAATGAGTGTATACGAACTAAACAATATTGTATTTTTATCTTCATTTGTGAAAGTAATCGGGATGGTAAATTCAGTTCTATGGAGCAAGAGTATTATGAATAGAACAAGAAGAATTATATTCAAATCATTATTTGAAAGTATAGTCTTATATGGATCAGAAAGCTGGACAATCAACCAAAAACATATCAAGAAGCTGAAAGCATTAGAAATGGATTTATGGAGAAGATCAGCAAGAATATCAAGAAAAGAAAAAGTAAGGAATACCGAAATAATAAGGCTAATGGAATTGAAAGAAGAAATGTATGATGTTATAGAACGAAAAAGACTGGAATTATATGGCCATGTAAGAAGGATGGAAGACACTAGGATACCAAAACTGGTACAAGAATGGGAAGTTAAAGGAAAGAGGAAAAGAGGACGGCCCGTGTTTACCTGGCTCCAAAGTGTACAAATAACAATGAGAAGACTTGGTGCAGAAGAGGAAGATATACACGATCGAAATATCTGGAGGAATATTTTGAGAAGATGAAGTCAAGATCTATGTTCCGAATTCTTTATTGTTGTTTTGGAGAAAAAACCTCTGTAGTGAGGAAAATCTCTCTTAATAAAAAAAATCTTCATTTGTTTGTTGTAATCAATATTTTGAGTAAAAAACTATTAAGTTTATGAAATTTAAGTTATATCATAATATAGATTGGCATTTGTTAGTATTATCCGATAATATTATTTTTGTTGCAGAACGGATGAGGAATGTGATTTGATTTATTTACATTCTTTGTATACCTTCTAAACGTACAGCATTATTTTCCATAGTGACGTAATTTATTAAAAACAAAAATAAATATAAGAGAGCATGCACAAGCACAGATTGTAATAAATACATTTTCTTTTTACCTCAAGAACTATCATATTTCCTTAATCCGTTACCATTCACTCACCACGTCCATTGTGAAGGAATCATTCCGCATTCGACTGCAGTGATTTCACAAAACCATGTTTTATAAGTTAGAGTCTGTTCAGAAACAATCAAACTCTTTGAAGGTATTTATACTAGTGACTATAATCATATTCAGCAGTAAAACGAAAACGAGGCTCGCTGGCACTTCGTGACGTCATTAACATCTGGCATATTGGCCTGCTCGGTTCGTTTCATCCGAGGTTGACCCGCAGTTGTACAGAGTGCAAGCAGCCAACTTTGCGGACAGTAATTGCTCTGCGGTGGAACCCCTTCCCAAGCCCAAACACATTCACTGCAACACTGGACGTTCCCAGGCCTGGAACGAGAACAACTGCACACACGCTTCGAGAGGACCCTGGCATCTCGTTATACGACACACTAATTGGAAGGCCATCTTCCTTTAAATATTCACAGAATAAATTTTAACTGATATATTCGAAATATAAATCGTACTCTACGGATAAACATCAGTGTAGGAAAATCATTACAGGTGTTTCGCCTGGGGTGGTATGGACAAGTCCAAAGGATGGAGGAAGAAATAAAAGTAAAGACCTACTTTAATATGGACATCAAAGGTAAAAGACTAGTGGGAAGAAATGGATAGACAAAAACAACGAGGATCTGAAAGACATAAGATGGATTGGAGGATTAATCATGAACATCAGCTAGAGGAAGAAGCGGGAAAGTGCTGGAGACCAGTACCCGGGAGACGAGAATGATGATGATGATGATGACTCCACGGTAAGTCAAACGATGTTTCTCAAGAAAAACTTCTACAGAATTATGTCTTAATTAAGTGCCAAAATATTGCAGGAGTCGAATCTTCATAGTACGTACATCTGAGTGTATTATGTCATTCATATAAAGTACTTTATATCTCAGATGTCTCATAGATAACAGTAATACACTTTTAGGGTATAAACTGAGGGGAATAGATGTTTTTACAATCATACTGCTGCGTACTTCATTTTTACGGGAATCGTCTTATATACTCGTATATGAAATAAAAAAATACCATCATTCCTTTTGAAACATTAATTGGCTATAAATTCATACAGGTACGAAATTTAATATCTAAGGCTTTTTTTTTTTTTTTTTTTTTTTTTTTTTTTTTTTTTTTTTTAAGATAAGAAAGAACAAGCAATCATCACATAACACAAGCTCCAATTTAAATTCTGCAACGGCAGAACTTTATCGCAATGCTTATTCAAGTAAAAGTTGTTACATAGACATATAACGATCCATCACTCAAGATATATTGTGTTCAGAGCACGATATATTTCAAAAGACAGCTGACAGTCCCTCCATAAATCATATGCGTGTATCAAATGCGTTTTCGTGTTTACTTCATCCTGGCATTAGTTATTTCTGCTATATAAATCCCAGATTGGTATTTGAAGTTATTCCTCTTTCTAACATGCAATTATTACTACATCCAAACCTCAGCAAATATGTGCTTGTACATGTCTTTCGTGTATAATATTTCTGTACTTTTTCATATATGTTTTGATTTTAGAATATTATTTGCTAAACAAAACTTTAATCGGTTGAAAATACAAACTGCCGTGTTTCCCGACTTCCATAGATACCAAAATAGTTGGTAATGTTTCATGCCTAACATGCATAACTTCGAGACAGTTGCGCATAGATTTGGTTTTCTTTTGAGAGGAGAATTATGGAAATAATAAATTTTATAGCTTTTGTAAACTAATTCACTTTTAAACGGCAGTTATAGTAAATAAAACATTTTGTGTCTATATTCTAACTGGGTGCAGAAATCCTGTTACAACTACAGTCTTGTTACCTTCACTTTCAGACCTCCTATAACTTTCCCTTTGTGGCGCGGTTCAACCAGATATTCTATGCGTTCTTTGATGTTCAGTGTTTCGGAGTTTCTCCATCAAACGCAGTAGTTAACTTTAGGAGTTTTCCGGGATATACCTGTTCGGGCCATTAACTGTTTCACCATCTTTGATCTTTACATGATCGAGTTTCGTCATGTTACCAAATGTGTAATACAAACATCATGAGTAGTTTGTAAATTCGTTAAGGTCTATGGGTTATTGGTTAACTGTCATTATTTTTCTGTCCTTTTTTAAATTTCATCAAAATACTATAAGATACCATTTATCAAGAGTTGTTTTATTACCATTTTAGCCATAATACCTCATTATTGTATCAATAGTTGTAAATGTTCCGTAAGTAATGTATATTTCATTAATTTTCAAAAACTTATTTCATCTAAAGATTTTATTAAATTTTAAGATAATAATATTTTATATTTCCCATTTCGATTTATATCTTTGGTTAACTAAACTGGTCACGAATAACACATTTTGGTTAGATTACAGAATTTTTACATGCACCATTCAAGTTTACAATGATAGTGCAGCAAGTAAAACTTTATTAATCAATTACAGGCATTTTAGTTTAAGTAATTTCTTTTACATGCTGACTTACTCTAAGAAACAAAGTTTTTCCATAGTTTTCTCTCTATAAATATGCGAATATTATTATCTATATACGTCACTGAATATTATCCAATACATGGTTGCCTGAAATTTTTCAGCCACGACCAATATGGTGATACTGCCAGTGAAATTGGGAAATACGAAATTTCACATAAGCCTGATAATATTCTCCCATCTAGTATGTTTGGTATTGTCATTTATGTTGAGGGTAGAGAAATTCTTAGCTCGGCGACTTAATTGACCCTATTTTTTCTATTAAATATAATCATCAGTATGGAATGAATAGAAACCTCCTGCCATAAAACGATAAATATTTACATCATTCACATTTTCTGAATACCAATTTTCTTACCTTTTGGTCATCATTAGATGCAAATTTCATTATTCCATATTGATACCCGAAACATGAGCAGATAAACTGTGTATCCCAAGTATTATTCTAGAAGAAATGTTTAGCGAATCTACTTTCAAGAAATGGAACAGTTAACATGGGAGCTTCTAGAACTATAGAACATAAATGGATTTTAAATCTGATAATTTCTAGATTTTACTTAAAAATCGTTTTTAAGAAACTCACATCCCTACATTGTACGAAAGTCAATTACGTTTGTTTCCCCAAGTCTGGTTTCATCGACGATCTGGATCCTATAGTTTCTAGTCGTTTCTGGTGATAGAAAAGAAACGTTTTGCGAGTACTATAAGAGTGTTTTAGATGAAACTGGAACCGTCGATTTCATAGCGCAAAATACGAATGTGGCGCAAGTGGCATTCACAGCACGTAACCACGTCCAACGCAGTGTAAAGATTGTGCTGGCTAAGCGAGGCAGCTAAAATTGATGGATATGGACTAATCCACTGTACTTTTCACGGGGATACACATAGTACATATAGCTTATCGTAGATATCACACTGCTCGTCAAGGAAATGTTGTTCTATCAAAAAGGTTCGAGAATTTAACTGTAAATTATCTGTGAAGCTTCTAATACATTTCAAAGAATATTTTTCTCTCCCTTTCGTACTCAAAATATTTCAAAGCTTTACTGTTAGTGTTTTTCATGGTATACTCTAAGTTTGAGGAACGGCAAGCTCATTGGCTGTCAAGACTATTACTTGCGACTAAAAACTATAGCATTGCTCATCTGCAGCATCAGCTGTGTTTAAATTTTCAAACATCACTTCACTTAATAGACAGATCAGCAAAGAACTACAGTAATCGGTAAAGTATTTTTTTTTCCTGGGAAATTTCTTTATCAGTTACCATTAACTGCATCGTTTCCTATTCTGTATACTCTAGTAAATTATTTATATTTGGTATAATATGAATATATTTAATATTAATCAGAGTACAATCGTAAATAATTGATATTAAAATATTTAGATAACACTGTTCCAAAGATGTGTGAATCCGTATTATTTAAATTAATTAGTAAAGAAGACAAAGGTAACGCTGATAATAAATAAAAGAAATTAATGTAAATACGTTCATCTTAATATTTTATAAATCGGTATTCAATAATGCCAATTACTTAATTAATTGAGTTTCCATCTTAATTTCTACGGAATCCCCATAGAATTTTCTTATTGGGAAGCAGTTAACGTGAAGTATTAGATGCATATTTTCTTTACTTTTTATTTGACCTTTTAATGCCCAGTTATTTTCTGAGATACTCGTATGTTTTAAATTGAAAGGTTGTGCAACAATATAAGAGAATGAAATTCCTGCTATAATTATTCAGTTGTTCAGAAAACTCTTTTGAAACATGCTAAAAGAAAGAAGTATATGACTACTCTCTTTCATAACTTTCACAGATGTTAAGTAAATAAAGAAATTGTTTAAAAAATTATGTTGTTTTTCATATTAATGTTATTCATGTCAAAATCCTACGTAAGGAGATTGGTTTTGATACTTTTCCAAACCATTTACATTTATTCCCTTAATCAGCTTGGTTGTTCAAATTGATAAACTTGAATGGTTGCGCGAAATCCCTAGACGTAAAGATTTTCTGAATTTTATTAACTGAGGAGAGTATAGAAGTTGTACTAATTAAAAGTTACGACTGTAAACAGTTGCAGGTAAAAGAAATACAAAGTTATTCATAACGGTACTTCAGATATTTTTATTTTCGTCATTAATCTAGTAATTAATAACATACAGGTGAACTGAGAGGTATAAAATATGTTAATGGAAATACGCAAATCCGTTCATATCTGTTTTTTTACTGATCTAATTACAGATAATAAAAGTACGAAGTCACTAAACCTAAAGTTTCAACTAAAATGTTTTAACATGTAAAGATTTTTATATTGCTTATGGATTTGCGCCTCGTCGATGTCGAGGTCATTAGAGGCGGTAAAGGTGTGGGTACAAGGAACGGGAATGAATTCGGCCATGGACTTTTGAAGGAAGCATCTCGGCATGGAGTGATTTGGGAAAAACCTTGGGAAACCCAAATCTGGATGCCCGGATGGGGATTTGAACCGGCGTCCTCCCGAATGCGAGGCCAGAGCGTTAACGCTCACCCACAACGCTCGGATGTGGAAACTTATGAAACAAGTAATAGCCCTTGTCTGCCCTCAGCAGGATAACTTATAGAAAATTGTAAGGTATTTAAAACTAGAATTGATTCAAAAAATGCATGGCAATGAAAAAACAATATTGTTGATAAACTAATAATTTATGAAACTCATTTAACATTACTTCAAAATCAACTAGGAAATCTGTGGCGACTCACCCTGCCGAAGTTGGAGAGTCCTCCCAGGATAGGGATGCGGCCAGGCTCGTCCACTATGGAGCAGTCTGCCCTAACAGAGAGCGGCAGTCAGTTCAGCATTCAATATAGAGAAATCAACAGCCATCAAAAGAGTAAGATAACAGTTATAACTTCTACAGTTAGATTCACAGCACAAAATAAACAATTCAGCTGTTGACAAGGTTGATTCCGTGAAATATCTGGGGGTGAGAGTACAAAGCAACATGAAATGGGACATGCACATAACTTCCGTCGTAGACAAGGCTAATTCTAAATTACGATTCATAGGTCGCATTTTGAGGAATTGTAATGCTCAAACAAAGGAATAGCGTATAAAACACTAGTGCGTCCACATCTGGATTACTGTTGTGAGGTTTGGGATCCGTATCGCAAGGTTCTGATTGACTCAGTTGAGAGGGTGCAGAGGAGAGCCGCTAGATTCGTGACTTGTTACAGCCCTTATGAAAGCATCACAGAATTGATACATAGATTGGGCTGGGATAGTCTGGAAGACAGACGACGTAGCTTGCGTTCGAATTTATTGGAGAATATGCGAAAAAATTTAAATTTCGAGTGCAATGAAATACTTCTTCCGCCAACCTATTAAGGTCGCAATGACCGGAGGGATAAGATTAGAGAAATAAGATGCCGTACTGATACTTATATGTATTCCTTCTTTCCTCGCACTATTCGGGATTGGAATGGGCGGGTTTAGGATTGGTGCTTAGCACCCTCTGCCACCCACAATTTTTGTGATTTGCAGAGTATGAATGTAGATGTAGATGTAGACATACATACTAGGGACATTACGGGTGTCCGCATCCCAAAGTGCGGAACTTTATAGTGAAATCCTACATCCGCTTTCGCATCCTCAATTTTTAATGCGGATGTATTGCGAGTGTTTCGTTTACATTGCAATATGTATTATTCGTTTCTCTTTATACGAGATTCTGCCCATCGTCGCTTAGCTAACAACAAAGTGATTGCTTTTTTCTGAAGATTTTGCTATATAAGTAACAATGAACTAAACGGTTTTATTACCTAAGCGAAGAATTGCCAAGTTTGAATTTGCATCGAAACTAAAGCTGCTTATTCACGGTCCAACTTATAGGACATCCGTGCAGAACCACCGTGGGATGCGCTCACTCATTCACGTAAACAGAAGGGGTCCACCAAAATTTTCAAAGTAATCCTTTCCAATACTACTTTTTCGTGGTACACCATGTGTCCTAATCGCACAGTCGTAGGACATTTTTTGGTTGCCTGTGAGTCCAACAACATCTAACACGTCCAACATGCAGTCCTGTAAACTCTTTCACGGCCCATCAAGAGTTCTTTATGGAAAATCGGATAATGTTAGGTCCTACAAATTTTACTGTGAATGGCCACTAGAGCGGTGGGTGGCGAGCACGGAACCGAGCGTGGTGAGTGATTGGTAACGCTCTCTCCTCGCATTCGGTAGGTAGCGGTTTCGTCCAGATTTGGGTTTTCATGGTTTTGCCAAATCACTCCAGGCGAATGGCTCCTTTATAATTCCATGACCAAATTCCTTCCCATTCCAGTCCCCGATCCTTTCACGCCTGTAATGACCTCGACGTTGACAAGGCGTATAGTCATAAGAAAAAAAAAAAAAAAAAAGTGCGCACGGAGATGTACGGTGGCGTTGCCTTGTGCTTGACGCTTGAAAAACCGCAAAGTTCATATGACAAAGATTGGTTTTTAGATTTTAGACGCGTGCGTCGTTATGTAAAAAATTTAATTCAGTTGTGAAATAATCCCACGTTTTTTGTTGTTGAAATATGAGACAAAAATAAATCAATATTCAATATGGCACTGCTTTATGGAAATACACTTTACTTATGAAAAAAAATATATTTATTTTGATTTTAAATTTATTTTTGCTAAAATATTAAAATTTAAATAAATTTTACATTTATTTTCCACCTCGGCATTCTCGGATGTTAAGTACTGAATATCTGCATCCGCAAAGATGATGCGCTTTACAAATCTAATACACACACACACACACACACACACACACACACACAGATAAACAATAATTTAAAAAATCAGTATGATCCTTCTCTGTAGGTTATTAATAGTACTCAAACCCATTTTTAAAAGTAAAATTATCTTAACTGCATATCTAGACTTTATCCCTGTTACAATCTTGTTATATGAATAGATAACTGAGTATAATGTGAGAAAAGACTGTTTTTGGAGAACGTGATATAAATGAACTTCATGTATGATGTTTGTTTAAGACATGTGAAAAGAATGATACGATCACGCGTCATATATACTGAAAAATATCTATCTTATATATTCTATATGCCAAGATAACTAGATATCGTATGTTTCATTAACACAACGAACATAAATTTGGCCGTTGGTTACTTCAGCAATCTTATCTAAGTTTTTTTACTACACTCAATAAATAAACTGAATGATGTTTGCGATGGAAATATTCAATAGTTAGTCTATTATTCATTTATGTTTATTTCTTGAATATTGAGACTGCTATTTTACCATATGTAGTTGCTGATCTGAGAGAATATTATTTTATAGTGTTCTGTGTTTCCGTTATTTACGTCACCAGTAACTTAGTTAAAAATATAGGGATACAAAATAAGTGACAGAGAATTTGTTAAGTGCAACGCTAAGAATCAATTTAGATATTACTGCAGGATGAACTTCAAAGGAAAAATTCTCCTTAATACTTTAAATGCAAAGAGATTAAATATAGTCCTTTTTTTCTTATATTTTTACAATGGAAGCTGTCCAATTATTCATTTACAAAGCTGAACAGGGACGGCCATTTAAATTAATAAACGTACTGTCATTCTATTTTTTCGGAACGCGTTAATCCTCTGAAGTGACGTTTCATTTTTGTCCTACTGGCGACCGTAATTCATTAACGGGAGCCCTGCTCTAGCCTCTTTCCAACTCCCCCTCTCCCCGTCGCTTAATCTGGTTTGAGAGCGGGTTATGAACGACGGAGGACTGATTGGCAGCGGTTCCGACAGATTGCACTGCTGCATCCCGCATGGACCTGCATCCCTAAAACACCTGTTCGGCAAAACAACGCACAACATTAAAATCACCAAAAACATTCTTACAACGCTAAAAATCACTCAGTTATTATCATTCATCATAAATAGTATTCTATAATTTTTCCGCATGACTCACTTTTTCAGACAATGAAGTTACTGCATGTATGATAAAAAAAACCATAGGAAGGTAAGAAATTGAACCAAAATTCAAGTGACAAGTTAAAAATTCCCATTTTCTAGCGCTATTTACTCTCGTGATATGAGGGATCAATTTAAATATTTTATATCAATTTAATATAAATATTTAAACAAAAATCAGTAAAAATTTTTGGTCTTAATTTTTTTTGAAAATGTTCAAAAAAGTTTTTTCACGATATTCTTACTATCTGATTAATGTAATTCCCCAAATAAAAAAAATTCTACTGAAGTTTGGAATTTCTTAAAATCAGTCATTTATTTATTTCGCCACTGGTTTGTGACGGCGCTTGAGCTTTACAGAGTGAATTTAGGATTTAGATAACTTTTTCGGTTTTGATAATAAGTTTCATATATTGCGAGCGTGGTGTAGTGTCAGAAATCACGCCTATGGTAAATGATTGCGATACAAGTCTTCCGTGTGAGTGAAACAAGCCGAAAAGATTTGCACTGGAACTTATCACTTGGGCGGAGGTTATACGAGACAGTTGGAGATATTAGTATCGTAAGTTAGGTCTATACAAACGTTGAGATTAATGTCTGCATGTGATTGTTGATATAATCGTCTGACTGTCATTTTTAGTAGCTTGGCTTAAGTGTTGGTATTTAACCATTTTTTTAAAAGAAAATTGAGAATGGAGGATTTTCCATAGCCCCTCCGGAGTAAGTGTTTTTTGTAAAGGCCAGTAAGTGCGAGGTTTACTGATGTTAGGGAAGTGAAAGTACCAAATTTAGTTAGTTGTGGACAATAGAAAAACGAGCAGAATTTTTTGCTGTTCATAGAATTTCATCGCGTAAACCTGCCCAAGTTAGAAACAGTAAATAAACCAATAAGTCTTTTGTTAAAAAAACCAAGTGTATTTTTGCTTAATGCTGAAACATATGAAGAGTAGGATAGGAACTTCAATTTCCGCAATAAGTATGATAAATAATCATTGCACAACAGTGACTGATAGAAAGTGTTGAGAACATTTTTAATTCAAACTGTCATTTACAAAATAGCACATACGTGTTAATTTTTTTTTTTTTTTTTTTTTTTTTTTTTTTTTTTTTTTTTTTTAAGAAACATTTAGTAAAATATCTTAGAAGCTTTAAGGAATTATTTTTGATCGTAACAGTACCATTTTTTTTCTTTAATTTTGAGAAGACTAATTTATTATCTGGTGAAATATTCGGCGAGTCTTAAAAAATCTAACGAGTAGTGTGCATTAAAAATTTTGAGTGGAAGTTGTTTATCTCTAAAAGTAATTGTTATCGTTTATTAGTTTGAGTTCCTTTATAACATTTTATAATGATTCGGATGAAGGTTGGAAGTGACCACGGACATGAAGAGAAAGCATCTCATATTTCATGATTACTTGACTATACCTGTATTCAGGCAAGGGGTGAGTAAGCCCACTTTAAGAAGAACATTGGAAGATGAGAAGTTTTGGAAAAGGTAATTGCACAGGATTCTAGCATCTAATGGGTTTTTCAGAGGTTGCATGTAACTTTTAGCATGCTACATATCATAATAAGTTCTGAAAGAATATCCTTGTCAGTTGTTGCGAAAATAAATGTAGATAAAGTTATTTGCGTATGTCTTTTTGAAACATTTTCATAAATCGAGGTATACTTAGAAAAAAAAAAAAACATTTTGACAGTCGGCAGATTTCCATCTTTCATTCGAAGCGCAAGAAGATTATTTTAAGAAAATTTTTTCTTCATCCCCTCACCAGAAATCTGAAATTATTTTCATTCCCCATGATTTTTGGTAATTTTACGTTGTAATCGTCTGAGGGAATCGTCGGAAATTAAGTGTGTGTGAAAAACGGATGATCGAATGAGCGAATCCATTATCATCATAATTAGGGACCATATCCAGTTTTCCGGGAGTGGTTTACAATCCTTATAGTCTTTCGATATTGGTATGTATAAACGATCATCTTCCAATGTCTCCTGTCTAAAAAAGTTTCAATGTTCATAACAGATTCCCAATTCCAATCTCTACGTCCTCCTTCAGTTGGCCTATACATCTTCATAAAGTTAAATTTTTCTCTCATAATATATACAACCTTAAGAAGACAGACAGAGCTGTTGATGAAAGCAGATAGTTGAGATCTATAATGATTTCAATAGTTTGTTAAAATTACTTTTGATAACTTGCCACATTTTATAAAAAATATGCAAAGGAATTTATTCCATTAGAATGTTAGTTACTTTTACTTTGGTAATAATTTTATCTGTCTGAGAATTGAAATAATTCTACATTCAACATAATCAAAAAAAATTATAATTCTTAACAAGAGATAATTGGGTAGTTTATGATCATACATCTATTATCTGAACCAATACATTTCTGATAATGTAATTTTCTCCCCAATCTAGCAGAATGGTTTATGTTTTCGAAAGGGCCGAGTCTCGTGCTATGAAGGGACTGTTGTTCTATGTTAATTTGATGTTTAGTCGATCGCAGAGTACGACAACAAAACAAAGCGCTATCAATGTTTACAAACCAAATCACTACCGCTCAAACAAAATAAATTAATAATCAACTCTGCACACGCGGAAATGAAATATGCTGTTTCACATGACTTCCGGACAGGAATCAGACATTAAATGCTATTCCCGCAAAAAAATTCACGAAATTCCACATTAACTGTATTGGGACTATACAAAACTTCTTAAATCACAGGATTCCTGTCTCTACTTGTACTTAAACACTGTTTGAATCATATTAACAGTTATTCTGAATGTGCTCTTGGCTGTAAGCTGACAACTTCAGTTGTAAGATAATGTTGATTATTGAAAAAAAGGGTTCTATTTGTAAGTTTAGAGCTCTTTGGGGGCAGATTTTATACAAATTTCTACGATTAAAGTGGGCGTAAAACACATACTTTGCATTTTAAAATAACAACAGGAGCTCAAAGAAAGCAAACAGATAACAATAACTAAAATATAATTATTACAGTTGATTACGGATAAGATTAAAACAAGGTCTCCACTGAAGTTAAAATTGTTGGTGTTGAGAGGGCTCGTACATGGAGCTTCTGCCTGATATAAACCTTATAACGTTACGTTTAAAATCTGGTGAAATGGGAATAGTTAAATGATTAAGGGGAATATAGAAATTGCCAATTTCACACATATCATACTATGGTGTACCGTAGGTGAATATAGACTAAGGAAGTATTGACGTATATCATAAAAACAAAGTCATCATAAAATGGACGCAAAAGGAATCGATAATTTGATATTCAACTTATTCTAAAAATACGTAAATTCACCTGATCATGAAAGTCAATACGATTCTACCAACCACTACTTAAATACACATCACCACTAACCTCCATTTAGTGCCAGAAAATTCATTTCTTGGAATTTATGTTGTTTCACTGTAGCCACCACTCCTTATTAACCTATCGGTGCTAGAGCCAAAGTCATACGACGGAAAGAACATTCGAAACGTAATCTTCACGGGTTCTCCGCCGGGTAGTGTTGAAGAAAGACGATCTTCGGCAGCTAGCTCTGCCGCCATCATCAGGTCTGTTGTTACGACTATGACAGCCAGAACTTTCTTCAACATTAACCGGCGGTGAACCGGTGGAGATTACATTTCAGCAATACGTTCGTGGAACATCAAAACACCAACTAAGAGAACGCAATCTTTCGATCTAGTGCAAATGTCATCTGCATTTATCTGCGAACTTTGTAAAATGATTTATAGAAACCTTGGAGAGTCTATCAGACCAAACATCTAAATATAGTTTTCAACAACGGCAAAAAAAAAAAAAGTTTATTCTACGAATAATCTTGATTTCGGCACCAGATACTTGACTGATGAAACTAAATAAATTTACATATTCTTAGAAATACGTGCCAAATTTCTTATAATTGAAGACCAGTCAACTTGAGCATTGTAAAAAGTACCAGTCATTTTGATATTACGATCTGTGTTGAGAAATATACCTAAAACTATTTTTTTATGTGGCTTTAAGCCTCGTAGACGTCGAGGTTATTAGAGGCGAGAAAGGACAGGGGCAACAACGGGAAGGAATTTGGCCATTGCCTTTTGCATTCAGCTGGAGTGATTTGGAGAAAACCATGGAAAATCTAAGTCTGGTTGGCCGAACGGGGATTGGAACCCTGGAGCTCCCGTATGCGAGACCACTATACTATGCAGTGTACTTGAGCTACTCACCAAGGCGTGTTGCAGGCGTGTGTGAGCGTGAGGTACCTGGCTCCCAGCGCGTGCAGTGACCGCAGCACCGCCAGGCTCGTGCCCAGAGCGTGCCCCCCCTCCACACCCACCAGGCTGGCCAACACTCCCGCGGCGTGCGCCTCCTCGATACCTAAAACACAACAAAACATGTAACGGTGACTGACAACCACGATACCATCACGTCTACCACACGCTGCCAACAACAAGAATGTCACAACGTGTGTCATTTATTATTAATATTCTCGAACCACGAAAATCAAATACACGGCTAAAAATTGTTCAATTTATTATTTTCAATCGCACTGCACCCAGTACTTGGCAATCATAATAGGTGTTACTTGATTCAGATCATCTTTGTTGCAAGACGATGGACGTGGTTGATCCTCGCCACTAAATGCTGGTAGCGTAAATATAACACCATTTCACCAAATTTGCTTTGGATCTGGCTACTCCTGTCCGAAATCATTTCAAGTATCTTTCGGTTCTTCTGATAGCGTGTGCGTGTTAGTATAGCCGTATTTAGCCAGGTTCGGACGGGGCGGCAAATTTCCAGACTACATTGTTGACAACGAAGAGCCGGTGACTCCAGTAGCTACGTCAACTGACAGCAGTAAGTATTTATTGTCAGCAATAAACTTGAAAGCTTAGTGCATTATCAAAAATGCGGAGAACTGTATTGATTCTATGCCCACAAAACCCTTCCTACCACAATAGAAAGTTGTCGAACCAGTAAATCGATGCTTACGCGCTTTTCGGGAAAATTACGGTTTGTGAAACGCCAACTTGGGAGCCAAGCGAACCAAAGATATTATTTAAACAGTTTTATAAATTATGAATTGTTTCATGAGGAGCACGAATGGGAAGCGAAGATGTTTCTGCCAAATTCTTCCATTGGGCGAGGCTTTCCGGAGTAGCTATAACATCGGGGCACCGTAGCTTGGAAGGAAGGCAACAATCGAGGGAGAGGATACTGTTTTTTTTTTTCAGTCTGTGACGAGCAAGCGGTGGCGCGCCCTAGGATACGACCAGAGGATACCACCCAGACGACCTAGAAGCCAGCTGGAGGACTGAGCAATCCGTTAGCTCATGTGCTCTACGCGTTCACGTGCTACGGTAAACAATGATGTCGATGTTTAGAGACCCTTGCTTTGTTCAACCCTAATCAACGCATCGTGCTCTAAATTGTAAATTTTTCACTGAACGCTTCATTTTGTAACTTTCAAGAAAACTACTATCAGTCTCAGTTCTCTTAAATAAACTGACGAGTACAATAGCTAAATAAATTAATATTAGTACTGCTTTGAATGATATCCCCGCAACTGTGTCAATATGTCAGTTGAATAGATAAAGATATGTATTTAAATATTAATTTCAAAATTACAATTGCATTGCTAAACATTATTATAGAATTTGTAAGTCGCTTTCCTCGAATAAGGAATACTTCCATTCTTGGTACCTACCTGGGATTAATTCTAATAATTGTTTTGGTAATTAATGTGTCTCATTAACTTATCTATTTCGATAACTTTAGAAACAAGGTAAGGTACAACCTCCAGACGATCAAATCCCCTGCAAGACCAGGTGGCAAGCAACTGTTAGTGGTACTAAGATGTTGAGGAACTTAGTTTTCCACAACTGCACTTTTGCCTTTTCCGGTGATCCAATTAGTTCTCCTGATGATCTCAGGACGCTTTTATATCGACTTGAGTCTCTGGGTTGATGGTGCATGGCTGTGCAATGGGTGGGCGCTTTTCCCGCTCTACTTTTTTCCTTGTTTGAAGCTACTTCTCTTTGTATACTGGGTAGTGCAATCCCTGAAAGCTGATAAAGCCTGTCGACAGAAGTACGCTCTAGGTAACCTGTCACCAGACTACAGGTGTTATTAAGAGACACATCCACCTGTTTGGTGTGAGATGATGATTACCAACCGCAATACATATTCCGAAACAGAGTAAGAGGGAGCTATTGTTCAAAAAGGAATAATTTGTGGTTGACTGTCTAACCGTATCTCAGTAACGAAAAACATGACTCCACTAGAAATACTTTGTACCCCGAGTGACGTCGGAATAATACTGTAATGTCACATGACAGCCAAGAACATAGAGGAAACAGTATGATTGTTATCCACATTTACCACTTAATCAAAATTATTGTTCCAGGGGAATATATCTTCTGTCTGTTCAAAGAACAAAGTGTTTCGTCCAACATAATTTCTTCATCAATACTCTAAATCCCAAACACTATGTAACGGTCATATATCACGCCAGACTATAAATATAGAAATGGTTGTAGGTCACTACGAAAAGTTTAGAACTATCAACTAGTGCCAGTTTTCAGATCATTGAATTTAAGTTCCTGTACGAGAATCCGAAAATTTATCATTGTAATATACACAAAACTTTCAGAATAACGTTTATTTATGGCCGAGATATTTAGGTACTAAAATTAAGACCTATATATCATTTTAAAATGGATTTAACAAGGTAGTGGTAGACGTTTAGAGTGCCATAAATTTCGTGTCTGTTGTGGTTGAACCGACAGATAACCGTGGTACAGGAAATGAAGTACGTAAACATAGTATTTCACACGAAGAAATCTGAGTAGTACAGGCCAGTTTGTTGATTTTTTAACACATCGTTTGCATTTTCAGATTCTTATTTATTTATTTTATAACAATAATGAAGTTTGCAGTCCACTGGGAATCACAAACTACAATACGGACATATTTTTACACACACACACACACACATATATATATATATATATATATATATATATATATATATATATATATATATATATATAATATACTATGATTGACGTCACTTCTCATTTTTAATGTTGGATTTTTATCATTTAACAAAGATCGTTTGATAAAAAGCATAATTGAAGGAGGAGAACTACAAGACTTCTTTTGGTCAGCCTGTAATATAATTATCTTTTACTAGTTTTATATCACATACCTATGTAGGACTTATTTTTTATTTTAGCTGCATTAAACGGATATAGAATATCATTAGAAATTATGAACTATGATTGAGAAAAAAAGTTTGTGGTAGAGTCTCGTAGAAAAAATGCGATGTTGAGTTATATTTTAAGACATGAGGGATGTGTAATTTGTTGTTGGGAAAAACAGTCGAAAGGAAGAACTGAAAAAAAGATTACAATATATAAAGAATCTGAGAACGTATGTAGTTATAATCAGTATTTTGAGATGAATGGCTTAGCTCATGATCGGAAGAGTATTATATCTAAACCATTTCAGACGATGATGCTAACCAATATCATGTCATTCAAATGCATCTTGTCCAAGTAAATTCTGCAAACAAATGAGACGTTTTTCTTTCTGAATGCCCAAAACAACTGCGATATAGTTTAAATCTAACATACACTGAACAGTTCTGCTATATTTCCTTCAGAGAGTCGATGTATGTTCGGTAGTAATCACTGGAAACGCACGGCAGTCAAGATTAGTGATGTTCCGATACCATCGAAGTATCGATACCTATTTAAATGAGTAGTACTCAAATTGTCTTACGATATATGAGTACTGAAAAAGTATCGATACTTACTCATATGATTAATTAAAAAAATTAATGTAAGAATATACGTGAAAATTTTGGTAAATTATTTAATTTTATTTGCCTAGTATAACAAAAAAAAATAAAACATTTTTATTTTTTATTAAAATTATAATAAAGTGCACATTGTAAGAAAACTTTGAACGTTTTATCTTATCTTTAAGTATTTATTTATTACAATTTTAACACTTTTAAACAAAATAAATCCGCTTTTGGAACGTTTCCCCAAAAATCAATTGTTCCAAATATTTTGGGGACAGCTTGTTTATTTTGTTTGCCATTGTTTCACTTGCCTTAGAAAACAAACATTCATTCGATACTGATAATGTTACAACAATAAGATACTGTTTCGTGTATTTATACAGACAAGGAAATATATGTTACATTTCTACCCATTCTGTAAATGGGTTGCTTTTTAGTGACATTGCAGTGTCTGACAAGTAGAGAGAGACTTTGTCACTACGGTGCGTTTTCTTTTTGAGGCTGTGGGCTAACTGTTTGTGGTGTTTCCAGAAGTCATATTCCTGTGAAACGTTAGCTGAAGCAACTTCTTCTTCAATTCACAGGGGCTACTTAGTTGCTCATGACCCTTTAAGTTTTTGTGTGGGGATGCGCGGGAGCGACCATTGGCCAGGCATAGCGAAATGCGCGCAGAGTACGACTTTATTACAACGAATAGGAACCTAAAACAAACTCTTTGAGATTAGATTGTTTGTGGCAGTTGCCAATTCTAAGACTGATTTTGTTTGATTTTCAATGCTACCAACTTGACGTCAGCGGGAAATTAACTTGACAAGCGTGGCTGAGTGGCGTAGCAGGGTTGATGGGTTTAGAATTCAACACCGGGTGCGTTTCGATTCTGTCGTTTCGATACGAATACAAGGGGTGATCAAATGAAAAGGTACGAAACGACGTAAAAACGTAACAGTTAAATATTTGCATATTCCGCCATGGAAGAACGTAGCGAGACCTCTCGGGATGCGATTGGAGTTTCTGACTGGGATCGGAGCATGCGCTGGCGCCCGCATGCGCAGTAGAGAGCAGAGGCTCTTATCAAAAGCGGCGTCCAAATGATGCGGCAGTCCGTATGTGGACAGGATGGCGTACAGGGGGGGGGATGTGTACTGTGAGACACTCCGACGCCTACGCAGATCCATCAAGAACAAAAGACCGGGTCTGCTCACGGAGGGTGTGGTTCTGCTCCATCATAACGCGCGTCCACAAGTCTCCAGAGTCACACACATGGAACTGGCCTAGTTCAAGTGGGAGACGTTGGACCATCCGCCCTACAGTCCGGACATGTCCCCCTGCGATTTCCATGTGTTTGGTCCACCTGAAAGAGAAGCGCTTCAACTCGGACGACGTACTCAAGGACGCTGTGGAGGACTGGGTCTCGTTACGGCCACAGGAATTTTGGGAACAAGGAACACTGCGGCTTGTTCATCAGAGGGATCGTTGTGCTCAGGCCTATGGTGTATATTTTGAATAAAGTCTACATTTTTACCCACCGTGTCGTTTCGTACCTTTTCATTTGATCACCCCTTGTACCTTTCCTCCGATACCAAGTAAGTATCGAATGTAGTAACTCGAATACGAAAAGTACTCGGTATCGAAACAAAGTACCGAGTAATTACTCGTATTTACTTGTGTCGAATCGTCACTAGTCGGGATGTGTTACTCCTAGAGCACTGTGCGTGTCGCTGGTTGCCTACCTTGCGCGGTGGTGACGAGCGCCAGGTCCCTGGGGTAGCGGTCTGCCAGGCGGCGGATCACGTCCACCTGCTCCAGAGCCAGCGCCACCGCGTCCAGGTGCTGCGCCGAGCACGGCACGTACGCCGACCAGAACTGCAACACGTGTTATATGCGCCCGCTATACCGCCATGTCTGCTTAAGTGGGCGGACTACATGACATTACGAAACAATCATATGAAATTTCAGCCAGTAGGATTCTTCAATGGGTACAGCCTTCTTGAATGCACAATTTTATTTCGAGCAAGATCTCCAGTATATTCTCCCATTTAACTTTGAGCTTACCCTATCTGTTTCAAAAGCGATAATTTTTGGTGCACGGTTTATTCATATATTCTGTTAATACAATATAATTAACAATTTAAAAAAAAATTTGAATATGCGTAATGCATACTTTCATTTACTATCAAATTCACGGTTGGTTCTAGCTCTCCAAGAGCTGTATGCCTGGTTATTTATGCTAATTCTTTCTTACAAATACAAGGATTTAATTTTTTTACTGCTTGCTTATACTCTATTACAAACGTCTGCAGGATTTGGAATTTTAAGAGAATTACATAATTTTTAGTTTAAATTTAGTAGACATCAGTTTCGAAAGCAATTTCGTGACAGATAGACCGTATTTCGGACGTTTAGTATTTATTTAAAATATATTCCTTAGAGCGTCTGGGAATATCAACGGATACAATTTTGTTTGTGTATGCATTCAAACTGGTCGATTCTTCCTCTTCATGCGATATACCTGTGACTATGACAGATATTCACAATCACTAAATATCTTTTTCAAACTAGTTGTAACATGGAAAACTGAAATACAAAAAAGAAAAAATGTATGAATGCGCTATACTGTGGTACATATCGTTTGTTGTTAGTTAAAAATCAATTCCAAAAATGTATCACTGGAACTCTATCTGAAAATTGGTTTGACGGTGAAATAATGTCTCTAATTGTAAAAAAGTAAACCGGTTGTACCGACTATCGATTTCAGTTGTTTGTTTATTACTTGTTCTTTCATTCTGCCTCCGCATCCGTGTGTAAACCTGCATGGATGTCTCCTGGGATGCGATTGAAATTGAATTTCTTTGGGGCCGTTGAGGGACGCGCTTCAGTGACCTCATGCAGATAGATCAGTTTTTCGGGTCAGGCTTTGATCAGTGGCCGTGCGGCGCTGTGATCGCGGCAGTGTCGGGGTGGCCCTTAACAGGCCGTCCAAATATTATCGACACGGACGCACGGGTCCTTTGATCGTCGTAGCTGGGCCCGACCAAGGGCGACCAACCGACGCCATGACTGACAAAATCAACACAGCTGCGACAGTGGGCAGGAGCTTAGCGTCAGCAGCGAACACTCACTGTAAAGTATACAGCATTTCTGGTAAATGACATATATTAATTGTCTGATATCATAAAATTCATGACTTATGAAATATATCTGTATTTGTCAAACTTGTAATAGTATGAGAATATTACGATTACATTATCTGTTTAGTGTGGTTATGAGCAGCAGGTAACAATTATATTCTGTGCTGACGTAAACTGCCAGCGACACGGTGACCAGGCGGGTCAGCTACCGAAACCAGCGTGGCATTGTTGCCCTAACAAGAAGTGACCCTCCTCACTGTCAACTGGTGAAAGGCTGAGTAGGAACATCGCCCTAAGAGCGAAATTTATGTGGCTCCAACACTCACAGTAGTGATTTGTGCAGTCGTGACAATTTATGGAGACAGACCGTAGCGAAATTCAGACACGGCGCGTTAGCATTTTCTCACGAACAATGAGAGCCAGGGAGGTGCCGATAAAATGCAATCCCCGAAACTTAGGAGGAGTCTGAATGTTGAGAGGTCGTGTGTGTGTGTGTGTGGGGACACTGTGGCCCTCCAATAACAAAGTAGTTACTATTTTACTTAAAACATTTCCTTCATGTTTGGACGTATCCGGAGATGGCAGGGTGAAAGACGAGCCTGGATTGGCAGAACGGACGTCCAGGGGTCTCCCCGAGCTGTGGAAGCGAGCGGCGATGATGGCGACAGGGACTCGTCCGACAGATCTCGAGGCGAGAGTGTAGCTAACAAGAGGCGACCCGTACAAAGTGATAAGTGTTTGCGTCCACACGGACACAAGTGTGATTGGAGGTGGTTTATGTGAAGACTGGTTCTGGTGTGTCTACCCCTGTGCTGACTAACGGTAAAACACCTACGTTATGAAAGTGCACTAAAATTCGAAGGCGCTCTCTCACCCAAATAGCGACCTTGGCAAGGAAACTTGCAGATAAGAGTTTCAATATGCCGAACTTTAATGAGTTTTAGCCGGAGCAATGAATTCAAATAACCTCTTGTTTATAACAAAATCAATGACATGCTTTTGTCTTTTTGATTAGTCAATTTGTTTATATGTCGTAAATATTTGAGTGCTGATAGAAATGATATGTTCACTTCATGTGTAAATTTTAATGCCTTAATAAATGACCAGGTTATAGAAGTTTTATTGATGAATCATGATTTCATGCATATTAATTGATTATGAACCCTTTCTCAATTGAAATAACCTTATTAAAATGTTACCTGAGATTAAAATTGAATTCATATGGTTCATAAAATAATAAGGCAATAAGACCCAACGCACGTTACAAAGTGTAACGCAAACTCGCCGGTTGGCAGGATTCAATAGAAGGGCACTGTTATAATATCTTTGTTGTGTGTTATGTCGCGAAGTATTGCGAAACATATAACAAAAAAATTTTGCGAGGACGAATCAAAAAGTAAGTTACACTTCCAAGTTATGGCCATTTATGAAACCACCTACATATAGGCAACACAGCTAGGAGTACATACAATCTAAGTTCACTTTTCCACATAGTCCCCAAGAGACTGTAAACATTTGACGGAACGGTCGACCAACTTTTCGATTCCGGATTCGTAGAAATCACCTCCAGCGCTATGTAACCACCTGGAGACAGCTGCTTTAACCTCCTCTTTTCGGAATTGTCGTCCACTGAGATCCTTTTCAGCTTACCGAACACATGATATTGATTTTGTTGCATGACAACGCAACACCTCAAAATGCCCACCAAAAGATTCAAGTGGGAGGTATGGCAACTTCCTCCATATAGTACAGACTTAGCGCCATGCGACTATCATGAGTTAGGTAAGCTGAAAAAGGATCTCGGTGGACGACGAGGAGGTGAAAGCAGCTGCCTCCAGGTGGCTACATAGCGCTGGAGGTGATTTCTACGCATCCGGAATCGAAAATTTGGTTGACCGTTAGAGAAATTCTAACAGTCTCTTGGGTACTATGGGGAAAAGTGAACTTACATTGTCATATCCGGGTTGCCTATATGCAGGTGGTTTCATAAATGGCCATAACTTGGAACTGTAACTTACTTTTTGATTCGCCTTCGTATACATATTTGTAATTCTGACCTGGACAAGCGTTTGCCACAGAGGCTGTCGTTGAAGTAGTTTGTATTATTATCTCTGATGTGTTGAGTGTGAAGAAGCTCCTTGTATTAAATGGTAGGAGGAGAAAATCCATTTGTTCTCGTTGTGGTTTAAAAATAATGTTACACTAGGTAGTTCTTTAATTGAAAAAATTGGTTTAAATATACGCCATCGCAAATTAGAGCCAGTATACCATTTGTTTGCTTCAGTCTTCTATCATTCTTCTAAAATGAATTACGAAATAATGTAAGATCTCGAATCAAGAAGTGAGCCAGATTTAAATGGCGTGATTTTAAATGGCTCGCATTGATAGGAACCGGCAAGAAAAATCTGGCCGACACAAAAAAGTGGTAGCCACTGTAGATGTGTCTGCTACAATTTAACAAGAAGCTCTGATGGAACTTATCAGTAAGGGGATTTGTAACACTTTGCGGAATACGATTTCGTGACAGAAATACAGAGAACGACAGTAATAACTGTGACAGAATGTTCTAGAGAGAAATGATGTATATTGTATCTAGTGGGTGTAGTAAACTGTACAGTTATTTCATTAACTGGTGTAAATAAAAGGAGGAAAAATAATTAAATTTTGTATTTGTGTATGTCAGAGAAGTTCTAGTTCTTTGTTTTATGTCAGCTTCTACGTTTCTTTTAGTTTGTAGACGTTTTTCAGCATATTCAGAGGTTTAAGCCAACCCAATTCAGAAACCTGACGCATGCTCATATACAACGTAATGGTTGAATAGCAACTCGCGGCAGTCAAAGGCTTCAGTGGTTGGAGTCAACAATTTCCACGTTACCTTAGTGCCGCCACGTTCTAATGTGAAATGCCGATGTTTTGGCTGCAATGCTCTACCGAATATAACTAACTCTCTAAAAGTGAACGTGCGGAGTTCTGGAACGTTTGGCTCGTCTGGCCAATCAGGTGTACGGAGATGTCATGAGACTCGTGCTTGGGCGGCTAGGTAGGGATCGGGACGGGAGCTGTTTTAATTATTTTATTTTTTGTAGTGGTGGATTTGAGTTTATTTGCTATTACAAAGGTGGTCAAATACAATTTGTTTTTTGGTGGTGGTGGGGGGGGGGGGGTTTATTTGCTATTACAAATGTGGTCAAATACAATTATTTTATCGATATTTTGAGTTATTATGCCAGCCATGTAAACACATTGAACCGAATTGATTGTAACTGAATCATTTCGAGTGGGAATAACTCCTGTAAACGATGTAAGTTGTTTCAATAACTTTTCCAGTCACAGTTTAAGGTTGTAAACACACTCTTTAATCATTTAATGACTGTGTAATGTAACCAAACCACCAGTACACTGTTAATCTTTCTTTTAATCTGAACTACTTCTCCTCAAATCAGGGATCCCTGTATATACTAAACATCGCATCTATGTACTCTTCATAAAAATAACATGAAATAGCTACCATATGAAAGGCTCGTCCACACGAAGTAGCTATTCACCAGTCTACGCTTCCACATAAACTGTTCATTAAGCAAATGGCTTGTACTTGTAGCTTCAGTTTAACTTTTTATTCGAGTTCTCCTGTTATTCCTAATGTTATCCCAGATTCAACACTCTACTCCCGTTACGCTGCTTAAATAACTTCTCTTCTAACTAGTGCCCCTTCTTCTTTACTCCCCGAGAGTAGCCTTTTAACTTTTCACTAATAAATTAAAACTTCTTCTTTAAGTTGAACGGAATTATGATTTTTATCTTATGGCGGCATCTCTACTTCTTCCTACCTCCAAGGCAAGCTACCCTCTTTCGACCGTTGCCAGTGGTGTACATACGCGATTGTTTACTGGCTAATAAACCTAGAATGACCCAAGCTCGGCTAATCAGATCTATTCATTACTAAACTAACGCCAAAATACATCTAACCTTCTCTTCATTCTTAATCTAAAACAAAACATCTGAAGCCATAAAATTAATTAAATTATCTACTACTGAAATTAGTTAGTACAAAATTACCGGAAACGTTCTAAAATATTTCGGGGAATCTTTCATTAAATTTGAACATGGATTTTAAAATCAAGCATTCATACCTCAAACACGCTGTTAAGCTGCGTGGTTTGTTCATAGCCAGGAAACCCTTGCACCATGAAGCTTCAGGCCGTTGCTCACTTTAGACATTGCTATGGAGTTTAGTAATCTCCATCGCCTATTTTATCTGCCTTGGGCACAACTGATATTGCTTCAACGGAAGCCAGTATGCAAGGCTCACTGCAAGACTGGCATCTTGTTGATCAGTCCCCACTACTAGGTGTTACCAAATTCGTGCATCTGTTACCAAGTCTATTTACTACAGACTGGCTGTGCTGTAGATGACAGGTTACGAGGCTATATTACCTGAAGTCATAAAATACAGACAATTTTGTCATTGGGTGACATTAATCCTCGACCGGCCATTACATCTACTTGAAATGCACTAGACATATCTTGCTCACACCGTTGCTCATTTGGCTACTGTGATGGTGTACGATGCTGACATGGATTTAGCTGATTAAATCCTTCGTAGTGGAAGAAATTTTGCATAGAGCTGGAGGGGAAAGTAAGGATAGGTAATGATACACAATTCTGCCCTTGAAGAAGGAGGAAGCCAGTAGGCTGAAACGTTGGCAATTCAAACTACCACGCCGTGCCGCCCAAACAGTGTAGGAAGTAATGAACCACTATGCCATTATATCACGAATAAGTCACAAGTAAACGAACAATTTTACAATACCTCAGAATCAAATTGGTATTTGGTTGAACTAATATAGCCAACTAGACGCTACAATGCGCAATCATTAGCTTTATCAAACAACTAAAAAGGCAAGTAACGCGCAGATATCTGCCATAAACATAAAATATAATACAAAAGGATCCGAAAATATTAGTCACTTTAGAAAACATTAACTACAGTAAACCAATAAATAATAATCCAATAATTAACGCTTCCTTAGTAGAATCACAGCAGCTGCAACAACATGCCTATGATTTTCATGAGAGCTTTAGCAGACAGATGTAAGAGAGAGGCACAACTTAGATCTATTGATAATGAACAATACATCTACTCGTATAAAGATGGTCCATTCCTATAGGACGATAACTGCAGTGAAAAGTTTTTAATCATTTTTAGAACACTACATTGAAGTGAAACTGAAAAGTCGTTGAAGGCCAAGTAGTTTCAATAAACGTCATTTACTAAAAACTGAAGACAGGTGCCGAAAATTGTTGTTATTTGTCGTCATTGACAACGACGGTGGAAACAATAAATTTAACGAAGCTTAAAGTATTCACTGATGTGAGAACTACGACGCAAATATCAGTATGAATCTTCTAAAAAGGTATTGGAAATTGCCTACAGGTTTAAAACTATAGTCAATTGAAGAGAGCTTTGAATATGGTGTTCCAAATAGCTGCAAAAGTACTGCTTTTGAATGATAACTTTGACGTGCTGAGGAGTTCATGTAAATATTTTAAAAATTCCGAATTTAGTATTTACTTTTAATGGAACACAGTTCTTGATCATCTGTGTACTATAAGACCAAAGTACGGAAGATACAAAGTAACTTTAACATCCGACTACTGTATGAACAAGTATCAACTGTGGCTTCAGGGCTGCATTGAGGCTTCATGGGCCCCTAGGCTATACATGTGGTGCGGGCCACCTTGTCGGTACTGGTGGGCGTAACAATTTAGGGCGACCTATTTTTTTAGCTCTACTATTGGCCTGGGTGGGAGCCCCTCCGACCGGTCATCATCGGGGGCCGGGCTCCTAGACTACAGCCTATGTAGCCTGTGCTTAAATGCGACCCCGTGTGGCATCAAACGTTAAGAGTGACTATCGGCAAGAAGTCGTGCATGACGGAAGATCTATCTGATTATTTCGAGGGATACCAACAATAGCGCTAAATCAGTTATATGTTTTGGAGGCTAATAAAACCAGATATTTACGACAGCCCTGCAGTGAGAATTGATTAGAATTTGTTTCTTATAAAAAAAACTCAGAAACATTGGAGTAATTGTACTAATATAAGATGACTCGTAACAATTATAGAAAATAACGTTTTCTACACTCACTCATTAACAAAGCTGGTTGCCGGTGACTGGCATTCTCTGCAGATTAAAAAGAATCAGCGTTCAGCACACGTTTGTCAGGAGCTAGCTAACATTGCGCGTTAGATGAAACATTTTATGAAAATAAACGTGCATAAATTCTTAATTTTGTGTTAAATAATGCTTAATAATAGAGAAAATAATAAGTTCTTTGAAACAGACAATTTATTTTCGCAGCCGAAATATTTTTCGTTACTGCTCCTATCTTATGCAAACATTTTTTTGTTTCTATATATCCTGATGTAATGCAGAACTCGTTGTAACATGGCTGTTAATTACTGCTTGAAATATTTCTACAGTTTTAATATTCATATTTAGTTGGCTTCAATTGCGTGCCCAGTCTAGTCGTAGGTTAAAGAGGTTGGTAAGAAGAGAACATAACAGAGTTAAGAGACCGCATGGTAGTAGGGAATATTTAAAACAACTAAACAAGGACTTAATAATAGCAAAGAAAGTGGCTAAAGATGGGTTTATGAAGTGTAGGGTGTGGGAAGATTCTCTTTTTTAGGTAAGGGTATCAGGGATTGGAATAAGTTACGAAGGGAAATGGTGAATAATTAACCAAAAACGTTGACAGAATTTAAAGCTAAAATTTTTGGATGGCAAATGTAGGTGGGTGCAGGAAAGGGAGAAGATGGGTGTGTAGGGAAATTGCCACCGGAGCGTGTGCTCCATTGCAATTAAATTATTAATGAAATTAATCATACAAACATCTCCAAACTAATTTCTTGCCCATCGCATGAAAACAAATTCTGTTTAATCATTAATTCATTCTAGATATTCTTCCTTTAATGAATAAGTTCATGTCTGGACCAGAGGAATGTTAGATTGTGCCATATGCTCATGGTATGAGCCATTCTGACATTTAAAGAATTTTTCTGTAGCAGACGCAAAAACACTTTGTGCATCGTTGTCTTAATGTAAAGTAATCTTTACTCTGATTTAATGAGCTCGTTTCCTTTTATTCCTGGAATTAAACGTCTCATTAAACATTCCCCCAGTTGCAACTTAATGTTTTTCCCTTTACAAAAAGTAAATTAAGATTACTCTGCGAACAACACAGAACACAGCGCCACATTTTTTTTCCTGCGTGACTCTCAACCTTATTCTCGGTTCACTAATTACAGTGAGGCAAACATTGCTTCATGCTCTGCAATTCTGTAAGTGATAATTTAAAAACAAGATGCATGACTCATCTAATTTTCGAATTTTGTATTATCTGTTTGCTTCTTCTCACTAATTGGCAGATGTGATAATTTGATTAGTAAAAATTGTAGTTTATAGTTTACACACAAGTCATTACTGAGCTTTTGTCCTCTTAATATCTGTAAAATCTTTGAAAACGAACTTAAGAAATAAAATGTTCTGCTGAGAATGAAGGGATGGAATGGGACATTTTAAACATCAAAAGACAGTGACATGTTGATGCGTCTGGAATGGGGGGGAGTCGATATTTTCTATAATTACACCACTGCGGAGCTCGTCAGGCTTGCTATAGGTTTTTAATCAGTTAACGTTTTGGTGTGCTCAGCACTTTAGGGTACCTTCTAGTTTTATACAATAAAGAGTAAATATGAATAAAAAAGGAATGTATCGTCAATTCGGTATAACGTAGCCTGTTACTAACAAAATTTGAATATTAATCTATTTTAAAAATTAATTGTTTAGCGATTGTTTTATAATTATAGCAGCATTTCCCGAAATCCTGATGTTAATACCTTTTTCATAACTAAAAAGAATGCTACCTTAATAAAGGCGAATACGGAGATGGAATAATGTAATATGCGAATGAGAACATATATGTTTATTTTAATCCTTGCCAGAAGACAGTTCTAATAATAGGTAGCAATAGCTATGCTTGTTCTGGTGAGTGTTACTAAATATACAATACAGTTTCGTTAGTCTTCATCAGTGACTGAAATCCCCCGAAGCTACAAGACGGACATCAATACTCCGCTTATCGTAAAAACTACATGCACATGATGAGGAAGACATAACCAGCTACAGACGCGTACTGTCTATATGTTGTCAATCCTGCGAGTGTTTTGGAGATTAAACAAGTATTTGTATTTGGTAATATGGATGCCATACTAAAGCCAACATATTAAAACTCGAGCTGCTTTACTCCTTGCCTAAGAGTTGGGAAGCTTCCAGTTTGCAGTTTGCATTTAAGTTCGTTTCTAAAATCATTCAATTAGTTCAATCATGATTGTTAGACAGAACGTAAAATTGCATAATGTTTGGAGGCGAAAGACAACAGAAATCGAAATATTACGATTAATTACAGCCAATATAATCTACTTAGTTAAACTCTCTATAATACCTCGCCATTTTTACTGGTTTCTCATGTTTTATTATATTTATTCTTTTACGGGAACGATGGAAATTGGTTTTATATCATTCGTAGTATTTGGTGAATTTTGGACATTTTCTCTTCGATGTTTGTCACTGAGGTACGTCTAATTATCAGAAATGGCAGAAACAATTACTTCTTACTCTGTCTCATCAATTATTTCCTAAAAGAAGCTGGAAAGATATTTTGTGCCTGTTTATGAGATAATCGGGTTAGAGATTGCCACAAAGTTTCCCCAATATGAATTCTTAATCCTCATTGTTCACTATTCAAATTCACAACTGCAAGAAATTAATAAAACATAACTACTATTTCACTCACTGCTGATTTTTTGGGTCAAATTCGGCGTTTCGTGGGTTTAGTGATCGTGTTTTGTGGAGGTCATTAAAAGATGGAGAGGTTGTGAGAGAAGGAAAGGGATGGAATGTGACCTTGCCCTTTTGAAGGAACCACGCCAGAATTCGCTTAGAGTTAGCAGAAAACAACGAAAATCGGAATCTAGATGGCCTGGTTCGAAATTTGATAGCATGTCTTCCCGAAAACCAAGTCCGAGACTTACCGTTCATCCACCTGGCTCCATTAGTGATTTTTGCACAGTGCAATTACTTTTGACTCAGTTATAGCTTGTCATGAGCGAGTGTAAAGTTTTCCGGTGTTTCAGAGTAAGGAAATAGTAACTACCGGTTAACTGACCTCGATAGCATTCTAGTTTCTTGATCTGGGGGTCACTGGTTCGAATCCGGAAAGTGGTTTCATTTAAGTGTTATGTTCATCGTGTGTTGTCTTTCACTTGCCAAAATGATGGGTAGTTGAAGACATGGATATAGAAATTGTGGTAACATTAATTCAACCACTGAAGCAGGAAGCCGAGCTTTCAGTTTCTCTATTTTTCATTTTATCCAACCAGTTATACGCACCACAGGAAGGACACGACATTCACAGACACAACACTTAAACACCCATGCCCGCCGCCGGACTCGAACCGGCGACCTTCCGCACGTGGGGCTGGTACTCTAGCCCTTACGATACCAAGACCGGCAAGTTGCGTAATTCGTCTTTCTCTTTCATGTCGTTTATTAGGATTAAGTACGTTATCTGCGAAATAGAGTTGTAATTGCTTCAGCAATATTTTGTGGTAGAGAGGATATCGATAATTGGCAGTTGCGGCATCTAATTGTCAAAAGGAATTTTACGAAATCGGGTTAACATTTTTAAATATTTTCGGGAATATATATTTTAAACGATGAATAGTTGAGAAATTGGTTTTTCTATTGTTTAACGATATCTCTCCTCACATAAACGGATATTAAAAATGTCTATTCTAAATGAGCACGTAATGAACTGTTCCCGCGTTATCGAAATGACAATTTTTTTCACATTTCCTATTGCCAGGAAAAGGCAACAGTTTGTAATGCTTGGGCTATCCTCAGGGTGAAGACATTGGCAAGGGGCGAGGTTGGCTGCACTGGCTCGGGGGACTCCATAAATCGTGTGGGGTATCTGCTCGCAACGGCCAACCGGGTCTCTCGCTGGTAGCCAATATGGGATAAATCACCAGACGTGACCCAGCACCGGTACCAACAGGTGTAGCCCATCGCCAAACACGCTATAAAACTATCCGCGCTCACCCGAATTCGTGGCGTAACCTCAATAATTTAGATTCTGGTACTTATCTATTTGACAAATATTAACATTTAATAGATTATGAGCTCCTTTTTCAAAACTATACAATACTACGGCGTCACTTCTCGTGCAAGTGATACCGTAAAGTATAGCTCATCATCATCATCATCATAACTTTCACTTACATTTTTCAATATGTGGTATTACGCTTTCATTCTTACATGTCAATATACGCCAGCTAGATTTATGCGAGACCCTGCAGTTATCTGTCGAAGAAAAGGAAAGGTAAAGTTTTGCGATCTACACTACCGACAAAAAAGTAAAGTAACCAGGAAGGGAGGGGGGAACAAAATAATATATTACGGGTTGAGAGGATATGTGATATTATTTCAGTGATTACAAAATCGAGTCAATTTTACAAAGAACTTGGTAACATGAGCACATTTATCCGTATGACACTGCACCTCTTTTGGATTAGATGCATGTACTGATACAGTTGGAAAGGGTTTCATAAAGCCGTTGTATGCTCTCCTGAGGCAAGCCCACAACTGTTGTAACTGTCATTGATATCCTGGATACTGGCACTGGTACGGAGTTACGTTCTAGCTGGCCACGCACATGTTCTTTCGGGGACGGATCTGGGCATCTTGCTGGTCACGGGAGTAACTCAACATCACGCACACATTCCTCAGTTACACGATAATACCTGAGGACGCAAGAAGTCCGTGACGTACCGTTGTGACGTCGATTACTACCAGCCGTGATCTGAAGTCATACCCGATGGCTCCCCACACCATGACGCCAGGTGTAAACCCGCGGTGCCTCTCCAAAACATTGGAAGAATAGGACCGCTCCCTTGGTCGTCGCCCTACTCGCTGACTATGGTCATCCGAGCTACAGCAAAACTGCAATTCACTGGACTGCTGGTGAACGGGACCGCATTGCATTCAGTGATTATTTTATTCGTTGAAAGTCACTGTGATAAAAAAAATATATTTACTCCATTACCCTACAACAACAGTAAGTATTTACAGTTATTAGATTATGCGATCATTATTCAAATTCACTAAGAAATGTTGCAGGCAGGTACTTGCTGTACGTATGAATATAATATCCACACGAAATCTTCAAATTAATAGATATAAAAATAATTTCCATTTTAGTTATTTGCTCTGGTAAAAATGATTAAACTAAAATATTATATTAAGCTAGTACCTATCTGAAAAAATTCTTAATCAGTTTAAAGAATGGTTATTGAATGTAATAACCGTAGATGACACAATTGAGGGAATATTTATTTATCACTATTGTTTTAGTTACTCTCCTGACGCAAAATCATTAATCAAAAATAAAAATAATTAATGTTGAAGAACTTGTCTTAACTTTTCAGTCATCTTTTGCAGTCAGTTTTTTTAATTTATTTATAATACTGTTTTTTGTATATCCTTTGGCGTTACTAATTCCCTCAATCAGAATATCTGTACAAACATTGGTGTTAAATACCGAAGTTTCATGTTCGAATATCCTGCAAAAACTATGTAGCCTAACTGAACCTTTGTGTTGTAACCTCAATTTCAGACTACTTAGACAGTTTCAACAATTTTCAACAATTTTCAACTCATTAACTCTTCTGATAATATGTTCAATTTTACCTATGTATGAATGTCTATGTTTTCATTGGGTCAACTAGGACCACGTAAAACCTTCATATTTACTTCATCTTGCTCTGGATCCGTACACATTCGTTTTACAACTAGAGTTGCAGCTTTTCGGCGAGGACATACAATTTAATATGGAATCCGAACCACGGAAGCATTCTAGCGTACATTACATTAAGCAGCAGACTGTGCCAGATGTGAAGGTCGGGTTAAGGGTTTATGAAAATCCCCGTCGAGACAGGGTTAAACAACTTCCTTTTCTGCAACATATGACGCTTTTAGCGGGCGTCGTATTAATTAAATATTCCACTTACTTTTTCAGGTTTCGCGCTGCTTCTTTCGATGTATTACTACCGACGTTTCGGCGCCCAACTTGAGGCTGTATACGACGGAGTGGTTTGAAAACCGTCACAATTGAAACTGTACTTCACTTGTATACAACCCTGATGAAGGGCTGAGGTTGGGTGCCGAAACGCCGATAGTAATACATCAATAAAAAGCAGCGCGAATCTCGAAAAAAGCAGGTGGAATATTTCATTAACTCCCTTTTCTTATCAGAACTGGTATCTTGGATTTTTCTTATTCATTTTTGATATAATCCAATAGCAGTTTGTAATATTTGGTACAACACAATTTAATTATTTATTAATTATTAGGCCGCTGTAAAGTTTTGTGATGTCGACATTGTTAGTGGTCTTTTGGAATCTTCGAAAATATAAATTTGGCCTTGACTAATTCGCATAGATTATCCGATTTCCGGAATATTCACTCGCTGTGCATCTCTCGTGCATCTGACCTGCAACAGGCAGAGGTGGGTGGTATTGTTAACCCGAGCAGCACAGGTTTGTATTCCACAGAGACGGCTGTGATCAAAGCGTAAGCTCTCTGGGGTCGAGACCTGATTCGGCACAAGCCCCTTGTCATGACGTCACGCTACACACGTGTGTTCACACACGACCTATTAGTCGATTATACTGCGCCATTTGCAGATAACAGTAAGGCTTAAGTGTGCAGAGAATCTAATGAATAACATGAACGAAATTTTGCAACAGGAATTTACAGTAAATACAATCAAGAGAAAGAGGCTCAGAGAACGAAAACAATAAAACAGGTTTAAAAATGGTCAGGGAGAGACGTATATTGAAAGAAGAGAGTTTTATTATTTAGAGTAACGATGACCCAGCGCGGATAAAACGGCATCAAAGGGAGTGGTTATCAAAAGAAGAAACCTTTTACTATCGAATATTTATCTACAATTGGAGAAGTAGTGTTTAAAATAGTTTGCTTAGTTTAGAGCCATACTATAGTGAAGCACGGACCTTTGGAACACCCTAAGGAAGTAAAATTGAAATATTTGGACAATGTTGTTATAAAACGACGTTGAAATTTATTTTGCTATATAAAGCATGAAATTAACAAGTCCTATCGGGTGATTAGCTGAGAGAGAAGTGTGTTATCACATGATATTTCGGCGATCGGGATTACGTCGCCATCTTCTGGTGAAATGGCGACAGAGTTTTTAGATCGCCGAAATATCGTGTGAAAACACCCTTCTCACTCGGTTAGTCACCCTAGAGGACGTTATTAATTCTCAACGCCGAGAAAAACTCCGATCTTATTAAATTAACAGTTTCAATTACGATGAATGGAGCAATGAGTTGAGGAAGAAAAATACTAGAAAGATAGGTGGCTTGTTCGATATCATTACAAGACATTGCGGATGCCTTAACTTGTTAGTGCAAATGTATTTGAAACAAAGAAAAGACGATATACTATATTGGCCAATAGCTAAACTAAGGTCTTATGTTATATGGGTTATAAGAAGTTGCAGAAACTAACTCCTAATAGCGGGAGATGCAACGCTCCCCAAAAGGTTGAGCAGTACAGAAACGGTTTTAAAAATTGTCAGAAATTACCTGAAGATCACAGAAGCGATTCGAATACCATAAATAATCTGTACAAACAGAACATCACACGAAATATATTTGCATTTGTAAGCGTCGCTTCTTAACTGATTAAATTTTACAAATGAGTTTGGGTAGGAAGTGAGCTATACGCTGCCATACAACAAGTCATAGGACATTCCCTTTATACCACAATCCATTGAATGTAACAGTACTCAAACTTCGGTTGCACACTTGAGTGTTCCCGTCCTTTTAGCCGCAGTCAAGTCCATATTTATAATGTAGTCATCTGGTCCTTCAGCTCTGTCCTAAAATATTCACCCCTGCAGCGAACAGTACTTGTCACAAAGAGTGACATATATTCCCCCAGTTGCCTTTGATGAAGTGTCTCGCGCGTTGATTGGTACCTGGTTGTGACATTTCCAACCCAAGATTGACGGGACGGGTTCATTACGCTCTCGTTAATCATGCAAAGGGCTATTAACTGCGGCACAAATATTTCATAAGCTCATCAACACTTTCCCGATCACGCACGACTCATTTCCATTCCGGCGTAGACTATGCGCAGTCGTTATTGCGTGACCTCATCATTAATTACAACCCAAATGTTACGACCACAGCTTCAACCCTAACAACCAAGCCGCCATATTCAGCTGCAGGTTACAACTAAATGTACTCGGATGTGATGTATAGGATGGTTGCAGCACGGCTGGTATTTCCTAAAGCGAACTTCACATCGGAAGTTTTCTAACACCTGTGGTGTAGTAATTTTTCTCGAAACGTTTTAAATATTTCAATGTTCTTCTTGACGTAGGATAAGAGATCTTTTAAAGCAAATTTAAACGACGTTCAAACTCTGTAGAACACAATAAACAACTAATATGATATAGAAGCAGAAATCGGATTCATCGGAATACAGTTGGAAGGTGAAGAGAGGTGTGGGATTGTATAAGGCGTATATTGGTGATAAGGCATGGAGAGATATTGGTGAAAGAATAGAAGGGAAAAAATTTCCATGACCACAAGCTGTTACTCTATTTCTGAAAAAAATGATGTGCGCAAGTAAGAGGGTCAGGCAATGAAATAAACTACCAACCGAAATGTTGAATAACTTACCAAAAACTCTGAAAGAATTTAAAATTACAAGAAAGTGGTAAACGTGTGTAGGGAAATTGCAACCGTGGCATGCGATCCATCGCAATTAATTAAATTAAATTAAGAAATATGTTGGTGTTTCGTACGTGGAACTGTATTGTTAAAGATATGCTGCCTGTTATCTCGTAGTCATCGTCAAGTAGAAGTCTGAAATACTTTTTACGTTATAAAGTAAAGACGTCAGTAGCCACTCAACCCGACAGTTTTAGACCAGAGAGATTTCGGGTAACAATGGAAAGCCCTTATCTGAATTAGAACCCGTGTCACACCGAATGCGAAGCCAGAGCGTTACCGCTCATCCATCACGCTCAATCTATACCTAGGAACATCGACTAAATCCTGTAATTAACTTACATCTAATATAGTTTTAAAGTAGCAAGCAACACATCCAAAAGCTTTAATGTTGCGCTTATTTCCCATTTATCGGTATTATTTCATTGAAAATGTTCTTAAGTTAGAGTCGTTGCCTCCTAATGATTTGGATAGATACTGCTTATAAAAAATTCGATTGGAATTGAACGAATTTAGTGGCAGCCTTGTTTTACGTTCAAGTTTAGTGGAGTGGAATTTGCAACGCTACCTGCAAATATTTGCACCAAACGACTATGGTCTGTTCTGTCGCATTCGTATCTGTGAGATTCGATTTGCACTTTTTAGGTTTGGTTCTTGCTATGTGCTAGCCTGAAGCAGTGGTAACTTGGAAACCTCATTTGACATAGCAACGTGTCTACTCGTTAAAACTGACCTTTTTCAATAATCTACTCAACTAAAAATCTGTTAAAAGTAGAATTGTTTATCCTTATCTGAGTTATGCTGCGTTAGAAAGTTATAAATGTAACCGTACTTGTCCAGAGAAAAATTAATTTAAAGATACGAACGTTTGATACGGATCAGGAACTGTAGTTTCTAACTAATAAATAAGTCGGTCCATTCTGAGACTTTTCTTGTCTTTGAATTATCTGCATTTGATATTCAGCTCATACGACACACATTTCTCTAAACTTTTGCCGTTTACGGCACTCCTCCCGGAGGTTTTTCCGCGCTCCACATAATTCTGTCCTACGACGAGATTTATGGCGGCCATAAAGTGTCCACTGTGCACATTCTGCGTCTTGATACACAACGACTTGTTACCAGAGATTCCGCTGGAAGTGCATGGCCCAAATTTTCCCCAGTTTTAAAAGGACCATAACATATTTTAGCTAGTGCTTAATTGTAAACCTTTTTCGTCTGTGTTTTTGAAGTGTGTTTTAATCTTTGGCGATAAGCAACGATACGATTTCATACTTGAAGGACATATCAACTTAAACGACAGCAGATTTTAATGCTGTACCTCCAGCTAGTGTAGATTTCAAGTTGGTGATAGGGATTTTTTCTTCTCTGTCGATGATCACGAATGAACAGTATAATCTCTGATTGAGTACGTCATTGATCCATTGAAGTCGTATTGACTGTCAGTATATTAGGAGCAATACTTCATCCTCAGTGCGATAATCAGTGCTGTACAAGCGTAGTACAACCCCTTCCATTCCTTCTGAAAGTAAATAAAAAATACTTACGTTAATCAGCAACATATTTTCCGAATCTATCCTATCATTTCGTTCTAGTTATGTAGACGTACAAAAGTACAATCAGTTTCAGAATTGCCATAACTGCAATTATTGTGAATGTTTTTTAGTCTTCTGCCTTCATCAGTTCGTTTAGTTTCAGAGGCTGGTATGAGCACTAATCAAAGACGCTATATTACTCTTGCATATCACAGTCTTGGGAATCTACATGGTGCTTGTCGTGTAAGCTTCTTGTAGTTGTATCGGGGAAACGGAAAGTCATTGTTCCTGCACCTGGAGACATCCAATAGGACTGCTGGAGTTTGAGGTTGAGATTAGTATTCCTTATCTCAGCAATAATGTGGAAATGTGTCCAGTACAATGCATAAGGCGAGCAAAAAGGTTTAGGACATTTTTAGGGAAGAAACAGTTGAGGCATCAAATTGTATTCGACTGGTCATCCAGTGTATGATACTATGAACGTTACAAGACGATTGTTTACTCCTCTTTTTTTATTTAACGAGCTTAACACAGAGCTCCGGCAATTAATTTATTCGATTTTACTATATAGTACATAGGATATAGTGGAAACATCAACATATCAGATATAAATACATTGTAAGCACCTCAGAAATAAAGGGTTGGACGCATTCTGGCAGCACATTTCCTGGTAGTTACTTAACTAAATACAATTGTTGTTAAATAACTTTCATAACCTTAAAAATGACTTAATGTGTTACATATTTCTTAATTTACTATAATAACGATATCTCTGGCCAGAGACCTGCATTGACTGAATATAAAACAACTAATAATTATATACTAATTTAACCGCAATACATAGTTTTTTCAGTGTTCTGGCAATTCATCTCTTCGCGGTTGCAAATAACCCACATAATCTCAATTTTGCAACAACATCTCTGGCTAAATTAGTCCAGTTTGGAAGGTTGGGTTCGTTACGTCAGCAGTCACCAATCTTAGCCTTTTATTTGTACAGATTCACCTTTTTAATTTTTTTAGTTTTATAGGATCTTATGAAGCCTTTTGTTTAATAACTCAGCTCAAGATTTTTTTTTGTGTAATACGGCAATGATATGTGAATTGTGTACCTGTATAACTCATGGGATGTTCCTTAACGATGTACTCAAACGAGAATAATTCAGACGCGCATGAGCACTGTGGCGATCGCACTACCGAGCGTGGTGGGTGAATGGTTAACGTTCTGGCCTCGCATTCGGGAGGACGCGGGTTTGAATCCCCGTCCGGGCATCCAGATTTGGGTTTTCCATGGTTTCCCCAAATCACTCTAGGCGAATGCAGGGATCCTTCCTTCAAAGAGGCCATGGCCGAATTCCTTCCCGTTCCTTGTCCCCAGTCCCATCCCGCTTCTAATTACCTAAGCCGTCGACAAGGCGTAAAGCAATAAGTAAAGAAGAAAAAAAATTGATCTCACTTCTCAATCTCATTCACAAACGGACCTTATTAAAAACAAAAAAATCATCGTACATCAACAAGGCAGCACATATGGCTCAAGATGAGCTGAAAGCAAACTTCCGAAACAGTAGTTAACCGCTACTTCTACTGTATATAAAGAGCCCTTGGACGATAACGTAATAATTGTAAAAATGGAGTCAAGAGATCATCGCAAACGAACTACCTCTGGAGAAAAGAAACTCTGTACGGGGATCGACGATATTTCTGGCGGCGTTTCCTCGCATTACTCACTGGGCGGAGGTCGTAATACGTGTGATAAGCCGGGTCGTAAGTCTGCACTGTGAGCGGGAACGCGTGTTTAACTCGGCGGCTGGTGAGATACGAAGGAATGTTTCAACTCCTGTCATTGGTCCAAGGTGGCAAAGCGCCAGCTCCGGAGAGGCAGAATCGTAATTCGCGCCACTGCCCCGTTCTTGCCAGCATTCCAATTAACTGCCGCCCGTATCAGAACACTCTGCATAATTTGGAAAACAAATTAAGCAGTGAGCGCTACATCGGAGATGTTGATAAAACTTCTAGCAAGCTGCGTTGTTCTTTTCCGTTTTGGCCTCTATGGATCACGTTGTTCTTAACTCTGGTGTTCTTTTAGGCCCATTCTTATATATTGCCACTAATACGAATATAATGGTAGTTGTTTTCAGTAACGACGCACGTTTCGTTTAAACTTATTGGTAAACATGTGTACTCCCATTTTCACTTACGAGTGTAGTGAAATACTTCGTTCACCAACCTATTTGAGCCCGAATGACAGGAAAGATAAGATTACAGAAATAAGGAGCCGCAATGATTCTTATATGAATTCTTTTTTCCCTCGTACCATTAGGGATTGGAATTCACAACAAAGGGATTAGCTTTGGTGCTGAGCACCTTCTGCCATCCACAATTTTGTGAATTGCAGAGTATATATGTAGATGTAGTTGAACTCTTCAGCTCTGAAGAAAATGTATTGCCAATGCAATAAAATGCTTCTTTTATGATACAAACCAGGGTAACGTAATATCTCTTAATATACGTAGCAACTTATTTTAATATTACAATACGTATATAGCCGGAGAATGAATCGTGGTTTAATGGAAAATTAAAACGAGTGATCTATAGTTGGTGATGGTTAGACTTTCGTCGCAAATATCAAAAGGAAAGGTGTTACGAAGAGAACCAATGTTAAAAAACGGCCACTTTTCAGTATAAATTGAAAGGTGGTATCGGGAAACAGAAAGGAAATCTTTGTATGCACTTAATAGATGGTAGTATTTATGTAACTATAATTCAATAAAAAGTTGCTTGAAAGAATGTAGAATATAGACTATGAGAGCCACTTACTATTTTCCTCTCACTGCGTCATAATTGTGTATTGGCCTACATGCAGCGACGTAAGGCCCAAAATTGTAGTATGTCTAAAATTGCTTACTTTTGAAAAGAATAAACATGACACAACTGATAAATAGGTATAGCTGTAGTTGTCAGTTTGGAACTGTATCTGTATGTTTCAATGAAACTGAACTGAAAACAAGTCCATAATTTGCTCTAGTGTACATTAAAAACTCAAAATCAGGTGCATTCGGAGGTTGAGGACAGACGTTTGCCATTGACCTTTTTCACTTCTAAAATGAAAATGTGTTTTTATTACAAATGAAGGTTACTGGTGGGCAAACACTGAATGTTATGATGAAAATAATACATTTGTTTGGATATTAGTTTTATTCTTCCTTATTAATTATAAAATTTGCAGTTAATGCATACGTTTTGGCTTAACACTAGGAATGAATTTATTCCAGAAGTTTATGAACTCACTACTTATAAAATATATATTCATATCATATTATTCCCTGTTTATGATTCAAAACTTCACGTTACTCGATGAATACCGTAACAAATTGTATTTATACGCATGTAACATCAGAATTATTATCACGCATACACTTATGACGCGTTTTAATAATTAATTCTACTCAAAACAACAAAGGCGCAATACGAAAAAGTATCGTAAACAATATAGGTAAACAAATACTTGTGAAGTTTCATCATAGGCGTTACTGAAATTTTTTAATCATTGTATCACTAACTAAATTAATGTTTTTTATAATCACAAACGGTGGAAATATTTTAATTGATATAATCATGTATGCTAGGTATTTTTCAACATCAGGCTTACTATACACCTATACCACATATTTTTTTACCACAAGAAGAATTTGACAATCATTTAACTGATAAACATAGATACATCTACAGCAATGATCTCTAACACAAAAATATCAGTATATGCAGGACCGTCCTAAACATTTTTCGTTTAAATGTAGGTACAATAACAAAGTTTTTATTGTGATATTTTATACGTTATTTCGTCTGCTAATTTGCAAAACCCATTACAAATTCTTTGCAACTCAGTTTGGTTCAGCAAAGTGTTAGTTGCAGCAAATTGAGGAGATATTTCGTTTCAATTATAACTTTTCCTAAGAAGCGCATGTAGTGCTCTGTCTTTGAATAGTATATGGCAGTGGAAACTTCCAAGAAGTACGCGTGTTTCTTGTCGTTTTCCTTTTTAGTGTGATACAGGATTCTGAGATCGCTGAATGCGACGCCGGAACGCGTAAACAGTCACAAGTGCAGTGGGACGGCTGAGTGCAGTGGGGCCGTCATATTTCACGGGGAGCTGACACGGTCAGCGGCTGAGTGCGGGCATTAATCACGTCAGCACCGCCTGCCGCTGGGCTGGTCCGCTGCCCGCGCAGCAGCAGCGGCCGTCCGACACTTGTCGCAGTCGGGAGGGATCGTCAGCTCGTTTGTTTCCGCGTAGGAAATTATGCGTCATATGAAGTCAACTAATCAGAAAACTTACTTGCACAAACCAACATGACACAGTAAGTTAAGATACTGCCATACTGTAGCGTGGTAGGTAAAATCCTCTGTATCCGCTAGACGGTCCTCGTCATATGCACCTCAGAGAAACGTGTTTGAAGGACGCAGTAACAGAAATTCTCCAAAAACATGTAAATCTAATTAATAGCTACTTGTTATTCGATAAAGTAACCCTGCTGTCATCTTGAATCAAGCACACAGCTAAAAGGAAAATGAATACGAATTCTCGGGTGTAGTCACTTTAACAGAATATGGCGACAAAGTCTTCGATCGCCGAAATATCTAGTGTAAATAGCTTGTTGACTCGGTTAGTCATCCGAAAACATATTATTAATTCTCAACTCCCAGAAATACTTCGGTATTATATAACAGGAAAATGATCATGAGTTTAAATACCCGTTATTAAATGAATCAGAAATAAAAAGTAAATAATAATATTACCATAATCACTGTAAAAAATGTGATTCGACTATGGAACAGGTTTACGCTACTACGTATCAATTACAATTTTAAATTTAAACCTGTTTGCTTATTCGTTTATCAAATTAGTGACATTTGACCACTTAAGGATAAATAAAGAAAAGATTATGTTTGGTTATGTGCAACGCAATTCAGTTTTTCATTCTCAATGCTGAAACCCGAATACCAGTTTTACTTAACTGTATCTCCAGTTAATTGTTATTAATACTCTATTTATTTATTTTATTTTATTTATCAATCTTGTATCATGGATCCCTGTTGAGTTAGGACCTCTGGGATGTGAAAAATGTCGTCGTTAATAGACATACATACAATATGAGTCATAATCATAATGAAAACAATAGTATGTTACAAAGACAAATAAAGAGAATAAAAATAACATTAATTTTTCAAACTGAGTTTTGCAAAAGGTCATATTGAATAAAATTAATTATTTTGTTCAAATTCTTGAGTGGAGTAGAAGGAGTTGCCAATAAGATAATTTCTCAGTTTTTTAAAAACATATCTTTATTATCTGTAAACTGCTTTATACTATTGGGAAGTTAATTAAACAGATGTATCCCAGAATAATTAACTCCTCTTTGTACTAATGACAGAGATGTTTGTGTTTTGTGCGAGTTATTTCTGTTTCTTGGACTGAAATTGTGTCCTTGTGAATTAGATGTAAAAGGGTTAAAATGTTCTATGACAAAGCACATGAGAGAATATATATACTGAGAAGTCCTTGTAAGAATATTGAGTTTTTTACAGTCTGCAAGAAGTTCTTAGTTTTACCTTCCACAGCATCCTAATAGCTCTTTTCTGTGCTACGAAAACTTTTTTACTTTGCGAAGAGTTTCCCCCAAACAATTATGCCATATGACATCACTGAATGCAAATATTAGGTGTATATCTGTTTTGTTAGTTCCAAATCTGCTGTTAAAGTCACTTCGTTCTGATTGTTCCCGTCTGCTGTTACTTTATTGGGCAGTTATGTTGCTATTCTGAGTCCATCTTCCGGTATTAAAATTTTCTGATGCGACGGTACAAAAATAAACCATTATGTCTATCACCAAATATTTCAACTATATTCATGATCACTGGGGTGTTCGACCTGACAATTCTTTATTGTACGTTTAGTTCACCCAATCAGAAAATTTCTTTTTAAATATTCCGCAGAACAGTCAATAAGTGAAGTCTTCAATCTTTAGACTTGTCAGTCAGCGGACGAGAGTAATTAGTATTACATTACAATGCTGTTTGAGTTTGTAATTTACTTGGTAACTGCTGATATTTTTATCACCACGTTCCTTATGTTAATCATTAATGTGATGCGTAGGCCGCGACCTTACATGCTTTTATATTCCTCGCCTGCCATTCTCTCCCGGTGCTAATATTCACGACGTCAATGAACCGTTAGGCCCTAAGAAAGGAAAGAGAAGGTGGCTTTAAACATATAAGTAATTCAAAGCCCATTTAGTCGAGTGAAAATGAAATATTAAGTAATAACAAATCTCAGCACTATTAAGTATTGGATGGACTTATTCTATAGAAAATCTAAAGAACGTTTCGTTTCAGCAAACGTGAAACTTTTTTTTCTGATAAGAGGTTGGGTGAAATGTTACGTTAAGGAATGCTGCCCCCCTATATATTTCTCTATTGCAATAGACAATACAAATGGAAGAGAATGATCTGTAATTATCGAGTCAGTATATGAAATTATATTTAGTAATTTTGTTCAACGGTGGAGATTGATTCAAAAAATTACCATTTAAATTTAAAATAAACCTTTTGAGAAGAACTAATTCCAGTAAGGTCCTTTTGAACAGGAAATAGGTAATGGATGCAAGGTTTAATACTATTAGCCTACTGACAATCTCAACGAAAAAATCGCAACAAAAGTTTCCTTAACAGAAAAAAAAAAATAATGTGGAAAACATACACAGTTTACGAATATCTCTGAGATAATTGATGCTGCTATTTAGTGGTAACACCATCAACCCTAATCGATGCGATATGCGATGAAAACCTAGTAGTATCTCATACGCGTGACCTTAATAGTTATTACTTTTTTCCCTTTAAGGGAAAATATTCGAAAAATTCCTTTTATACTTCACGATGTTACCAAAGAGGATGCCTTAGTATATAAAGTGATAACTCATTATCTATTTCAGTTAGGCATAAAGATAAGTACCCCGTAAAAAATAGTACCTGTAAGAAATGAATTATGTGACTGCCTCCTTTAATGTCAAATTTTCGGAAGATCAAGAGTAGATCTGTGGTAGACAACACCTATCTGACGATTTCCGAGGGGTAATTCATCATCTACAAGGGGGAAGATGGATCTTTTCTACAATTAAGCGTTAACACGTTGTAACAGCCCTCAAACCTAAATTTTAAATGGAATTGTGGTTTATGAAACATTTGTAGCAAGCTAGAGTTTGACTGAATATAATTTTTGTATGATTGTCTTGTAATTTACTCTAAATCGTTGTAAATGAACTTTGATGAATATAAATTACGTAAATACCATTTAATATGTTTAAGAACAGAACTATGCCAGAGAATTACTTATGTGTTGTAATTCCAAGTATTAAGGCAAACTACAACGTTTAAAGGACGATTTTTTATGGTTAAAATGATTTATGTGGATAATTGTGTTTAAGTATCTTTAATTTTCATTTCTAAGCATTTTTAATGATTGTAAATGATTATGTATTAATTCTGATTGTTTTTAATATGTTTTCAATTGTTTAAGTATTGTTAATGTTCGAGAAATATCTGTCGGAAGCCTTTGTAGTGTTCTAGAACTTTCGTCGTTGGAACTTATATAAAGCGACCAGCAGATACTCAGATACAGTTTTTACTTGGACAGTTTTACAGACTCAAATTACGTCGGCTAAGGACAGTGTTGAACGAACTGTTTTGGTAGTATTGTCTTTGGACGAAGTGTCGAATGTAATCGTAGGAGTGTTGTGTTTATATGTGAACTGTATTTTGAAGTCCCATTTCTTACTAGCAAGAAAACAGGTTAAAATTTGAAACTGGATCGTGGACCGATTATTTAGTATATTAATTAAACCACGAGGAATCTAACGACGCGTTTATTTTACTTTGAGTGAGAGGCACGGCTTTATACTACGTCACACGTCACGTCTGCCGCCAGTCCAAGTGTGGTGGACGGCCTCGTATGTGTGTGTTGAGTACGTGACCCTTTGAGGAGCAGCGGATCCGGCAGCTGTGGCGGAAAGACCAGAGGCTCCTCGCGGGAATAATAATGAGCTGGCGGCTCGCCAGGTGACAAGTATGCGAGGCAGCTCCGTCGCAAGTCCATCACCGGATGAAACAAACTGACACCGCTTTCAGACGGAACCCTCCGGCGAGTAGAAGCGAGACACGTCGCAGTGAGGTGGAAATACCCAACCACTCCATCACATGCAGAAAATCCTGACACTTAGAGAAATGTGTTACAGCGCTCAGACCCGGCTTCATATTAATTAATATCAATCTTATGGACTGAATACATTGGTGTTGGAGAGAGATAAACATAGATAATTGAAAATTTCTATATTTTTCGTATGAAAGAGTACTGTTTCGATGGGTGTAATATGATTAAAAGCATTATAACGTGTGAAATGTTTATGAAATGACTGTAATTATAGTGACATGTAAGCCACAACGTTTTATGTACGAATATGGGCTATATTCACTAATGAGCCAAAACATAAAGACCACCTGCTTAATAGCGTGCTGGTCCGCCTTTGGAACGAAATACACCATGGGTTCCACGTGACACCGATTTGACAAGTCCTTTATTTGTTTTCGAAGGTATCTGGCACCAAATGTCTAAGCATAGGTCAGTCAATTACCCCAAATTACGGGCAGGTGGTTTGTTGGTTCGTCGTTTGGCAACGAGCATCTCTGAAACGTTGAAGCTGGTCGGCTGTTCGCGTGCTACGGTAGTGAACATCTATGGAAAGTGATTAAAGGACGGTGAAACCACGAGTAGACGACAAGATGGTGGAAACCCACGCCCCATCACAGAAAGTGGAGGTCGAAAGCTTGCCCGCTTTGCAGGTTTTGCAGTCTGTGGCAGATATAGTACAGAGGAGAGCCGCTCGATTCGTGACCGCCGGTCCTTACGTAACTGTCACATAGCTGATACGTGGGTTGGGCTGGGATTGTTTGGGGGACAGACGACGTCGTATTAGTTTGATTTTGTTGGAGAATATCCGAAAATCTTTAATTTACGAGTGCAACGAAATACTTCTTCCACCAACCTATTTAGGTCGCAATGACAGGAGGGATAAGATTCGAGAAAAAAGATGCCGTTCTGATACATTTATGTATTCTTTGTTTCCTCGTTCTGTTCTGGATTGGAATGCACTGAAGTAGAATTGGTGCTTAGCACCCTCTGCCACCCACAGTAATTGTGAATTGCAGAGTGTAGATCTAGATGTAGATATGACAACAGAGTAAAATTTTGATATAGGCACAAGTGTTTAGGAGAACACGAATCGCTGTTGCATTCCGTCCCAAAGGTGGAATACACTATTAAGCAGGTGGTCATCATGTTTTTGCTCACCAGTGTAAAGTTTTTTAAATTTATTAGTTTTATGTTAAATTCCTGTAAATAGTCTCTATTTAAATTTTAAAATGGTTATCATAATTATATAGTAATTTCGTATAGATTTTATTGTTTCTTTACTATTTCCATTGTTTGGAGCGATTGTTAGCGGTCCAGAAGCGTCGGGTGGTGCTTATGATGTTTTGTCAATAATTTTGTACTTCCTATTTATGCTCCAGAGAGTCTCTTAAATTAGTTGATCAGTTTCTGCTTGTTCACACTTGCTGTCACGTGACAGGTACCCATAATATTTCAAACAGGCAAATTGTTTGTTTTTTATTTTATAAACGAAAATATGATCAATGCGACGAACTCTTGGTTCTAGCATACTCTGCTAATTTGTAGGGAGAAGATAAAATTAGTACGTATCGCAAATGAAATTCTCATCGCAGACTGCAACCTCTTGCCAAGTTGCATCCAATAAAGAACACAGTTAGAGAGTGTGCTGCGGGAGCACGCGGGACTTGGCTCTCAGCTAATGGATTAAAATGTCGGGCCTGGGTGCAGCACGGCGACTTTCACGAGTGGATTAGGTGGCAAACCCACTGAACTCGAAGGTTTTTTCAGGAAGTGCTCTATCTAGAAGGACTCCATGTTGCAAACTACTTTATTCAAGAGAAGTTAGTTCGTATTTTAAAGTCCTGTCACCCTTACGCATGATGCTTGGACTCCAGGTTTGATCGCATTCCACTTTATCGAGTTTGGAGGTTGTGTGGTAACGCCCGCGCCTGATATTCGGTAGGACGTGTGTTGAAGCCCCGCGCGGCTAACCAGATGTCAGTTTTCCAACGTTTCCAGAATTCATTCGAAGCGAATGCAGAGTTGATTCCTATAATAGACCATCAAAATTCCTTCCCGTTTCTTCCCTCTATTCTTTCCCGGCTCTAATAACTACGACTTTGACGAACTGTAGATTCTGATACTATTATAATAATCATTAATACAAGGGGCAGTCAAAACGTTCCCGGAATTTCATTGTAACTCTTTATTAACATAAGATAAACACACATTTATCTAATCTCCTTCAAAGTAGGCTCCTTCTGAACACACACACTTGCTACACCGCTCCTGCCATTGCTGGAAACAACGATGAAAATCCTGTTTTGGTATCTTCCGAATTACAGCCGTAGTTCTGGTTTTGATGTCTTCTATGGTGGCAGAACGGTTATCTTTGAGGCCCATTTTCATCTTGGGAAAGAGCCAGATATCCGATGGTGCTAAATCCGGTGAGTAGGGAGGCTGGTGGAGGACTGGAATGTTGTTTTCTGCAAGCTATTTCTGCACAACAATCAATGTGTGGGAGGGAGCATTGTCGTGATGCAGTGACCATCCTCCTTGCCATTTGCCGGGACGCCATCGGATCTCTTGCTAAAGACACAGTATCAAAACGGCAAGCAGTATCGAGAATGCAACCTACTGCGTCTATTGAGAAGATTCTCGATTCGTTTCTGTCCTTTTCTTCTACTACTTGCTAGTTCTTCTTCTGTTGACAGCTTTCTGCATGAGGTAATGATACCATCATGTACCTATTCTAAATTTATAGATTCGTTTTGATATTTGACGGCAAAGTGAGAACATGTATATACTTTCTGATGTGTTCAGCACTTTTGCTAACATGAAACATTATACAGAATTATATGCTACGTCTATAGCGAAAACAGTCTAGTTTATCTAGTTTCTCTGAATACATATACGTCATGTACAGTCGCTTTCATGTTTTCTGCATTCAGACATGAAAACCCGTCACCTTCAGAAAATTATACACAGTGATTTCCTGGTTATCTACACTAGTAATATTACAAAAGCGAAAGTAATTCTGTCTCTCTTTCTAGTTTTTACGTTTTCGCAACTAAACGGTCAAACCGACCGTGATGAAATTCAACAAGGAAATACCGTCATTATTCCAAAGGACATAGGACATGTTTTCCGCCTAAATAACATGTTTTATCATGAAATTTTAAAAACTAACAGAACGGTGACAAACAGGTGGATAGCGTGTGTAAGTGTATATCATGTTATATCGGTCGCTCAGGTTTTGTTTGTCTCGCAGTCAGTTTGTCGATTCTTACAACTACTACTTAGCTTAAGCCTTTCTACGTCATATTATAACAATACAATTATAAATCCACACATAAAGAAATCACGGAGAACAGCTGGTTTCTATATGGAATTTCAATACAGCTGTTGTGCCAGGAATATGGTAAGATTATCAATATGGAACTGAACTGTACAAAACCCCACCTTTGTTGTATCAAAAAGCACTGTCTTTCTGTGGCGTTGCCAACAGCGGTCAAAACCTTTGGTGAACAAATTAATAGAGAGCCGCACAGAACAGTCAGGTACTCATGACTCAAAATACCAACAAAGCAGTACGCCAGTCTACATAGCTTAAAAATTCGGATACGGTGTTAAGGCCAACATGACAACGGAATTTAAGAGATTTCTCTTGGAAGAGTAACGGAAAGTTGGAACACCCTTCGCGTTGAAAACCACATCTTACACAGACAGGATAACTAGATTGCAAAATTTGTAGACATCTCCGTGATAGAAAAAATGCGTGTTTACAATGACAAATATTTAATAGGTTCATACTATATAAATCAGAACTTAAATTCAGGTTAGAGAACGTAAAAAAAAATTCATTTAACGATAAAAGGCTCACGGAATGGAATAAGTATTTTAGGGAAATGCTGAGCATTTTCATCAGACTTTGCCTAAATTTAAAGTAAAAGTCTGCGTAATACAAAAATTAAGGGTGTAGAGGAATTTGCACTTGCCAATCAAGATGATAGTATTATATTATTCCAGTTTTGGTTAAATTAATGCATCCCTTGCATCGTTTCAGAATGAATAGTCTCCGAAAAAACAACAGGTTATACTGATATATTTCATATCAAGCCAATTCTTTAACAGAATGTCCTTCAAAACAGTCAGCGTGTTTCTGCTTGAAACGTAAATAATTTGTGAGCAAGGGTGGTGGGGGGGGGGGATTTGTAACCCTTAATAATGTAATCCTATGAGGGATTTTATACTCTCTATAGCAACAGCAAGTGGAGATATGCGCATAAAAACTTTAATACAACTCGTATTTAAGAAAGAGTAGATATCCTTTTCCTTTTAAATTTAATTCAGAGATATTAACGTTACACGTTTTGCAGCGTTAGCTCGCATTTAGTGTTAAGCTTAATCGTTTGGCAACGGGTCCTAAATACCGTTACGCGAGGAACAAAAACCGCACAGTTTCTCTGGCTACCGCCGCAACAACTCAACGGGAAACATTTTGCAAGGCAGCAAAGCAGCAAAAACACTGGGACTAAAATTTAGCCTGCGCCGGTCTCTCCAAGCCAACCACCAAAATGTTCACTCCAATAGTAGCGTACAGAGCACGAGCACGAGGCCTGATTCGAGGCAGAACTGACGGAGAATTCAAGGATATAAAACACTGTGTGGAAGGAGACTCGACTCTGGGTTTCGAATCGAACTGTAGTTTAATTATCAACTGCAGGCGAAATACGATGATAATTCTCCTTGCGACAGTGAAAATGTTGAGAAACAGATAGCAGCAAAAGGTCTCTTTTACCTGCCGCAGATTGGTTTTTTATCAATAGTCAGGAAATTATTACTGTTTCAAATACGTAAATATCGCTCAAGACAAAATGGTGGACCAACAGGGTTATAAAAAGAAGCACAGAGAGTGAGATTACAGAAAGTCAAGAGATCATACGGAAGAATAGGCGAAATCTATAACAAAAAAATGCATGTCAATACGTACAGAGATCTGACACTACAGCGCAGTGTTCAAACCTGTAGCTATATTCGCAAGTGAATCTCTGATTCTGAACAGAATAGGCGAGCCAGAAAACATCCTAGGAAAAAACTAAAGATTATAAGAAAAATTCTTGGCTCGAAGAAAACAGAAGATGGCTACAGACTGCAAATCCTGAAAAGAAACAGAGAAACTGTCTAACCTTGCAGCAGACATCAGAAAACGAAGATTGAAATTCAATGGACAAGTTCGAAGAATCTCAACAACAAGACTCACACACAAGCTCATGACGTACGCCGGAAAGCTGACGGGTATACCGTGGATCCGACAAGCCAAAAACAACCTACAGAGGGTCTACATAGACACTTCAGAGTTTTAGACAGGAACCTGTACAGTTAAAACGTCAACAGATGGGTAGTGAAGCCAAAGAATGAAGTTTCAATGAGACCAGGAACTAAATGGACTGAAGAAAGAAAGAGAGCTCATGGAGAAAATGAGAGCCATATAGACGATGAGAAAAACGAACCATAAAAGCACTGCGTGATCCATACTGTGTCCATATGCACATAATAATAAGTGGGCGTACGTCTGGTATGATTAGTGTAAAAATAATTTACTGTTTTATTCCTATTCAATAAACTTTCGTATTATTAAAGATTTTGGGGTTTTCTCATCCGTCTTATTATCAAATTCCTATGCGATATTTACTTTGTTTTCAATCAATTTTCCTTTCTTCCGGCGTTTCGAGCGAGGCCTGCGGTCTTCCTCAGGGGTCAAACCACCTGCTGACTCAAAGACTCTGCTACAAGCACTTGCGTTATCATAAACAATCAATACTGCCTTGTATGAAATTTTTATTAAGATGAAACATGAATAATTGCTGAGGTATAAAGTAAGTTAAAGCTTTGAATGTGCTTGGATTTCATAGAAATGCGATCTCTTTATTGTTTTGTAGATATCATTTTCGAGAAGTTTTGATTTTTCGAAAATTCAGTCTTATTTTGTCGTGGAAGACAAAAAATAATGAAAAAATCTTCAAGACAGATCATTGAAGAATAGTAACAAATCCATCTATATTTTATTTGTGATAAATGTTTGTAAAATGAAAATGGAAGATACGACTTAAACCATATATTATCAAGCAAAGCAAAGCAAAAAAAAAAAAAAAATGATAATAGGTTATCTACCGGTTTCTTTTCAGGTGAAATGTTGTTTTAGATTTACGTAAGCAGAGGTAAATTCCTGTTTCTGAGCTTTGAAGACAATACGCTGCAGGGATATCAGTGAACACTTCTTTAATTATCTCTCAGGAAAATTAATGGTAACGTAATTCTAAAATATATTTCGGCAGCATGCGTTGCAGAAAAGGAAAATAACCTCTTTATAATACACGTGCAAATGAGACAAAAAATTAAGGTTAAAAGCATTAGAGAAAGCAGGATTTTTCTGATAGGTCGTAGGCTATGTCAATCTTTGAAGAAAAAAAAGAGAGATTACTATTTCAATGGGTTGTCAGGTGGTGAGATTTTTAATGAACAGTTGGAATAAAGACTAAGTTAATGCAAAACGAAACTTTTACATTATTATATAATTTATCCTGGATGCCGAAGTAAATGAAATTCTACATGGCCGCAGTCATGTCTGGACGTTCAAATTATATAATTACAATATTAATTATTATCACATAACGAGTGTGATTCGACAACAGCTCCCGACCGCAAGGCAGGTGCACCAACCCTTAAACTTTAATAACTGCGACATTATAAACGAAACAAAATAGTTAACTAATTCAGTCTTTGACACTAAGTTCAGCACCTAATAAAACAGGATACATAGTTACATATACCTACTGGAGACATATAACAATGTTTATAACCCTGAAAGAAATACGCTACATGGATATCAGTGTCCACTTCTCTCACATAATCGCGGAAAAATGTATGACTGCGCAGTTTTGTTGAGGGTATGGAGTTAAAGAGTTAAAGAGAGGAACGGCTAGATCTGTAGAAACACAGAACAATCAATCGTTTTTCAGACAAGGCCCTTCATAAAAAAGTGAAGTAAACGTATGCAATTAATGCCTGTAAAATACAGCAGGAAGTTTCAACCGCTAATTAATAGGGTTTCGATTTGTAACGCATTCTTCTTTATCCGTGGTTTGACTAAACTGAAAATTCTATCGGACAAAGAGGATTTACAGTTTCACGTCGATCAGTACTTCGAATCGTCAAAGTGCACTAAAGCAAGTTAATGGCCGGAATTCGAAATAAGAACTAGAGAGCTTCCTTATTTTTTTAAATGACTTTTTGCATTTCTTCAGTCATATGTAACTGTTAGTATTGTACTAATGACTGTATTCCTTCAGTTAATAATTGAATCATCAGAAGAGGAATACCGGATAACCCAAAAATTTGTCCACACACAAAATAAAAATTTAGACTAACAGTTTATTAAAACCAGCCATGCTCTATGCCTGACTCGAATTGCTTACTTACACAATATAACCTGCTTGTTGAAGGCTTGAAGTGTAAATATCTTGGTATAACGTTTGATTAAAAAAAAAAAAAAAAACCTCAGCTGGGCAGAGCACATTGTGCACTTGGTAGGAAATGGTTACAAAACCCTTCATTTACTGGAGAGGGTGACGAGACGATGTACCAGAGAATTTAGGGAATTGAGTTACAAAACTATGGTTATGATTCAAGATGATGGTGTAGTTTGGGACCCACATTTCGGTCATCAAATACAAATTGGAGGGTGTGCAAAGAAGAGAAACTAGATTTGTTTGAGAAAATTATCACAGGACTCAGTCAGTAACTGAAATCATAAAGGAGCTGGATAGGGAGTCATTGGATGAAAGTAGTGCGGTGAAGAAAGTTCTATAAATGTATTATACAGGGCATATGTTGGTAATTGAGATTAGAGAGATATTCGTAAAATAATTAAGAATATTGAATGAAAGGGGAAAGACGAAAGACGACCATGATAACAAGCTGAAGCTCGATTTCATATATAATGGAGTATGAAAAGTTTCTTTTATTGGTAGGGATGTCAGGGATTGGAACAAATTACAAAGTGATTAATAATTACCAAAAATGCTTAAGGAAGTTAATAAATTTGTAAATCGGAAAAGTAAATGGGGAAGGACTTCAGCACTCCAATTATAAATAAAATTTTAAAAATTAATATGAAAAAGCGTAATTGGGGGAATTGCCACTGAGCGATAGCCCATCGCAATTAAAATTCACAATAATAATAGGTCAGACACGGCAATTTAGTTACCAGACCGCTCTCTCCTGTCTACAAGCTATGCCTTTCTGTACTGCTCGTACAGTGTTTATAGCGAGCAGGTAAGTAGTAGTTACCTGTGCGGCTACCATGCCCTCCCTGAGGCGAGGCAGGTCGGTGTGCGACCAGGAGCTGCGGGACCATGGCGCCACCTGGCGCAGGTCCTGTATTGCTCGTACAGTGTTTATAGCGAGCAGGCAGGTTGTTGTTACCTGTGCGGCGACCATGCCCTCCCTGAGACGAGGCAGGTCGGTGTGCGACCAGGAGCTGCGGGACCATGGCGCCACCTGACGCAGGTCCTGTATTGCTCGTACAGTGTTTATAGCGAGCAGGCAGGTTGTTGTTACCTGTGCGGCGACCATGCCCTCCCTGAGACGAGGCAGGTCGGTGTGCGACCAGGAGCTGCGGGACCATGGCGCCACCTGACGCAGGTCCTGTATTGCTCGTACAGTGTTTATAGCGAGCAGGCAGGTTGTTGTTACCTGTGCGGCGACCATGCCCTCCCTGAGACGAGGCAGGTCGGTGTGCGACCAGGAGCTGCGGGACCATGGCGCCACCTGGCGCAGGTCCTGTATTGCTCGTACAGTGTTTATAGCGAGCAGGCAGGTTGTTGTTACCTGTGCGGCGACCATGCCCCTCCCTGAGGCGAGGCAGGTCGGTGTGCGACCAGGAGCTGCGGGACCATGGCGCCACCTGACGCAGGTCCTGTATTGCTCGTACAGTGTTTATAGCGAGCAGGCAGGTTGTTGTTACCTGTGCGGCGACCATGCCCTCCCTGAGACGAGGCAGGTCGGTGTGCGACCAGGAGCTGCGGGACCATGGCGCCACCTGACGCAGGTCCTGTATTGCTCGTACAGTGTTTTATAGCGAGCAGGCAGGTTGTTGTTACCTGTGCGGCGACCATGCCCTCCCTGAGACGAGGCAGGTCGGTGTGCGACCAGGAGCTGCGGGACCATGGCGCCACCTGGCGCAGGTCCTGTATTGCTCGTACAGTGTTTATAGCGAGCAGGCAGGTTGTTGTTACCTGTGCGGCGACCATGCCCTCCCTGAGACGAGGCAGGTCGGTGTGCGACCAGGAGCTGCGGGACCATGGTGCCACCTAGCACAGGTCCTGTATTGCTCGTACAGTGTTTATAGCGAGCAGGCAGGTTGTTGTTACCTGTGCGGCGACCATGCCCTCCATGAGACGAGGCAGGTCGGTGTGCGACCAGGAGCTGCGGGACCATGGCGCCACCTGGCGCAGGTCCTGTATTGCTCGTACAGTGTTTATAGCGAGCAGGCAGGTTGTTGTTACCTGTGCGGCGACCATGCCCTCCCTGAGGCGAGGCAGGTCGGTGTGCGACCAGGAGCTGCGGGACCATGGTGCCACCTGGCGCAGGTCCTGTATTGCTCGTACAGTGTTTATAGCGAGCAGGCAGGTTGTTGTTACCTGTGCGGCGACCATGCCCTCCCTGAGACGAGGCAGGTCGGTGTGCGACCAGGAGCTGCGGGACCATGGCGCCACCTGACGCAGGTCCTGTATTGCTCGTACAGTGTTTATAGCGAGCAGGCAGGTTGTTGTTACCTGTGCGGCGACCATGCCCTCCCTGAGGCGAGGCAGGTCGGTGTGCGACCAGGAGCTGCGGGACCATGGTGCCACCTGGCGCAGGTCCTGTATTGCTCGTACAGTGTTTATAGCGAGCAGGCAGGTTGTTGTTACCTGTGCGGCGACCATGCCCTCCCTGAGGCGAGGCAGGTCGGTGTGCGACCAGGAGCTGCGGGACCATGGTGCCACCTGGCGCAGGTCCTGTATTGCTCGTACAGTGTTTATAGCGAGCAGGCAGGTTGTTGTTACCTGTGCGGCGACCATGCCCTCCCTGAGACGAGGCAGGTCGGTGTGCGACCAGGAGCTGCGGGACCATGGTGCCACCTGGCGCAGGTCCTGTATTGCTCGTACAGTGTTTATAGCGAGCAGGCAGGTTGTTGTTACCTGTGCGGCGACCATGCCCTCCCTGAGGCGAGGCAGGTCGGTGTGCGACCAGGAGCTGCGGGACCATGGCGCCACCTGACGCAGGTCCTGTATTGCTCGTACAGTGTTTATAGCGAGCAGGCAGGTTGTTGTTACCTGTGCGGCGACCATGCCCTCCCTGAGACGAGGCAGGTCGGTGTGCGACCAGGAGCTGCGGGACCATGGCGCCACCTAGCACAGGTCCTGTATTGCTCGTACAGTGTTTATAGCGAGCAGGCAGGTTGTTGTTACCTGTGCGGCGACCATGCCCTCCCTGAGACGAGGCAGGTCGGTGTGCGACCAGGAGCTGCGGGACCATGGCGCCACCTGGCGCAGGTCCTGTATTGCTCGTACAGTGTTTATAGCGAGCAGGCAGGTTGTTGTTACCTGTGCGGCGACCATGCCCTCCCTGAGACGAGGCAGGTCGGTGTGCGACCAGGAGCTGCGGGACCATGGTGCCACCTAGCACAGGTCCTGTATTGCTCGTACAGTGTTTATAGCGAGCAAGCAGGTTGTTGTTACCTGTGCGGCGACCATGCCCTCCCTGAGACGAGGCAGGTCGGTGTGCGACCAGGAGCTGCGGGACCATGGCGCCACCTGGCGCAGGTCCTGTATTGCTCGTACAGTGTTTATAGCGAGCAGGCAGGTTGTTGTTACCTGTGCGGCGACCATGCCCTCCCTGAGACGAGGCAGGTCGGTGTGCGACCAGGAGCTGCGGGACCATGGTGCCACCTAGCACAGGTCCTGTATTGCTCGTACAGTGTTTATAGCGAGCAGGCAGGTTGTTGTTACCTGTGCGGCGACCATGCCCTCCCTGAGACGAGGCAGGTCGGTGTGCGACCAGGAGCTGCGGGACCATGGCGCCACCTGGCGCAGGTCCTGTATTGCTCGTACAGTGTTTATAGCGAGCAGGCAGGTTGTTGTTACCTGTGCGGCGACCATGCCCTCCCTGAGACGAGGCAGGTCGGTGTGCGACCAGGAGCTGCGGGACCATGGCGCCACCTGGCGCAGGTCCTGTATTGCTCGTACAGTGTTTATAGCGAGCAGGCAGGTTGTTGTTACCTGTGCGGCGACCATGCCCTCCCTGAGACGAGGCAGGTCGGTGTGCGACCAGGAGCTGCGGGACCATGGCGCCACCTGACGCAGGTCCTGTATTGCTCGTACAGTGTTTATAGCGAGCAGGCAGGTTGTTGTTACCTGTGCGGCGACCATGCCCTCCCTGAGACGAGGCAGGTCGGTGTGCGACCAGGAGCTGCGGGACCATGGTGCCACCTAGCACAGGTCCTGTATTGCTCGTACAGTGTTTATAGCGAGCAGGCAGGTTGTTGTTACCTGTGCGGCGACCATGCCCTCCCTGAGGCGAGGCAGGTCGGTGTGCGACCAGGAGCTGCGGGACCATGGCGCCACCTGGCGCAGGTCCGACGAGAACGGGAAGTCCCGCAGTTGGTTGCGCACGAACTTGCGGATGTTCCACGGCAGGTCGTTGTGTCTGCAAGAACAGTAAATCGTCACAACCGAAACGTATATCCCTTAAACTAGTACTACAAGTAACAGAGGGAAGAAATAGATATACGGGGTGAGTCAAAAATGACTTAACAGCTTTGGAACGATATAGAAATTTACTGAGAAAACCTACGGAATCGGTGGATGTGTCATTTTGTAGCAAACAACCTCAACTTTCAAATAAAAGTGTCATTTTGGCTCGATGTGACAACCATTTGTCATGTGGCAAACATACCATCGGCAATCTATTTCTTCCCACATTAGTTGAAGCAAATAGGGCGTAACTTGTGCAACAGCAGCGTAGATTCGATTTTTCTGGTCGGTTAAATTGTTGGTAGGGGAGGAACATGAACACGATCTTTAATGAAACCCCAGACAAAGAAATACAGTGGTGTCAAGTCTGGAGAGCGTGGTGGCCATGTGATTGGCCCTTCACGGCTAATCCACCTACCTCGGAAGCGATTACCGAGAAAACAAAGTTATTGTGCCATGAGCTTAGAGGTTCTTTACTGAAATTGGCGCGAAATTTACGCTGAACAGTTGTTTGCAGAATTCGTTTCACAGTGAGCACGAACCGCACCATTGAAAGAAGCCATTTTAACTGTTCACAACGCTAGCGCTCCCGGTGGCGGAATGATTTTCTGATGGACTACGTGTATCAAACTTGAGGTTGTTTGCTACAAAATGACACACCTACCAATTCTGTAAGTTATCTGAACAAATTTCCATATAATTCCTAAGCTGTAAAGTTATTTTTGACTCACCCTGTATTTATTTCAGATTCATCACTCATAGAAATACTTTACAAGCAAATACAAATAATACTTCGAAAATAAAATAACGAAAAATGTATTCGTCAACAACTAAACGAGAAACAACCTACTTATCTGCATTTTGGTTACGACATTTATAAACACATATGTTAGCTACTACGGGACGAATCAGTTCATTTAATTTTGCTAGAAAATATAACAGGCTAGAGACGAGCAACACGTAAATGGTAAATTATTCTATTGCAATTACATCTGGAATCTGCAACAAATTTAATATTAAAATTAAAAATCAACAAATATTTAAAGCATACAAAATCAGTTTTGAAGCTACGAAATGTGTCAATTGTATATCTGCTTGCGACTCATAATAACATAAAATACATATGTATACTTCACATATGAATTACACATCCGATTTCGCATAAAATTGTATGTTTATACAATCCAACTATAGTGAATCAGGTCACTATATGTAGGCCTATTGTTTACGATAAGTGCCATATCCTTGTGGACTCTCATTACCAGAATGTGATGAATCATAAATATACAAAATAAAAATTAAAGAAAAATTAGTATATCTTAAATCACTACTGGATGTCATGATCTACATTAATCCCAGTAGATAAAATCTCTGAATGACAGATACTTTCATAAAATATACATTTTTATATTACGACTTTCAATTTCATTGATGTCGTGACAATTGGAGGCAGAAGAGAAGACTAGGAAGCCAGAAATGGTGAGGAAATGGGACACTGCATTAATTATGGTTTCTATTTAGAATTTGCTTAGTGTGACATTAGGAAAATAGGATTGGCGTCGGTACCATCCCAAATGCCAGTTCAGGAACGTAGCGATCACCGACAGGCTTGTTATGAAAATCATGGATATTTAGGATATTTGTTGTTGATATTTAGGCAGTTTATGAGGGGTATTCATAAATTAATTTTAACTATTGCCATGAAGTTATTAATAATAACCATCATGTTTGATCAGCATAATTATTCATTCTGATGCTTGCTGCAATGCAAAATTTAGCTGTGTCACAATTTTTTTCGCATCAGGAAGCGGTAGGTCCGAGGAAACCCAAAAGTTGCTGAAATACTTCAAGTAGCAATACCGGGGTGTAATTTACCACAAAATACACATACACGTCCGTGATTATGTTAGTTTTACTTACAGATTCTTGAGTAACTTTAAGATGCCACAGTTCAAGATAGACATTTAATCATCTGCCACTAATTTTTATAGAATATTTTGTCTACGACGAAGAATATTGAACGTGGTCATTTCCTAGCATTTTCCGGCCATTTTATTTGATACCTGTCGTATAACAGTAGAAGAATATGAGTGCTCTAATTTATCCTAAGGTACAGTTGGGATAATTTCAAAACAATTCTGTTCCTGATTTCAAGACTCATTGAATTAGCTTTGTTGATGCTGTCGGCTGGGAGTGTAGGTTGCTCATTTACGTATATTTTTTAACAGATCTGTAGATGTAGCTACACTAAGTTTTACGTTAATTAACCCTCATGTTGCGTACACTGACTTTATCTAATGTATCGACCATAAATTTTATATAAAAAATTATACTTTAAATAGGTAAGTAAAGTTGTAAGTTTAATTAATTTGCCATATTTGTCGAAAGCAATGTTCAATAAAACGAGATTATTTTGGTACATTAATAATAATAAAAAAAAGTATTCGTAGAAGTTACAAATGATATTTCTTAAAAGATTGTAAACTTTTTTTAAGTTGGTAACTAAAATAACGTTAGTTTGGTCTCAATGATGGAAGGAAAAATTATCTTTACTGAAAAATCTACGCGAATCTTTGAGCGTTACACACCATTCCAGACGCGAATCAAATAAAGTTGGAGTAACGTAGACTTCATTCCTGCAGTGAACAGAAACTTTAAGTATCGATGTTTGGAACTTCATTAAGTTACTAATGAATTCTATTACATTGAAGAAGAAGTAGACCTGAGAGGGCGGTAACAGCGTATTACCATCTCCCTCTCTTTATCTGTCAACGTAAACAGCACACTGCACTGAACATACAACCATCACAGTCATCTACATAAGACAGTAACAGATGCTGGGAACGACACGGGAAACCACTCCAGTTAAGTTCTCCATGAAAGGCACAACCTGAGTCTCCGCGTGAACGGAAAAAATCAAAGCGAGATAAGAAAAATATCAGTTAATCCTTAAACCTCTGAAACCTGTTCAGTTCTTTCTGCGTGACATTGGAACAAAATAAATGAAATAAAATAATGAAAAAAACTAGTAGGTTTACTGAAAATAACAGAAACATAGTTAACTACATATTTTTGTGGTAATTGTTAGCGGTAAGTTAGGCAGTTTGCTTTTCTGAGATAAACCAGCGATACTACAGTACGCCAGTGTTTGCCGGCGACGTGATTCAGAATTTCAAGGAGAAGTCTACGCGTGCAGTGCAGTTTGTATTTTTACGCCTCGTCGACGTCGAGATTGTTAGAGGCGGGAAAGGAGTGCGACAAGGAACGGGAAGGAATTAGGTCATGGCCGTTTGAAGGAAGCATCTCGGAATGGAGTGATTTGGGGAAACCATGTAAAACCCAAATCTGGATGCCCGGACGGGGATTCGAACCGGCGCGGCGTCCTTCCGAATGCGAGGCCAGAGCGATAACCGCTCACCCACCACGCGTCAATATCAGCATGTAGAGATCACGTACTATTCATTTGACAGCCGCGTGAATGTCCAGCCAATGAGAGACGTCCTTTCCCACCAGTAGACTCACAGAAGACAGTTTGAAACAAATTATTGAGAGCAATTCGTGATATGGGATTTTGGTGAGTAGTTGGTAATGTGCAATTTCGGCTATGATTTTGGTGATTATGTAATAACCACAGTAATAGTCAGATTCTATAACTTCTCCACCCACCGCTGCCTCAGAAATATTACCACTGTTTTAGATCGAATGGTACACAATTTTTCACGATCGGAAAACTTTTGTTACATATAGCAACTTTCTATATATTCGCAATGTACCAATCATGTACTATATGTCTGCCTCAACTTTCCTACACTAACACAAACTTAACCACACCTCTTTGCAATAACTCCAAAAGATGTACCTGCGTCATTGCAGTTAAGTTATCGCTATCTTTTCCATAGCTAAATTCATACAGATGGCGCCTGGAATTTCTGCAACCACACCTGCAGGAAGTGAGATGGGGCTAGTCCCCTTATGGAGTAAGTTGTGTCATCTAGCTATGTCAACGACGCGACACTTAATCTTTAGTCCCTTCCTGCACAGTGTCCACGTACGCGCAGGAATTTTCGAAGCCAGGGCAAAAACTGTGATGCCGCATTTACACACTCGTCTCGTCTCGCGCCTCGTGCACGAGCGCTGCCTCGCACTGCCCTTTACACTCTCGCTAGAATTCATCCATGGATGACATGTAAATAAGAATTATAATAGTACAAACAAATTCGGAAGTTATACTTTTTACTCAATCAAATATCAATCACAGAGTAGCAGGCTTACCCGGGGCGCACATTGAGCTGCGTGGCGCAGTAGGGGCAACGCAGAGCAGGGCAGGGCAGCACAGACTGGCAGTTACTCGCGCATATTAGAGCGCAGTTTCGTGCGGCAGTTCACAAAGCATTGTGTTGTGCGGAAAACCGACAATAAAGCGTAACCAAAAACATGTCGATGCAAAAACTCGATTTTGATTTCTGAATCAGATTGGGATGCCTGAGCTTGGAAAATTGTTATTACTTTAACAGACGCTGAGTTAGATAAAACTATTCAAAGTGAGTATATGAAAAGAATGAAACTCTCATCTGACTTTTGCAGTGACAAGAGAATTCTCAAAAGATAATTTCCGGATGACTCGAGCGGAGATTCACGGCATAATGTAACCTGTTATTTTCTCGACAAAGCTCAAATATCTATTAGAACTGAAGAAAATCTCGCTGTATTTTCGTGGTTATTTATTTAATTATTTAGCGTTTGACGGTACATGACATTTATAAGAATGTTTCTCTCTTTTATTTCATATTATATTTTTAAGAAAACTATATAACAGAACATAAACACTTGAAACTTAAAAAGCAGTGTCAACAAATTAAGTGTTTCTCTGGGACACTATTGAATGATGTAGTACAAATAATAAGAAAACAAATAATGTGATAATAGCCTATATATATCAATCTTTTTCGAAGTTTTATTAAAAATGAATTTTAAAAAAAAGCGAAAATTGTAAGTGGACAGTTGTATGATAAATAAATTCTGAATTTACTCGCCACTTGTTGGGCTCATTGTCCAAATCTCTTGCTTATGTATTTTTTATGACTGATATTGTGAATCGCAGGTTGGTTACGCACCAGATTAATCAATTTTTCTTATTCCATAGTTGAAAATGATTATAAGTAAAGCAAGATTATAAATAACGCAAGAAGGGTTACGGCAAAAACCGGCACGAGTGAGCTGCGTAGCACAGTTTCTGTGTCGTGATCACAACGTCGGCGCAGGCCACGTGCGGCGCAGTACTGCGCTGCCCTGCTCTGCGTCTCAATACGCGCTGTTCCGCCCCAAAACATAGGAGACACAGAAACTGTGCTGCGCTGCGCTGCGTCGACTGCGCGTCAATGTGCAGCCCGGCCTTATACTAGTGCTTTTACGTTTCATTAAACAGTTGTTTACTTTGAAGAGAAATATGGAACAGATGTTCCAAAAACTGGTACGTGAAGACTCTGGAAATTCTTCGAAACTCTTAAGAATGTCGCAAGACGACTCCTGTCTTTATTCGAGGGAAACAACAGACATGATACCCTGTTACTTACTGTGTGAATTTCGTTTTTGCTGTCAGAGTAACAAATTATATATTTCTTTTATCATGAAAAAACCACCTGCGGGTGAGATGGTGTTTTATCCACTAACAGCCAAGCCATTTACTGCTAGTTAATCACAGGCAGAGTATTTTTAAGTGTTTTGTCTTTCGATATTTACTTCAACATCTGTTCAATATTTCAAACGCAGCTGTATCAATAATTGCATATGAAGTTTGTAAAACTATTCATACTGTCTTAAAGGATGAAATAAACAAGGGAAATAAACATGTGCTATACTTTTCGTTGGTATTATTATACTTTATTCAATTCACTAAACGATAATTGCTTGTTTTATATAGTGCTCAAATAAAATACATTTTCTTACATATATGAATAATATTGTTGGTATTAAAGATATAGACGAATTATCTTAGTAACAAAATAATACGTAAGAGCACGTAAATATTAATCAGAAGCTTCAGTAGACAGGATTAATAAGAGCTTTGGAATCCGTCGGTCAAAGCTGTTAGAAATGCTGAATCGATGCAGAAGCTGCAAAACAATGAACTCGCGCCTTCGACTAGCGCCAAATAACAGCCACTGATTCTCGCCTCGGCATTCGGGAGGACGCCGGTTCAAATCCCATCCGGGCATCCAGATTTGGGTTTCCATGGTTTCCCAAATCACTCCAGGCAAATGCCGGGATGCTTCCTTCAAAAAGGCCATGGCCGAATTCATTCCCATTCCTTACCCCCCATCCTTTCCCGTCCCTAAAGACCTCGCTGTTAAGAGACGGTTAAAAAAAAAAAAAACACCAGCCACAGCGGCGAGCGGCGAGCGGCAATCGCTAGTAACCACGCGAGGCGAGACTACGTGAGCGCACAGTTTAACCAAAGGCGCAAATTGAGACACGTATAGCGCGTGTGAAGTGACGCAGCCCGGTGCAGGGTTTTTTTTTTTTTTTTTTTTTTTTTTTTTTTTTTTTTTTTTTTTTTTGTAAAGTACAGAATCAAATACAACAGCGCACATTCGGAACACGACGCTACGCTGCGCGGTGGTCGAGGCACAGTTTCTCCAAGCGTGTGAACGGGTGGTGTTGAAAACGTAACGGGTCAACCTCGTATGTTTAGCTTTACTTTGTAATAAAAATGAAACGGTTTACATATATTCATATGCATTTGATTTAACTATGGCATACTCGCATTCAAAAGAAATAAATTCTGTGACTGTAAATGAGCTTCAACAGCTTAAATTTTCCAGCTGTCTCTCCAAGATAAAGCTATATACAAGAAAAGAGGGCATCTACCCTTCTTTTTAAAAAAAAAAAAAAAAAAACTCGATAGAGGCAGTGATGTAGCACAAAGAGCTTTCTTATACAAAACATCTAACCTGTATTAAGACAAAACTGAGGAATCGGGCTTGTGGTGTCTCTGCAAATAATTTTAAGCTGAAAGACGATAAGTGTTACCCATATTTCCACAAAAAGCCATTTCACAATTTTTCGTTAGTACATATCGTACATACTAAGGAAAGTATTTTTCTAATTAGTAAATCATAAAGTAAGGTTCGTTCTAACAGGTCCCTACATAACAGATAGAATGTAAAACTTATACAAATGAACTGTTGTATGTTGTAAATATTTTCCAATCATAACGGATTGACCTTGCTACGGAACTGCTCCTCAATTGTGGAAAAGCTCAGTGAAATTTTTCCTCAGTTTGAAAACAGCTGAAGAAGTTTCTTGTTCATACAATGATTGAGTTTGCCTCAACAGTTTGGTATCTTTCACATATTCTGCTACCACTACTAACTTGGAGACCATCAGATATGTTGAGAACATATTCCGATCCCCCAAGTATGTGTTGAAAGCATTTACTCCATATATCTGAGTTACAATCATTTCTTCAAAATTAGCCCTGGTTATTGAGAAATTTGCGTTCAAAAATATATACAATGAATACCTTTAAATAATTTTTTTTTTTTTTTTTTAGGTTAGGACAGAAGACTTTGGTGTGGTGTACGTGACAAGGTGGCTGATTACCATTTTTGCGAACCTGGTTTCAAATACCCATATTGCCAAATATTTTTATTTATCTTTTTATATTAAAAAATCATTGATCATTGATTTTATTTCATATAAAATTCATTTATTATCTGAAATAACGTTTAAAACATAAAATGTTACATAATATACAGTCTCAACATTTTTTAGAAAATTATTATTTTATTGTTAATTGTTAATAAGTTTATTTTTTATGTGTTTTGTTATGAAACATGTATGTTTCATCTTCATCTTTTCTATACTTATGTCTCTACAGTTACTATTTTAAAGTAAGTGTAGTAAGTAGTTGTTCAAATTGGGAGCTGATTTCACAATATCTTTCACCACGTCCACTTTATTGCCAAATGGTTTCCTGAACACACGATATTATGAAGACAGAATACCGAAGGCGCATTCCGTGCTTTGTCCAGCTCGAGAAATTCAAGCGTTGGAAACTTGGTGTTCATAATTCCCAGTTACATGCCTCCTTGCACAAGGTCCCATTATATTTTCTGTTAAAAGAAAGACCTTGTCTCCCAAAAAAACATGTGACATCGCTTTGCCAATCGTAGGTATACTTTCAGGAGACAGAAGTTGTAACATGTGTTTCACCATTTTTAAACCCGATGCACTACTAGCAAATACATTTCCACTGATGAACTTGCCCATAGCTCCAGTAACAACGGTGATGAATTGGTAATCCGCATTCGCTGCTTTTCTTTTCGGACAAAATATACTCATTAGCAAGCAAGGAATAAAGCAAAACTTCATGTTCGGCATCTGATTCTAAATAATGACAAACTTTACTAATAATAACAAATGTTCTGTTCGCATGTCGTATATTTTGAGACGAGCCCCAACGAACATTATACTGTCGCCTCCATTGTTAACACCGCGGCCACCCCTTTGTCGCCATCCCGACCAGTAGTGGAGCTAAAAAAAGGCCGCGTGACATAAATTTAAACACGATTTTGCGCCCCCCCCCCCCAGAAGTTGCGCCTGGGGCAAGCTTCCCGGTTTGCTCCCCCCCCTCCCCTCCCCCTTAGATCCGGCAGCGCCGACGCTTGGGTGTGTGCGTATGAGTAAAAAAAAAAAAAGAGTATAAAAAAGGATGTAAATGTTGTAGCCACGCAGTCCACAGTTTGCTTTGAAATCTGTGGTGGCATCCAGTCGAGAAAATTCAGTTTGCTGGTCTGCCGGTGGCCGGCTTGTTCTGACACCGCCGTGGGTGGGAGTGGCCCAGTTTGGCAATGCAAAACCAGTCGCCCCGATGGTGGCGCGGGTCTCATCTGCATCACAAATTGTCCTATTGGCACAATCAGGCGGTCGACCTCACAAAGGGGTCACGTCTGACAGGGCGCGCGCGGCCATTATTTGCGGCGAACAAAACGCAGCCGCATTGTTTGTCCGCTTGTCACGCGGGGCGGCGCGGCACAGTGCGTGGAGTGGTTGTAATCAAGTGGGGCGCAAAGAGAGGTGGTAGTACCAGAAGCCACTCACTGGGAACGCCACAAGTTTCTATTACTACTTCACGGGACGTCCAGTCTCCCTACTCGACACAGTGGTCAGCGCGGAAGTATAGGTAACGGGAAAAATGGGGGATGGAGGGTGAGGCGAGGAGCGGGACACAGGGAATATGACCTTGAGTCGTCAGTTGAGAGTGAACAGAGTATACAGCGCGTTCACTTAACAGAGGCGGCTCAAGGTCAGTCTGCTCTACCCCCACTCCGCTGCCCCTACCCCTACTGGTGAAGAAGAAATTTACGACCCGTCTACCCGGTCACAGCGGTAAGTCGTAGGGGTAAGAAGGGGGAGGGCGGGGGTGATGTGAGGAGCGGAGACAAGGGGAAGACGGCCTTGAGTCGCCAGTTCGGAGTGAATAGGGTATAATCTGTACGCTAGCCCTTCGCTTTCGGTCAAACATTGAACTAACATAAAAAACTAATTCAAACGCAGAAACAGCTTCCTAATGTTGTAAGACTGAAGTTTCTTTTATGGCGTTATATATAAATAAATTTCAGTGTTTCCAGCAGCGTAAAAAGGCGTCTATATCAGCCCTCATTTTAAAGAGCAGATGTCACAGGATTAATGTTTGTTTACACGTTGCCAGCCCAGCGCGATGACGTCATCGACTCTTCTGCTCATTTCTGAGGCGAAATTGTTTCAGCATTTTGATAGTCTGGTTCCAGGCTGAGGCAAGATGAGAAATCAGGTCTGACCGAACACAATGTCCAAGAAGGTCATACATTTGAGTTTAAAAAAAAACCTGCAATTTTAGCCCATGTCAAAGATTTTTGGGATAGCATTATAACAGAAGATGTAGAAATCAGAACAAATGATTCTTTAGTTGACTGAGACACTGGTTATCAACTCAGTGCGGCCTTGGTTCCGGCTGAAACAGCTTCACCTTGGTTATGAGTAGAAGAGTGTATGACGTCATCGTGCTGGGTTGGCTTTTGTCATCCACCGTTTCCATGGCAGCGTGTCAACAAACAGTAATCCAGTGACCTCCACGGCAGAAGAGTGTATGACGACATCGCGCTGGGTTGGCTTTTGTCTTCCACCGTTTCCGCGGCAGCGTGTCAACAAACAGAAATCCAGTGACTTCTACGGTTAAAATCAGGGCTGAGACAGACGCCTTCGAATCGTCCAATAAATGTGACTTTTTTACGCGGCTGGAAGCCAAAGAAGAGTTTACGTAGCTTCCTAATGTATTAGAACATATCTGTAGCCTTTGGCTACATTCTACAACTGCCACGAATGAAATGATGTGCTAATCCCATTTCATGCCTTTAAATTACAATGCCGACTCCTTACCAAGTGTGAAACATTGTACTGATCACGCAGAAGATCAAATATAATTACCGAAGAAGGTTTTTTCAGTTTATTTACTCGTATTTATTTATTTATTACTCTTGTTCTGTAGATCCCTGTTGAGGAAGAATATCTGGGATGTGTAACATGTAGTGGTTAATACATATACGTAAAAGATTAATAATAATCACAACAAAAAAGTAGTATAAGTTACAAACAAACAAATAAAAATAAACATTAATTGTGCAAAGAGATGTTAGATACAATTACTTCCTTTGTACACATTTCTGCGCAGAGTGGAAGGAACTTATAACAAGATAATCCCTCACATTTTCTTTAAATAGATCTTTATTACATACAAACTGTTTTACACTTTCAGGAAGTGTATGAAACAGATGTTTCGTATCACAATTAATTCCCCTTTGTACCAATAGCAATGGTGCTTGTATATTATGCCAGTTAGTTTTGTTTGTTTTTCGGAAATCGTGTGCCTGTGAATTTGAAGTAAACAAGTTAAAATACTTTACGACATGAAAAAGTATATATACCGAGAAGTCATTTCAAACTTTAACTATACATCAAGACCACGGACATAGGTTAGTAATGGATTCGTGAAGTATAAACATGAGTTTACAGTAGTTTTAAATGGAAATTTCATAGTAGTTAAATCTTCATGTTTCAATATTAATTATACTTGTTTTGTTCATATCAGAAACATGGGATATGATGTCATGTTGTACCAAGAAAATTATGGGTGAGGTCCATAACCTTTATCTTGGATCTGTTTTTATAGGCTGAATACCGTCAATTAATTTTTTTATGAACCATTTGGAGCTCGGAAATGGAATGTATGATAAAAGTTTTATTTAAGAACACGTAGATAAGCGAAAAATGCTGTGATCAACTTTTTTTTTTCAAGCACACTCTGTCACCAAAACTACAATTATTAAAACTTTTCCCGTAGCTAATTGTATGACTTTATTACCCAAGGATTAGAAGCTATTAAGAGTAAAGAGGAATGAGGATACCAGTAAATTATGAGTAAATAGCTTAGGAAGATATTGTAGGGGAGCAGTTTACATTTAAACCCGTTAAAGTTGTTATCTCATATTATTTATTTTTAACTTATGGCTTTACGCCTTGTCGACGTCGGGGTCATTAGAGGCAGGATGGGACTTACGACAAGGAACGGGAAGGAATTCTGCCATAGCCTTTTGAAGGAAGCATCACCACATTTACCTGGAGTGATTTGGGGAAACCATGGAAAACCCAAATCTGGGTGACCGGACTGGGATTCGAACCGCCGTCCTCGCGAATGAGAGGCCAAAGCGTTAACCAATCATCCACCACGCTCGATGCATCTAATATTAGTACACATGTGTTTAAGATAGATGAAAGCGGCGTTGTAACCTAAGTAAATTGGAGTCTAAAAACTTGTCATTTACCAGGGATTAGAAGTGAACTGCAAATTTCACCACATTATAAGAGAGACGAAGCAAACATGGCTGAGAACTATGGTCCATGTAGTTTTACATCCAAAAAATCTGTTATCCAAGAAAGTGCAGGCATCTGCACGTGATTCACAGTTGGTGGGATGAACTGAAGGTGTTGCAGATTAAATGGACGACGGAAGCTGAGTTAAAAATGTTGCACATTACTTCTCAAAGGCGAACGACGAAATAAGTCTTTAAATGATACTGGAAAGGTTAAAATGTATTCAAAAGCAAAGAATCAAATGACCGTGATAGAAAAATAAGCACCAGGGCCTACTTTGAGTTATTTATTGATTTTTTCCCCAGGATCTCATAAATTATATTTTGGAACTATGCATCATATTTCACACTGTATTATATAATGACTGTAACTAGTATACTCTCAAGACATTGCATCTATTGTCTGCAACCGTACTTTATTGAAGCAATATTAAGTGAAAAATAAGGAATTTAACCTGAAGTAAACACCGTACCGTACGTACAAAAACTAAAAAAAAAATAATAATAATAATAATAATAATAATAAAAAATGTTAGAAAACCAAAGAGATTATCGTCATGCCAATTTTGTGCACTACTTGCAATTTTGGTATAATGTTGTTAGTAAAAATTTAATTACATTATTGGTTTATAGCTATGTTGTTAGGTTTATGGTAAATTGAAAAATGATTATTCAATGATTCTACAGCTACTTCTACACTCACAAAGTTTTGGGTGTCAGATCAAGCTTTGATTTACAACTCTTGTGATGTTGCCTATATAAGTATTTAGGTGTGATTGTACAAAGCAACTTGAAGTTGTCTCATCTTAAACATTCGGTTGTAGCTAAAGTCTTCTGGTTTAAAGTAATTAATTGGTTTTTCTCTAAGAATTTCTACAGATACAGCAGAGAGATGTTAGAGATTCCGGTCGATTGTTGATTATATGTCCTTGATCTCCTCTTTATTATTCGTTTTAAAATCATCATTTTTTTCTTTTTTAGCGATATATCTCACTGGATAAAAAGGGTAAACAGTAGACAGTTGAAACCATGTTTTCCCATATTGAGACTTGTATCAAAGTTTCATTTTCATATCATTAATCAGAGCAGTTAAATATCTATATTTGTGAGGGCTCATATGCCCCACGACGCTTTCCCAACACCCCTTATTTTCCCATTTCTGACATTTTTATCTTATAGTTTTTTTTAATGAAATTTTTCCATTTTCCTACTTTTACCACTTTTAATTCGTTTGATTATTTTTAGTAAATTGTCAATCACTTCCATTGGCAATTTATTCCAATCCCTGACACTCTTAAATACGTCTCTTCCCTTCCATACACTACTCTTATTTCTTCCACCATTATCCACCGACGCCACATCACCAGCATATACCTTGTGCACACCGAGCATTCTCTTTACCTTCAGCCAAAGACTCTTCCACCCAGTTCCATTATCATATCAGTTACTGATTATGTTCTGCAGTAATTTCCACATAGAAATCTAGCTGCCCTCCTTTGCCACCCATCCCTCCAACTTCTATATTTAACACTTAAAATGTGGATTCCATTCCACACTATCATATCAAGTGGTGGGCTGTCCAAGATTTTTAAACAATTCCGTCACTTACCCTGTACATTCCCTCATCAACCTTTCCAGCAAATGAAGGATTTTGAAATCCCTCGTTACCCTCTGCACAACATGTCCTGTTCAGTTGATCTAAATATCAAATATTATGCCAAGATACGTATGTGTAAGGTTCCCATTCCAATTCTACAATATTAGAAAAAAAAATCCGTTTTTGATCTACATAACAGATTGATAATATTTATGTTATTCCATGTTGACCTGTTAAGCTAAATATATTTTCTAGGTACTGTTGCAACTACTCACAGTCATTTTCCATTATGATTCTTTTATATAACATTCTGTCAATTGAACTTGCCATTTTAAATTTTAATGTTAACTTCTACAACGCAACGTTTGGAAAAAAGATTATTGTATAGCATTCTTTTCTTACACCAAGACTTTAACCCATAAAATATTACTAGTTTATATATCTCTATTAAGTTAGCAAACTCTCTTTTTCTTTGTCTATTGTACAGGGCCAGTCAAAATGATTGCAGTGTTTTCAGGATATTACTACAGATTTATTATTTGACATATAATTACAAGATTATACAGATATATAAACAAACTGTGAAAGTTTTTTCAATGTCTACAGATGTTCAATATGTGCACCTTTAGTGACTCTGCACACATTAAGTCTATAATCGAGTTCTTCCCATACCCAATTCAGGATGTCTGTGTCAATGAGAGCAAATGCATTGGTGATGCGAACCCGCAGGTCTGGCAGATCAGATGGTACTGGTGGAACGAACACTGTGTCTTTTACGAAACCCCAAACAATGAAGTCGCAGGGAGTTAGGTCAGGAGAACGAGGAGGCCATGACATCAGCTGACGATCAGCATCGCCATCACGACCAATCCATCTAATTGGAATCCTGATGTTTAGGATATTACGGACAACTAGAGACATCTGTAGACACTAAAAAAAACTTTCACAGATTGTTTATATATCTGTGTAATCTTGTAAGTATATGTCAAATAATAAATCTGTAGTGATTTTCTGAAATCATTTTGACTAGGCCTGTACTAATAATACTGCTTATTAACAGAATTATAAATGCGTTTGTGACATTTCAGCATTACTCTTAACCTTACTCGTTGCTTGATTATTATTGTTTAATGAACATTTACTATTTCTTTAATATTTATGACTTTTCCAATTGTGCATATTCATTCAGTATCCCTTTGATAACCTACTTTTATTCCCACACTAGCAGTCTTCTATTCGGTTTTAAAACATTTAAGTATAAAACATGCCGACTATTTAACATTACCAAACTTCACTGTATTTTGTGTTTTATTGCATTTAATGTACCACTAAAAGCTTTTAACAATTTTCAATTAACATTTGTAGTCAATTCATTTCCATTTTAATCAATATCGATTATTGATATAATTATATAACATCTATAAGCAATGTTGAATCACTTTGCGCCGGACATTATGAAATGTAAAAAAAGGTGCTTAATTCACTTCTGAAATTTAATAATCCATCTATAAATCCATTCAGAAAACTATCAAACCAGTAATCGTGGTGGCCCGCGTGAAAATTTTGCGAATGATATGTGATGAATAGCGAGGTTGTTAGTTTGAAGTAGTATGAGAAAAGATCCGGCACATTTGTAGCAACTGTTTATTTATCAACTGATATAGGTGCGAGGGAAAATAGTTTCCATTTACGAGTTAAACTTCAAAAAATTCCTTTCTTAATCAATGATGTTACCAAAGCGGAGAACTTAATCTTGAAAGTGATTCCTAACGTTTTAATTCGTAAGTATTGCTATTGCGATGTTGCTACATCCCCACCTTCCCATGTATTTTATTTTCACCTATTTTCGCCTGCCTTTTATGAATTGCGACTTTAAACTCCTTCATTGATTTTGGTAAACTGTCCGTTACTTCCCTTGATAATTTATTCCAGTCCCTCACTCCATTACCCCACTCTCTTTCGCCTAAACGCAGATGCCAGCTTAAAATTATGGTCATCTCATCGTTCCAAGTAGAAGTCCTCATCCTTCTACTAATATTCATTAATGCATTTAATTTAACTCCAATGGAGCGAACACTCCGGTGGCAATTTCCCTACACAGCTTCCCCTCTTTCATGCACACACCTACATTTGCCCTCTACAATTTTCAACTTTAAATTCTTTCAACGTTTTTGGTAAATTATTCATGATTTCTCTTGATAACTTATCTAAATCGCTGACACCCTTACCTAAAAAGAGAATTTTCCTACGCCCTTGTGCCTGAAATCGAATGGCAGCATGTGGCAATGGTCATCTCTTCCCTTCTACCCATTACTTTAAATTCTTACACCAATATCTTTCCACGCGTCATCACCAATATACGCCTTGTACTCTCCTATGACTCACTTCACCATCCTCCTCTCTTCCAATGATTTCAATTCCAGCTCTTTAATCATATCTGTTACTGATTGTGTTCGACGGTAATTTCCAGATACAAATCTAGCAGCCCTTCTTTGCATTGCCTAAAAATGCTGTATTTGATACCAAACATGTGTGTCCCATACTACACCACCATATTCAAGCAATGGTGTGACCAAAGTTTGGTAACCCAATTATTTTACTTCTCCCATACATCCCCTCTTCATTCTCTTCAACAAGTGAAGAATTTTGAAACCTTTTCCTACTACCTGTCCAATACGTGCTGCCCAGTTGAGCTTGTTATCAAATATTATAACAAGAAATTTACATTTCAAGATTTCAACAAGCAATTCTTTCCCCACCTTATAATCAATCTTAAGTTGTTTATCTGTGTATCTAATAAGTCGACTCTTCTTTGCATTTATTTTCATCCCATGTTTACCAACCGGATTAGATATCCTGTCCAGATCATTATCGTGATTACAAGCATTGAAGAAACTAAACACTCTCTTTACCGCTTTCTGTCTTCCAATGACTAAAGATTTTGGATAAGTATGGAGGCAGAATGATAGCTATTATATATATATATTACGTATTATATATATATATATTAGAGATGTTCCGACTATGACTTCGGCCGACTAGCCGACTAGCCGATTAGTCGGTTGTAAAGAGGCCGACTAGTCGGCCGATTAGTCGGCCAAGCCGATCACGGTTTCAGGGGTATTCGGCAATTTCCGTGACGCTTCGTTTACAGCTGATTCTCGCGCAAGTCGTAACCGTAGCCTACGAGCGTGTCGGAACATATATTGTTTAGTTCGCATTGTTTCTTAATTTTTGCTTGTGCATGGGTCAGTGTTGTTATTGTTCATTAAAGTGAAAGAGAATTAAAATTGATTTAATCATGCCAAAAAGAAAGTCTCGTGTATGGATTTTTATTTTGATCAATTGGACAATGATTCGCGTAAAGTGAAGTGTAATCAGTGCCAAATGATAATTTCTCGTGGTGGGCAGTGAAAAACAGCAAATACTACGAGTATGAACAACCATATCAAATACCGACATCCAACCCTGATACTTCAGTTAGGTTCTGTGATCCAATGTTCCTCCACAGACGATTCATCCCAGTCGCAAATCCAAGTAGATGAACTACCTACAACAGTGCCTACTCCGTCAACTTCAGTGTCGTCAGAGGTCAGTTTATGTCAGAAAAGCCAACAAAATATTGAAGATAGTTTTGCTGTACAATGGTCACGTGATGACTCAAGATCGAGAGACATCGATATTGCGATTGGAGAGATGATTGCACTTGACAATTCTAATTAGTACATCAAAACGTAACGTTCGCTCCAACACGACCCCACATAACCTATAGAACGTAAAACTTACACAAATGAAGTGTGGTATGTTGTCACTTTTTTCCAATCATAACGGATTGTGGAAACACTAAGTAAAATTCTTCCTCACTTTGAAAATAGCTGATGAAGTTTCTTGTTCATGCTAAGCCGGATAGTCGGCGCTCTTTGCCGAATAGTCGCCGACTATGAAAGTGGCCGGATAGTCGGCTTTACCGACTAGTCGCCGACTAGTCGGAACATCTCTAATATATATATATATATATAGAAAGAAGAGACAGGCTGGTAGGTCATATTTTGAGACATACTGGATTAGTGAATTTGCTGGTGGAGGGAACAGTCGAAGGTAAGAACTGTAGAGGAAGACAGAGATTAGAATATATGAGGCAGATAATTGAGGACGTGGGTTGTAGGGGATATGTAGAGATGATGAGGTTAGCACAAGATAGGTTGGGATGGAGAAATGCACCACATCAGTCGAAAGACTGACGACAGAAAATAATAATAATATTAAAAATACTAATAATAATATTTATTACGATACCGTAGCTAGTGGTTTAATTTAATTTAATTGCAATGGAACACACGCTCCGGTGGCAATTTCCCTACACACCCAACTTCCCCCTATCCTACACTCACTTACATTTGCCCTCTACAAATTTTAACTTTAAATTCTTTTAACGTTTTCGGTAGGTTATTCATCATTCCCCTTGGTAACTCATTCCAATCTCTGATACCCTTACCTAAAAAAGAAAATCTTCCCACACCCTTGTGCCTGAAATCGAGTGCCAGCTTGTGGTCATGATCATCTTTTCCCTTCCATGAACTACTTTTCATACCTACTGCAATATCTTTCCATGCCTCATCGCCAGTATACGCCCTGTACACTCCCATTACCCTCCTCATCCTCCACCTGTCTTGCAACGAATCCCATTCCAGCTCCTTCATTATTACACATTGACAAAGGTCACAGGACGAAAGGAACGGGTAACCAACACTACTAATGCACGTGGAAAGACTTGATAATATTTGTGAGACGCAAGTGCATCTGGGTTCTGGAAGCAGTGAAACGCGAAACGTAATGTTTAGCAGTAACTTTCTGTTCCCGCGCACTGGGCAGTGAAACACCAGACGCAGTTCGTAAAACTGGAGGAGCGCAGTCGGTTTATGGTGGAGATGTGAGTGCTGCACTCACCCGTCAACGAGCGGCGCCTCATGCAGCAAACGGCGCGCGGCGTCGAGACGGGGGGCGTCGAGGCGCAGCGCCAGCATTCCCAGCGGCACTGTGCTCAGCAGCAGCCACACGCACGGCGGCCGCGCCATCCTGCAATAAACACAGTGGTCAACAAATACTGGGCAGTTACGCTAGACAGTTGACGCTAGACATATTCGTCGGGACAAACCATATCGTAGCAAGTATTTTAATTTCTCTTACGAAATTATTACGTATAATAAATGTAAGCGTAGTTTGTCCGTGTGTGCTGTTATAACTACGCAACCTACCACCTCAGCTTCATATGGGAGCGCCCATAAACTAGGTAGCACCATTTTAGCTTCCCCATGTAGTCTGACGTAGCTTTTGCATCTACCCCCTCTCCCCCTCCGCGTAGCTCGTAGTTTTTCCCCTACTGACTCCAGAAGACATTTTGTGCTGTATTCTCTTGTCGGACTATCGTAAATTACATACGGAGATATTTAAATGACGGAACTAAATATTCACATGCTGTTGTGTTCTGTACCTTATTGTAACTGTGAACACTAATATACGTAAAGCTATGTGGCTTGCCTCGAAACATCCCTCCTCCCCCACATAGCCCAGCGCAGCTTTCTTCTTAACTCCTCCCCCTACCCGGAGTCACGTACTTCCTGAACGGACCGTATGATATGGTAGCCCTCAACCACTCACCCTTGAAGAATGGTTCGGTTTGGAACTGCAGAGATTACGTTAGATGTTATTGGTATCAAAATATGGCACAGCACCAATGGACTTCTTAGGGGGCGTCCTTAAATAACGTGAGCAGTTTCTTCGTAAATCTGGACCACCCACCCCTCTCTTTGTTGAGGATTGGTAAGATCTGGTGAGGACATCCTTGGTGTCCATCGGCGAGCGAGATTTGGAGGAGGACCTTTTTGTTTTTTAACTATACTGTCCTTGAATATTCAAATGGTGACCTAAGCTTTCTGTGGACCCCTCCCTTGTGAGATTTCATCGGACCCCCCCTCCCCCTATTTCTGCTCAAGCAATTAATGGACGCCCTCTTATGGGAAGTTGGCGAAGAAGCTGGGAATCGTGTTATAGTGTCCAAGACTGGACAGAATGTTCATGAATGATGTATAATGATCCACAGTGTTCTAGAATGTTCGAGAATGATACGCGAGCGTGGTGGTGTAACATTTAGAGTTCTGGCCTCGCATTCGGGAAGACGGCGGTTCGAATCCCCGTCCGGGCATCCAGATTTGGGTTTTCCATGGTTTTCCAAATCACTCCAGGCAAATGCCGGGATGCTTCCTTCAAAAGGCCATGGCCGAATTCCTTCCCTTTCCTTGCCCCCCCATCCTTTCCCGTATCTAAAGACCGCGCTGTTAAGAGACGTTAAGCAGTTTAAAAAAAAAAAATCGAGAATGATGTAGAGTGATCCAGAATGTTACTAACACGTTATAGAAACTGTAAATGGAGATTCATAATCTTTTGGAGCATTCATGAACGTTGCATTATTCTGTTCCAGCTCACAAGGGTACATAGAGGCGATAGGAGAAGCATGAGTCAGTAACGTTTTAGAAATCAATTACAGCGTGGATCAAGAAAAATTGAAAGTGGAAGAAAATGAAATAAATTTCGATCAAAAGTTTTTAGCTTTATGAAAGTGAATTGCTTAAGGAAGTAAACAATATATTAAGCGGAATTTATAGTTCATTAAATAATTTTAAAATTTAAAAGAAGAGCAAATCTTGCCAGTGGCGAATCGAAAAAAAGAAACGGATCAGAAGCGAGAGGCACGTTTACTTTCACAACGGTGGAAAGGAAATAGATTGAGATGAAGTTTAACAGATAATGAACGAGAAGAAATTGAAGAAGATAATCGAATGAGACAGTAAGTAGACTTAGAAAAGCAAACTGCTGAAAGCACCCTCGCTATAGTTCTGGAACAGGGTTTCCAACATCTGTTTCTGCGGTGCTACTTAGCCACGGGACAGATCGCATCAGACTAGTCTGGAGGATTTATTACTTGGCTAATGAAAAGTGATGAAATGATTAAATATAACTGTCATGAAGATATAGACTAAATGTGAAAATTGAATCAGAAATATTACAAGAAATAAAACGACGTTTTTTAAAGAATTATAGAATGTATCTTGAAAGATGAAGTACTCAAAAACATTCTTGCGCAAAGAAGAACAATATTACTCTCAAAGTGTGGCACGCGAACCCGTATGGGCTCGCCAGTTGATCGTAGGGCGTTCGCGACAAGATTTACGTAAAGGAGGACTGACTATCTCAAGCGTATAACAAGCACAATGGTGAATATTGTTCATTGTTGCCCACTGACCCTAGTAGTGGAGCTAAAAAAATGTCGCAGTTTTTTCTCAAGAGGGTGCGCCATTGCCTGGAAAATTTTAGAGGGGTACGTGGAGTTAAAAAGAGTTTCAGAAACACTGTTCTAGAGGATAGTGACGTTTTGGTATGAGACACTTACTTAGGGTTCGCAGTCAAAACAATATTTCTAAAACTGTACACACAGTACACTGCTCATCATGAATGTGAAGTTTGGAAAATTGAATATTTAATGATTTAAACTATAGCGTAATAAAATTCTGATGAAAAGTAAAGGGATGGTACAACAATTGTAATGGTGGAGCAATTGTTGTTCACGTCAGACTTCGATGATCGACGATCATAGCTGTGTACTGTCTTAACCTCAAAACCTAAAAATATTTAGTAACGAGTAACTTACATTAATTGTAGTTAAAAAGCAAAGATAATCTAAGTACAAGCTAAATATGTACCCCCAGTAAATTCAGTGTAAATAGGTGATCACTTTAATTGGTGAAACAAAGTTGAAATACTCGTAGCAGCTTGGAATAATTCGACAAAACTAAAGTTTATTAATAATATTACTCGACATAAGTGGATAAATCATCCTAAAGAAATGTATATGAATAGCAGAGAAATTGCAACGTGGTCATGAAATCAAATAGACTTATCTCAGCCATAGTTTAAATTTAAGAAGGATAATATGTCTCTAGCCGACCTCGGTAGCAGAGGGGCTAGAGTGCTAGTTCCGCGTGCCGAAGGTCGCCGGTTCGAGTCCGGCCGCGGGCATGGATGTTTAAGTGTTGTGTCTGTGAATGTCGTGAATGTCATATCCGTCCTGTGCCGTGTCTAATTAGTAGGAAAAAATCCATACTGGAGAAACTTTAAGCACAAGGGAGACATATAATTACTATCAAGCTGGCTGTATGGCTTAAGATGCCCAAAGCTATTGAATATTTTTTAAAAAAGGTCTCTTCTCAGCTGATATTAGCCAGCTGTGGATAACCTTATACAATGTTCCGCAGTCTTTCTGTTTACATACGAGTCTGCATGAAAACAGTATTTACGAAGCAGCTTACTGAGGCTTGCGAGTGAGACTGAGAAAACCAAGCAAATGATTGTGAGAGGCCGAATACACAAAGCTCTGTAGATTCGGTTAGCTGTTCACTGTGGAGCATCTAATGCGGCGTTCTTAGCTTGCAGATAGAGCCAATCAATTTAATCAATCTGCGACAAGTGTTTCCAACCACATTGGCGAGAATTTTGAAGATTTAAGCGGTATACTAATCTAACATACGCTGTCAGAGAAATAAAATGTATTCAAGAAACATGTCAACAAATATCTGAGCAGTGGACGTATTGTTGTCTGTTTTATACTTTACAATCGTTACATCCATTTTTTATGTTTGATGTGGAACAACGTCCATAGTATGAGAACTTGGTTTTCTTATAATACTTTTTTATGTATGTAGATGCAAAATCGTATGTTCTCTTCACAACGCCCATTTTGCTTCAATGTCATTTATTTTCCGGCACTTTGTTACGCTTAGCGTTACTAATCCCCGGACTGAGTACGTCGAAGAGATTCTGCAGGGAAACTCATCCACGCCTATTTTTTCCCTCGCAAACTATATATCGACAGAATTGGGGCTGCGGTAACATAATTCAACGAACGGCTGTATCTAAATTGGCGGAGCCGTAATTTAGCAAGACTTTTATCAAATCCTTTTCTAAGTGTGAAGTCCCATTACATTTTAGTACTGGTATCTTGCATTAGAGAAATCACACTACATTTTATAAAGAATTGGGAGAATAAAATAAAGCTAACACACGTAATTAGAATTTAACCATTTCAATTACATCTAGCTACAGGTAAAATATACATATTAAACGGTTTACTTCATATTATTTCATTACATTAAAATCTTGTTTCAACTATTAATTTAAAATTTTATTGGTAGATCTTCAATACAGCTTAATCAAATGAAATATTAAAATTCAATTTCCAACTGCACGTGGATATCGATGTGTAACATGTAATCAAAAGTAATCTTTGTGACGTACTGATAATTTGGTTTGCTCGAAACCTTTCTAGTTGCCGCCCAAAGCTGTATTTAATCTATCAGCACAGTAAAAACTGAAATAAAACTAAATATTTTATGAAGGCACTAATAATTCAACTTGGCTTATCCAGACAGCATGGAAGCTAAATGTGAGTTTAGAGGATGGCAGGTTTGAATCAACCATATGGCAGGTTAGCTTTTTCCGAAATAGTATGTGGTAAACAGACTGTTATTTGTTGAATAATAGAAAATTTAGTGAATGTGCAGTACACAAATTTCACATATAAATTCAATACTTTTATCATTTTTAATTGGTATTTACTCATTATAACATACAATCAAGAGATGACATATTTGAAGGCAGTTAATATATCGTACACCAAAATACAGAAATACATAAATAGCGTCAAAGCAGTTAGGTAATAAATGTTAAATGGAGGCATAAAAAAAATTACATGTAAAAGCTCATTTTACAAATAATTTGGCTAATATTTTAGTAATAATGAGTAAAGTTGACATAAAAAGGAGACTTGCGTGGGAAGTGTTTTTAGCGACAAGTCTAATTTGCTTCTCATAAACTGAAAAGTATTTTATGGTGACGAAGCATTCTCTATCCATAGGTTGACTTTCATATTGTTTACAAGCTTTTATCTTTATATTGGCTTCATCCTTACTCAACCTGCACTGTTTGCAAGTTTCCGCTTATATTTAAGACCTCAGTTACTTGAACAGCATCTTTGGAAACAAAATGCTGTGATCATGGTCCAATGTTATGAAATGTCTCCGGTTGACACCGACATTCAATTACGCCGTAACCGTCTGTGCAATTATGTAAGTAAATTTTGCAATGCAACTTTTAAAAGAACCTATCCACCACCGCGTATCGAATTTCTGGAATCTAAACTTTTTTTTTTTTTTCGAATTTATTTAATTTCAATGTAATGTAAGGTTTACGGTCAATAATACCAAATATTCTAAATATGTAAGTATGGTATAGATATTGTGTTAATGATTTGGTAGAATCAACATGACGAAGGATTATTCTTTATATATATATACCACTGAATACTCAGTATCCATGTTTCATAACAGCTTAGAATGTCCCACCATCCATATGTATATCCACCAACTTTTATGGAACAGTATTTTTTTAATGCGAGTTAAATTGAAAATTTATTGTGTCTTAGAGCTGAAAGTTATAATTTGACACAGGTTCTAAGTATTTTTGTGCTTTATTTAATGTACTATTCTCTAAATATTTATTATATTATTTATTTGCTGTGCAGAAAACTATCACATTGGGAAAAATTAAATGGATACATACCAAAAAATAACGTTAATTCGTTCTTCTTGAAGTATTCAAAACAACAAGATATTCAATAGTAGATTCGTAGACCGGCAGAAAAACACCGAGTCACATTGACTAGCTAGCTAAACGCCTGTTGTGCTGGACAGTGGTTTGCGACTTCTTTTTCAACGCATAACTTACATCGAAGTCTCTGGATTTTAGTAAAGGTGGTCGCTGGCCGTCTCAAATGGTGACTTCTAATATCCGAGAGAACTAACAGTAGTCGGAGGTAAGAGCAAACAATCAGTTATTTCCAAACTACTTCTATCACAATCTAAGTATTCTCAGTTCCATTCAATATTGTGTGGCAATGATTTTGAATGATAACACAGACAATATATTGGTTGTTACTTTAAACAACATAGTTTTCAGGAACGTTGACTAAACTACTGATTAACAGCAGGGCCGAATTTAGGCTCTGTGGGCCACCCTGTCGGCAGTGGCCCTGGCTGCCTCCGGGTATGGATGCTTAAATTCGAAATTCGGTCCAAAAAAACTTTATGGGCGACCTTTTCTTTTACGGAGAACATCTTCATACCAGTGTGTTTTTCTAGCACTAACCGGCTGTAAACCAGATTTGTAACGGAGCTTCGCATTCGCATGAAATCGTACCTCCCCTTTCGGATCTTCAATTTTTAATGGGGATGTATAGCGGAGAGTTTGTTTACATTGCGATGTATATTATTCTCTTCTCTTTATACGAGTTACTGTCCATCATCGCTAAACTTACGATCTTGCAATGAACTGAACAGTGTTATTACCTAAGCGACAAATTTACAAGTTTGAACTTGTAAAGTAATGCGGCGTATTCACGGCCCAACTTATACGACATCCGTGCAGAATTACTGTAGGATGCGCTCACCCATTCATGTTACTAGAAGGGATTCAACAAAATGTTCCAAGCATTTTTTTCCACTCGTACTTTCTCGCCGCACACCGTGTGTCCTTATCGCACACTCGTAGGATGTTTCCTTGAATCATGGTCCAACGCCACAACTTGTTGGACTGCAAGGAGGCGCGTGTTGGTTGTCTGCGAGCCCAACAACATCCAATATGTCCTACGTGTAGTGCTGCAACCCCTTTCATGGCCAATCAAGAGTCCTTTATCTGAAAATCGGATCATCGTAGGTCCTACAAGTTGTACTGTGAATGAGCCATTAGAGTGGTGAAAGGCGGGTGAGATGTGCGATAGCGTGGCCTTTGGGATTGTCCATAAACCACGTAGTTCCATTTTGGCCTCCTGTGCCCCTCCCCCTCCTCCTCCACGTATCCTGTGGTGGCTTTCCTCTCTACCCCCCCCCCCTCTCATCTATCGTAGCACGTAGCTTTTTTCCCTGTTTATTTTAGAAGACATTTTGTAATGTTTTCTCATGTCAGGCTATCGTAAATTACATCCTGAGATAATTACATGACGGAAATAAATAATTAAATGCTATTTGTGTGTTCTGGTGTTCTGTACTTCATTTTAACTTCGACATGGCATGCCTCGAAACCCCCTCCCCCCCCCACACACACACATACACACACGTAGTCCAACGTAGCTTTTCAGCCAACCCCTCCCCCTAGACCGAACCACGTAGTTTATGTACGCGCCCTTGTGCTTGACGAGCCGCGAATTCCGCAAAGTTTATATGACAAAGATTTTTTTATGCGTGCGCAGTAATATAAATAATTTAATTCAATTGAGATAACATCCCACTTTTTTTTGAATGATGAGGCAATAAAATAAATCAGTATGGTAGTATTATATGGAAATAGAATTTGCTTGCGGCAAAATGTGGAATTGGGGATAAAAAATGTACATACTTATTTTTTGTTTTAAGTTTATTTTTGATAAAATATTAAAATATAAATAATTTTAAATTTATTTTTTCCGCATCTGCTTCCGCAAAACATCCGCATCCTCGGAAGTCTAACACTGAACATCCGCATCGGATCCGCAAAGATGACTTCCGTTACAACCCTACCGCAAACCAGTGATGAATACATCACACTGAAAAGTAAGAAAAACTTCCGTTCACTCGTAACAAGAAGTTTGTAATAGCAATTTGACACACAAATTATATAAGATAATAAAAAATAAAAAGGTATAATTAGATGACCAAGGGAATTGTCAGCGGAGCGTGTGCTCGACCGCAATTAAATTAATAATAACCGAACCAAAATATGGTAGCTCCCAATTTTGCTCCTGATAATCCTGTGTAACTAAAATAGTTAATGGAAAAACAGCTGATAATTATTACGAATCTCATTCATTGACAATTGTTTTATTTCATATTCACAGCATATTCTAATATATTACCAAGATATTCTGAAGTTAAATGAAACAATTATCTTCATCTACAAGAAATCAGTTGGAGGAACCGTAAATTGATGAAAAAAGGTTCAGGTTCAGTCGTCGTGGATCTTGTAGTGAGTAGAACATCCGGCACACTATCAGAGAGCTGGATCAATTATTTCTATATTTTCCAGCTATTACGCAAGCAGAACGTACCAGACAACAGTAGCAACCGCATGAATAATATCGAATGGTACCACATGTTTTGTTCACAGATACCTTTTATACAGCAAACAAAGAGACCTATGTCCTTGTCCACGCCCCCAATTTATAAAGAATGCCCTTTCTTTCCACTTGAATAGTCGAAAGGTTTCCCCGCAATTGGGAGGCCCCAGCGTTTCTTGTTACTGTAATAGAGAAGCGAAATGAAATCTTTTGACGACACAGCTGGTGCCCCGTCTCACATTCCCCTCTACAAACACACACTCGCACAGTCAACAACAACAGCCGTCGCCTTTGCTCGCCCAGGGCCTTGTTGGCTGTTTTGTGAATGGATGCCTGCCGACAAAGCGCCTCGGCAGAGAGAAGTCCATTAGTGGCGGCGCTGCGATCGCCTTCACAAAGTCAGACACACTGGCCGGCCGACACAACATAGAAGGTTGGCTGCACTGGAGGTAGGGTTTCACCCGCCCACCCAACCTTCTTGGTAACGATGCGGAGACAGTAGATTCCCTTAGCAACGTCACAAATATGTTTTCAACAAATCATCGTTACGATTTAATAGGAACATCCACGTAGCAGCAGTTGTCGGTAGTTTTATAGCAAATAAGTCTACCGTAATGATAGCTACTCAGATTTAAAACCGCTGCGACTTCTCTCGGAAACATAGGGAATAGGACAGGGGTGGGCAAATACCGGCCCGCACAGACAGAAAAATCAACCTTAAACCAATATTTCCTTCCCGTGAGCTACGGTAGATCGTCTCGTATTTTCCACTAGTTGTCTACACTAGACTAATAAGGCACGTCAATACGCATGTGCAATGTAGATACGACGAGTAGCAATTTTGGACTGAATTTGTATTTTCCATTTCGTTTTTGTAACAGTAATTAATTGAGAGTTTTGATCTGTGATGCCAGTACCATGTGCAAGCTACAAACTTGAAAATTTTGTGTAAATATCTACAAAAAAAAAAAAAAACTTAAAAACTCGAACAGGCTAAGTGATCTTGTTGCTGAAAGACACGTGGCCAGCCAGAACCGGTAGCCTATAAGTCATATAATTGGGTTGAAACTCGGTTGGTTGACGGTATTGGAATTTGGAGCAGTATATGGAAGGGGACACAGGACCTGATAAATCATAAACTACCTTTTGATTTCATCAGAAAACTACAGGGGAAAATTTTCATTCGGAGGTAAGGAAATGAAATACGTTTCCCTGGAAAATGTAAAAGGATTTATCTAAAATAGTTAAAGAATTTAAAGTAAAAATCAGTAAATACGAACGCAGGTGTGTAGGGAAATTTGTTACTGAGATATTAAATCCAACGCAATTAAATTAAAGCATATGCATTTAAAAAAACCTGTTTCTTACATCGCAGAAAAACCGCATGGGGAGCTCAACTCTGTACTCCAAATTATGTAAACATCTAATCGTACGACAGCAGACTCTGCAGATGAAGTGATTAACGTGTTTTCTTCCCCAGCATGCCTTGTCATTGGTGAGGTTGAGTGCGGATACGCACAGATAACGAAAATCCAGGGTTTAAGATTACGTAAAACTACCACGTACAGTAATTGTGAGTTGCTAGTTATTCTAAGTCGTAATAAAAATAAATGAAATTGTCTTGATCAGTAGAGAGGGATGTTCAGATTCTTCACGTAACTTTAGCATCGCCGTCTATGGTCGAAGTCGAGAAATTTTCGCACAGTCTAGTAAGTTGAAAATGAAGTAAACGTGTGTGACATATTTGGACGTGTTGTTCCATAAGGGTTCGGTCAGATCGCAACAGTGTTTCAGTTTGTCACGTGATCTGCTCTGGCGTAGCTAACCTGACCTTATCTTACCAGGTAAAGGGAACTAGAGTAATACATGGAATCCGAACCACGGACCGCACAAACGTACTCCACACGCAACAAAGATTAGTTTAACCCTGCAGTAGTCGCGCTCTGAAAAGTCCCATTAGAAATGGCTTGAGTGGACTACATATGTAATCCATGCGACCACTGCAGGGTTAAGAATCTGTAAAAAAAATTCCAGTGCTTCGGGAAAAATTTATAAGAGACATAGGCCTAATTCTATTTTAATATAATTAATTCGATAATACATACATCATCATACATACACATATGTAAATAATATATTCATATATAAAGAGTAAGCATTTTAATTACCGAGAACAATGTGCTTGTATTTCCTAAGAAAGTCTTGGGATGGTAGGTGCGTAGCTAGTTGTTTTTATTTTTAACATGAATCCAACTTTTCATGAATTATTTGTGTTCTCAATTTATTTTAATAAGCTTCATATTGGTAAACGTTTGTGTCCAGCCAAAGATACTAAGAATACCAAATGCAAACTTTTGAAACTCATTGCATGAAACCAGAGGCTCTTTCAAGTACTGAGGATAGTATCGTCTTTTTTTGTATTTTTTTTTGAGAACAGTTAAAATGTCCTTTGAAAGCAGTGCATTCTTTCCATTTTATGTTCTAAATTACTGTAGTGGGTAAATATATATAAAAAAATCTTCAAAGAGCCGCACTAATATCTCCAAACTTCCAAATGCTGCTCCGGAGCCCCGGTTTGCCGACCCCTGACGTAGAGCATTTATTTTCAAAGTATGGTCCGCGGAAATGGGACAGATGGTCCATAGTCATAATATTAAAAAATTAACTGTAATTGAATTAAAGATATCATAACAAAAAATAAATTGTAAAATACTGTTCGCATAAATAGATACAGCAGTCATACTGTAGAGTATAAGCTATGAGCCTACAAACCAAACATTCTGAATGTAGTGAATTTGTTAACAAGCAGATACAAATATGGTATTTAGAGGATATTAGGGTATAACTGCATAATTACTATAATAAAATATGTAAAATAACAATTAGTGGGGTTTCGTTTATGATATACACATAGGTAATAAATTAGGCGCATAAAAGTTAGTGGTCCAGAAATTATTTTTCTTAATTTGTTGGTACTGGGATTGAAAATGGTTTAAGAACACTGACCTAGGACATACATGTAACGTATGCTCTATAAGCAGATGAAATACCGCAGTCTATTCTACAGCAGTAACTGAACGTGGAGTTTCTATGCTGTAAGCTATCTTTGAAAGTTTCTCATGCAGGAACGCAGCATCACACATGTTTATCTTTCTTTGAAGAACAGGGATGGCTCCTCTGTAAGGTTCCATTCACCTGGTATACGTCCACGCTAGCTATGAATATAAAATACGTACAAAGGCCGCTTTGTGCCACATCACCGCTGACCCACTTTTTAATGTTTAAGGGCATATTTCTGCTTTCAAGCGACGGAAATCTCAGAAAGTCAGTAGCGTCTTCTAAAGAAATCCATATATATTGCAGATGTTTCTTTACGAAAATACAGATACTGCCATACCGCGACTATTGGAAGATAATTTCAAACAAAATGTTAAAATTCAAGTCAGTGTAAAAAAGAAACACAATGGTTTGAGCGAAATCACATTCCTCAAACAAGATTAATTGACAAGTTGTAAGAAAATCATAAGCAGATTATAACGAAATTAAAACAAGAGATTCAAAAACTTAATTAATACTCATAAAATTGATTATTTTTCTAAAAAAAAAAAAAAAGAACGAGGTGGCTCCCTCTGGTGTGCAGTTTGGTTCCTAAAGTTTTTTCTATTAAAACTGCTGAGTTATTTTCAGGAACCTGGAAAGCATAACTCAATTAATAAAACGAGCAAAAAATTCGATGCTCGCGACATTTAACGATTACCACTACAATTCATTTTCAAGAAATCTCCCAGAAAATTAGACCAAAATTTTGATCATACGTAATAATACGCAGTATCCCAGGATTAAGACTGATCGATAGTGATGAACGAAAGCAGTGACATAAGATTTGCCTAATGAATACAAAATTTAAAAACTCACACACGCTAGAAAATGTAACTGTCACCGCAGACTTCTCACAAAGCATGGAGTTGGATTAATTTTAACAGTCACAAAAAACTTAGTTGTACAACGTTAAAGAAAGCTCTGGGTCCCATCTACAGTATTATCAAGGTATCATATCTAAAACCTCCCTGGCTCACATATACGCTGATCAACCAGATCATTATGACCATCTACCTAATAGCCGGTATGTCTGCCTTTGGCATGGATAACAGCGACGACGCGCCCTGTCATGTAAGCAATGAGGCCTTGGTAGGTCGTTGGAGGGAGTTGGTACTACATCTCCACACACATGCCACCTTTTTCCTGTAAATTCCGAGGAGGGGTGGGGGGGGGGGGCGATGAGCTCTGAGACCACGTCCAATTACATCTCAGATGTATTCGAGCGGTAACAGATCTGGCGATATTGGGCGGCAGCACATCAATTTCAACTAGCCACTGTGTTCCTGGAAACACTCTATCACACTCCTGGCCTTGTGACATGGCGCATTATCTTGTTGAAAAATTCCACTGCCGTTGGAAAAAATTGTCTTCATAATGGGGTGTACGTGGTCTGCAACCATTGTACGATACTTATTGGCCATCAAGGTGACTTACACGAGATCCACTGGACCCATGGATGTCTATGTGAATGTTCCCCAGAGCATAATTGAGACGCCGCCAGCTTGTCTCCATCCCGCCGTATAGGTGTCAAGAAGCTGTTCTCCTGGAAAACGACGGATTCGCACCCTCGCATCGATATAACGAAGAAGGTATTGGGATTCAACAGACCATGCGATGCTTTGCCATTGCGGCAACGTCCAGAGACGATGGCCACGTGTCCATTTCAGTCGTAGTTGCCGATGTTTGTGGTTTTGACATTGGCGCATGCTTAGTACGTCGCCTGCGGAGGCCCATCGTTCGGTGTGTTCGATGCACTGTGTGTTCAGACACAGTTGTACCCTGCCCAGCATTAAAGTCTGATGTTAGTTCCGCCACAGTTCGCCGCCTGTCCTGTTTTACCAGTCTGGCCAGCCTACGACGTCCGACATCTGTAATGATGGGTGGCCGCCCATCCCCTCGAGGTTTGGACGTGTTTTCATCTTGGTATATCTACTTTATGTAGACACTCACCATAGCACTTCGCGAACACCCGACAAGTCTTGCAATTTCCGAAATTCTCGTGCCGAGCCTCCGGGCCATCACAATCTGCCCTCGGTCAAACTCAGATAAATAGCACGCCTTCCCCATTCTAAACACGAATAGCACGCTCACTGATACGTGCACCATGCGCGTGTCTCATTAACAGTAATTCCTCATCAGGTGACGCTGCTATCGCCTGGACGGGTTTATATCTATAGTAGGTAGGTGGTCATAATGTTCAGGCTGATCAGTGAATAAATTATTTGTAATCGATTTCGTTGTTATTTTTGTCTAACCGGCTCCTGACTTTACCAATTTGTTTCAATGTATGGTCTATCAACTTAGTGATTGCCATCTTTCTTTGGTTATGAGTCTGATAAAATATTAGTGAGCTGAAAGAATTAAGGAGACAATTAACTTGAATCACGTTACAAATAACAGCAAAGCAGTAGAGACGGAAAGAATATTACAAGCTTCGTTTGAAAGGCATTTTATTTTGCCAAACATCATCAAATTGGAACTCAAAACTGACGTGAGAGCACTTTTATTTTCAGAAGGTCATATCTTTTTTGTTGTTACGTTACTTAAATTCTGGACACCTAAACCAAACTATACCCTTGTAAAGCCGAGGTGAGTGCATAGTTCAGTCATATTGAACCCAAAGATGTCTCACTGATATTTCCCCCCTATACATACGGTTTGGTTTTCTCTGAAGTGTTTCCCTCTACGACTCCGCTAGGCAATGGCTGCCTACCAGTATCCTAATTGCATGTAACATGAGCAAAACAAGATTAAACACTTGTTCGTTACTTCAGTGGTTTATAGACGTACAAGTTTTTAAGCTATTGTTGTACTTATATAAAATAGTATATTTACTTCATTCCGGTAGGAAACATTAAACGCTGAAAGTACCAAAATTCATACCAGAGGAATCTCTCTTGAAGAATTTTCCACCTAAAATTTTCTTAGTTGTATATACCTCGATCTGTAAGTCCTCTGTACGTGTATGTGTCCGAGTAATGATCGCCAACTCATCACAATAGCACCATCTACTAAACAACCATTTCATTAAATTTCTCCAATCCTTCCTATTAGGTTCAGTTTAAAGACTACTTATTATTTTACTGCCACAAAACTGTTCTTTGATAAGTAGGCAGTAATTTAACAAGAAATGTAAAACTGATGATCTCTGCAGAACGTGATAAATCGCATATCATTTTGTGTTATGATATATCATGTTTACGAGTTTATGCTAAATCAAACGAATGTTTCATAAGATTATTAAATGATGCATCTAACGAAGATGTTTTCAATGGTTTTAACATAAGTTAAGCTAGTAATCTGGATATTAATTTTAAACGCTGGTTTAACAAAAAGAGATTAATCTGCTTTAGACTTCAGTAGGATGAATGAAAGACGTATCGTACTGGTTGTATAACGGTGTTAATTATCAATGTTTCATGTGAAATTGTTTGCATAAACCGTATCTGATGCACACAACAGGAAAAAATATGGAAGCTTTAGCTATCTGGTAGGACGCAAACCTATTTTTCCCCACCGATAATATCACTACTGATATATTTGTTCTGCGGTGCTGCATTCAGAATCGGAAACAAACAAACAGCTGCTGGAAACATATAATCCGAATGTCAGGTTGTATCCACACTGAAAATTATAAAAAATAGTGTATGTCGAGACTTTAGGATATTTCAGGATCTCAATGTAATAAAGCATTTTACTTTTTATTTTTTGATCATGCAAGTAAAGCTTTACTTGTATTTTAAAGTCAGTAGTGAGAAATAATTCATTTTTAAATTTCATAATTTCTCGTTCACAAAGTCGTTAATCTATTCCAATTTGTGAAAAAGAACTGATTTCACTGTTACCTGACCAATCATAGACATAGCAAAATAAATCCACAAAGGCCTATGGAACATTCTGACAGATGACTACCGTAAATGACCCTAGTATGTTTCAAGAACAACACGCTTGTTGTAAACTTTTTCTATTCATCATCACCATAGCGTGATGGGTAAATTTGGTTCTGTTATGTGCCGTCTTGGCATCGAGCCACACTTTGGGGAATCATTATATCACAGGAAGCTTCTCATATTTGTGAATCAATACAGACAAAGCACACAGGTTGTTAAACAGTTACAGCCAATTGTATAAGGCCCCATACATTATGATGATAATGTTTACAATTTGCTTCGAGCAGAAGGTGAAGCCAGCGCAGTTAGGTCTTGAGGTCCTAGGTTAAACCACGAGCCAAAGCCCGAAGCAATGACGCTATACAGTGGTCTCTGCTATACTACTTTACTACGCGACATCTGACTTGGGATCGGTGAACGAGCTTTCATTAAAATACGCAATTCGAGCTGACTAACCTACAAAGCACTGATAACAACAAAATTGCTTTTCCCTAGACTGATAGTTCTCCAAACTTAAGGACTGTATAATTAATATCTGTGTGGTTCATGGGATCTCTCCCATCTTTTTTCACGAAAATAGGAAATACCAGCACGATTCGTCACTGGGACAGCAATAACAAATTATGTTACACTGATCAGCCAGAACATTATGACCACCTACCTACTGTCGATATGAACCCGTCCAAGCAGACAGCGTCACCTGACAAGGAATGACTGTTAGTCAGACAAACGCATGGTGCATGTAGTATCAGTGAGCGTGCTATCCGTGTTTAGAAGGGATAACGTGCGGGATCTATCTGAGTTTGACCGAGGGCAGATTGTTGTGGCCCGGAGCCTAGGCACGAGAATTTCGGAAACTGCACGGTTTGTCGGGTGTTCGAGGAGTACTTTGAAGAGTGTCTTCAACAAGTGAGAAACCAAGGTGTTGCCAAGTCTAAACGTCGAGGGGTTGGGCGGCCACCCGTCATTACAGATGTCGGAGGTCATAGGCTGGGCAGACTGGTAAAACAGGACAGGCGGCGAACTAACATCAGACTTTAATGCTGCGCAGTGCACCGAACATTCCAAACGATGGGCCTCCGCAGCCAACGACCCACGCATGTGCCAATATTAACACCACGACATCGGCAACTGCGACTGAAATGGGCACGTGACCTTCGTCACGGGACGTTGGCGTAATGGCAGAGCGTTGCATGGTCAGATGACTCCCAATAACTTCTTCGTTATGTCGATGCGAAGGTGCAACTCCGTCGTTTTCCAGGAGAACAGCTTCTTGACACCTGTACTGCGGGATGGAGACAAGCTGGCGGCGTCTCAATTATGCTCTGGGGAACATTCACGTAGACATCCATGTGTCCAGTGGGTCTCGTGCAAGTCACCTTGATGGCCAATAAGTATCGTACAAAGGTTGCAGACCATGTTTCCCAACGGCAGTGGCATTTTTAAAGAATATAATGCGCCATATCACAAGGCTCAGAGTGTGATGGAGTGTTTCCAGGAACACCATGGCAAGATGCAAAAGAACTGATGGCTGCCCAAATCGCCAGATTTGAATCCGATCGAAATCAAATTTAGTAACAGATCATACACTAACTGACTGTGAGAGAAGCACAGCCTGACCGACCGATTTAACATTACAGACCTACACACGCATCCGTCTGCCTTTCACCATTCGATAAGTTATCAAAACTCCATTAGTAAAACTGTTATTCATACCGGAAAAATTTATCCTATTTCCTTCCTAAAGTTACAATGAATTTCCTTGCCGAATTTCATCAATATCGGCATAGCCATTCAGTCGTCAGAACGTAGCAAAAAGAAGAAACTTACTTTCGATTTTATAACATTATTTGTGTAGATCATACACAAAGTGCCTACGGGAGAAACAAAGCCTGAGGGACTAGTAAAGTAAACGCTTATGGGACTCTTCGGCCGCCTACGATTTACCACGCATTCCACCCCTGAATTTATGGTACCTACATTTCAACATGGAATCTTTACGACGAAACTTCCAGGCTTGGCTCATACGATGAAATACAATTCTTAAATTTTTTTCTCCCAGCGCGATTTAAACTGGAGACCCCAAGAGGAGCTTTAGAATGAAAGCACCTCATCCACTGCGCTACCCGCTCACTCTGTTGCTAAGTACTACAGAGACGTATACAACCTATGCGTCTGTCTTTTACGGTTCAATTAGTTTTTCATAATTCTATATCAATATATATTATCTGTACAGAAAATAGTTTTCTATGTCCTTCCTAACGGCAAACAGCATCTCCTTGTGTGAGTGGAGATTTTCCCGGCGTACTGATGCAAAAAAATATTCTCGGGTGTCCAGCTGGATGGTGTTGTATAAACAAGACGTTTCCACAGCTAGCTCTGCTGTCTTATCAGTTATCTTCTAGCTGTCGCAAGCTAACTTTCACCGCCTCGACTGACAGTCGGCGATTTGCGGTGAAAGTCAACTTGCGACAGCTAGAAGATACCTGATGAAGACTGCAGAGCTAGCCGTCAAAACGTCGTGTTTACACAACACCATCCAGCTGGACATCCGAGAGGATTTCATAGCGTATCCTTGTCAAATTTTATCATTATCGGATTAGCAGTTTAGCCCTGAAAATGTAACAAACAGACAAACAGAACAGAGACACAGCATTTATAATATTAGTATAGATTTCCAAGTAAATAAAAAGATATATCAGAATAGTTTAATTTAAAAATGTTTCTTACTAATAGGAGTTTCGCTAAAACGTACTGCGTAAAAATCTAAACAATTAGAGAGCTTAGCTCATAAAAAGACGTGCTCACACATTAAAATGCTATTTCATTATATTTTTGCGTTGTTTTTCCTTCTATATTATACACTATTTGTGTGCCAGCTGTCTTTCGAATCGCATTCCCGCCAAGTAGCCCACAAAACTTTTATTACTTTCTAAGTAAATTCTCAAATTGCATGTGCCTTTATTTGCGGTTGGTCTGGTGCAGTGTGACAGCTTCTTGGACTCGGGGATTGCGGACATCTACGTAACACCAGCTGGGAATGATTCTTCACCACCAGTACTCATAAGTTTCACAGTATACACACTTTTTCATTTTAGTATTTGGTTTCATCGCAAGAACATAGATCAAGAGGCCTATGCCAGAGGCTGGTGACGAATATAGATGACTACTGTATACTGATACGGACATACCGTAAAGTAACCAAACATTAGGTTTACTAAATCATCTCAAATGCCCAATCAGCCAACATGGGGAAGTGGTTAAGAAGCTAAGAGTTCATGATCTCAATGAAGTCATCTTCACTTGTTCCACAGGACTGTGTTGTAAAAGTGTGATAGTATTATCACAATACGTTCGGCGGTAGAATCGTTAAGACTCGTTTGCTATTATACTCCGTTCTTACAGCTCATGATCTGTCTGTCGATATTAATGAGTTTTGCTGGAGCCAGTGATTTTAAATTGTTGCAATATCTGTCAATGACGAATCTCACAACTAACTTCAAACTTGTAAATTTTTTTTGTTACTGACCAAAATGTTAATTCATTCAAGTAACTTAATATTTCATGTGAATTCGTCATATAATTTGGATCATAATAATTACGTTGATCACATCTGCATTACAAGTGAACGCCAAAATAATTCAATTTTTATTTTTTAATAAATGGTCAATTTTGGTATTCGATAATTTGATGTTATTATCATCTGAATAACTCTTGCCATTTAATTTAATTTTTTATATATATATAGGTAAAGTAATTTATCAAAGATAGCAATCGTACCTTTAACGCTTATTAAGTTTCTCGTAGCTAACCCGTCTCAATGCAGTAACCAATTAAAAATATTATAATCATTTTTAGTTTGCTGAGGCCAGAGGTAATTACTTTTTCTCGAAGAACGCAAGCAAAAGAGATACACTGTAGGAAACAAAATACCAGTTTGTTAAAAATGGAACCCGTTCTTCTAATTTTCCTGCCGTTCTTTGAAGTGAAAGGTACAGCGGCAACCACAGGTTCTATTTGAAAATGTGTTTTTGTTTTCTGTATGTTTCTGTGAACCTCGGTGTCTACAATTGACTTCGTTCACTCTCTTTGAGAGAACATCCATCTTTGACACAGCGTAGGTTTTCCCCTTATTTTTCATTTTTATTCTACTGGACTTTTCTGTCACGTTTCGTTCGTGGAGTCTGTGGTAAAGGACACGTTACAATTGATGTTATGTACTTTGCTTTGTCGTAATTCAGCAAAAAAATGATTGAAAACGCAGTAGCGATGTTTTGTTGCATGTTAATGAAGCTTACATATGATTAATGCGAATAACAAAGTGGATATATGCTTCAACAATTATGTCTCGAGACACGACTTGGTAGCCTTTTTTATGTCATTAGAGTCGTGAAATTACTTGGAAAGCTAAGGAATTCGGCCACGAGATTTGAACCCATGTTCTCTACAATGTCAGCCCAAACGTTTCGCTCACGTAGCAGGCTGGGTACCTCCAGACTTGTTTTTATTATTTATGCCTCGTCGATTAGAGGTAGGAAGGAATTAGAGGCAACGAGCAGAAAGGAATTAGAGGAATGCAGCAGGAAGGAATTCGGCGATTTCGTTCTGAAGGAATCGCCCCAGCATTCGTCTGGATTGATTTCGAGAAATTATGGAAAACCGAAATCTCGATTGGCGGACAGGGATTTCAACCCATATCCTTCCAAATGCGTGCCTTTTTTTCCCAAACGATTGTCGTACAATGTATCTAATCTACCTTACAAAAAAAAAAAAAAAAATTAGGTAAATCGAAAGAATGGTAGTTATTATCCCGAACATAAATTATATCGGTTGTGTTAATTGCATACGGTTTTTTGGAAACGTCAAGAGTTCAACAAGATTTTGATGTATGACTGTTAAGAGGCTGTTAAAGATAACACCAATGACGAAATGTATCAGCTGTCAAGATTACTCATTGGAATTACATTTACTGCCTAAACAAAGTAACGGACACTGCTGCCACTCTGAAATTCAATATCCCACTTCACTAAAGATGTATATTTCATTGGAAAACCTAGGTATAAATTTCTAAACTGCCAATGTTTCATTAGCGAGAAGGTGCTGATAAAACGGCGGCAGGTGACAAATTTACGGCTGGATGACGAGGACAGATATTTTTTTTTTTTTTTTGCCTCGCCATTTCAACTGACAGTCTCCGGGGGTGGCTGATGTCAACGGGTTAACGGGACCATATAAGTTCCCGGCTGAACGAGGGATGTGATACAGAATGGAGACCATATTCCCAGTCGTAGCTCATTTTACACGCGAAACACGTGTCTACATGTCGCGTGCTGGAGGGGGAAATGCGGCTGTGTGTGAACCTGGCTACTGCGCTGCATAACTGATGCCGCGGGTAGGTGGAGGGGGTAAGGGCAGGGGCTGGCGGGGGAAGGGGAGGGTGATAGGGGGGGGGGCGAGTGGACGGATGTCCGTTAATGAAACGACATCCACTCCCCACGGTGACGAGCGCTCCCTCATATCAGCTAACATTGGCTCTCCGGTCGAGTTTAAAACCAGAGAGCTGTGTCACGGAGTCAGCGATGCAGTCACTGACGAGGTGGATACAGTGTTTCATAACACGGTATCGAATGACGGACACACAGCTCCCCCGGGAAACACTGTCGACAGTGTGTCTGAATAACAATCGTCCATTTGGCGGAAAGAGCAGCACGTTTAGTTCAGCAAGTATATTTCTCTTTAATGCGACCGATTAAAACAATTCAATCGCGCGATTTTGATGACGCGGGAATCAGCGAATCTCGTCATCAAACTAATCTTGTTTTACTGGGATTAATTGCGTCTGTGGATCGATTGAGGCTTTCGCTTTGAAACAGTAACGGTAGCTGATACTATCTATTACGGCATGGTGACGGGTCCTGCGATATACCGACTGATACAATTATTCTACCAAAAGATGGCGACAGAGTTTTGATCGGCGAAATATCGTATGTCATAATCATGTTTACTCGGCTAATTATTGGAGAGCATTGCATATTAAGTCTCAACGCCCAAAAGACTTCATAGTTACATAACTTCAACATTGTTCATTTGCAATCAATAGTTGATTTTATTTCCAAGATCAAAAGTCAAATCGATTTTAAATTTCTGTTCCGAGGTTTTTACTTATTTTTAAAATTTAGGTTATAAGAAAGCAAATATACATCTGATTTTAGCTACTTAAACTTATTTTTTTGTGTTTTTATCTCTGTTGTAATGTAGTTTCTCTTCTTTGTCCACAAGAATTTATTTAATAGCACAGGAGGTCAATGAAACAGGGAGTTATTATTAACATTTGGCAGAAAGAAAATCAGCAGAGGATGTAATAAAATAGGCTTTCTTTCAGCTCCTTAGAGTTATAGATTCCTGTAAACATTCTGGCTCCAATACCATTTCTCCGTTTCAACTGAATCAAAAAGTTCATAGTTTATTTCAGTCTTAAGTAAAAATATAATGTTTCTGCGAGATCTGGGGAAGCTACGTCGAATTTCTAGTTATCTGCTATGAGATTATTTACTGTGAATGAAGCTCACAATTCACCCTAGTAGAGGTTGTTTTATAATATGTGCCTGATGCAATTGTTTATCTGCTATTTACGTTCCCGGCCATAGTGTGAACTTTCGTTCGTTGAGTTCGATTATTTTCTCCAAACCCAACACTATTGATAAACCAATCGCTTAGTAACTTATTACTATGCCAGAATGTTATTGTTGCCTTCCGAACCAGAACATAAAACAAAAAAAAAAAAGTTTATTCTGAATCCATTAATGTATAAAGGAAGAAAAAAAAACTGATCGAAGTAACATAATACCGCAATAGCTTTGACTGTAGTACTGCAACTGTAATTGTGATTCAGTTAATAATTGTTAACAAGAAATTAATTCTGCCATTCGAACTATTACTTGTTTCTGGAATCACCACAATAAATTCCAAAACTATCCAAAAAATAATTACACAATATTTTCTCTCTTAGCAGGCGTCATATTAATCAAATGTTCCACTTACTTTTTCGAGATTCACGCTGCTTTTATCGATGTAGCCTATTACTTCCGAAGCTCGTAGAACGGAAAATGATGGAATCAATAGAAATTTTCAAACAACCCAAAAATTTCAATTTTACAGCGGTTATGGCTTAAGCGAAATTTTGAAATGTGCACTCGTGGACAATCGCAACACAAAATCTCCAACGACAAAAACATCTCTGGAACAGCTGACAGCCGCTGCCGATAACTAAAACAATTAGCTCAGCAAGATCTACGACGGAGTCGTGTTAAAACCGTCACAAGTGATACTTCACTTCTATACAGCCCTGATGAAGGTCCCAGGTTGGGTGCCGAAACGTCGGTAGTAATACATCGATAAAAACAGCGCGAATCTCGAAAAAGTAAGTGGAATATTCAAAAAATATTTCATACTGTTTTCGGTTCACGAAGGTAATGGTATTTTTTTTTTTTTTAACTTTCTGACCACTGTTTTGGAGTTAGTTATATTATTTTCAAAGTCCTCCAAATAGAATTCAGAGATTTATGTGCATTTTCTTCAGGTTGGTTTTATTCTGTTAAGGTCAGTGACAGTTTGTCATAAATACAGAGTGTTTTAAATTTTCCTAACTGTTTCGTAATATGTTGTGAGTATTTTGATGCGAAACTATTACACTAAGAAAAAAAGTACGTTTCTACTTATCATTATACTATATTATATTATATTATATTATCATTATATTATCATTATATTATATTATATTATATTATATTATATTATATTACAAGCATTCATCGCATTTTATTCGCGAAATTTTCGCACGGGTCGTCTAGTAATATTAAAATACTAAGGCAAAGTGGACTATTGGATGCTTAAAACTATTTTCTGTTCCAAAAACAATCCAAAAGCGCACAAAGCGAAACCATAGTTTGGGTCGGCCAGAAATCCTAGAACCGTTCTCTCCTCGTATCTATGCGAAGCAAAAATATTCATTAGCCGAAATTGTCAATGTACCCCAAGCACATTTCATGCAAATATCGAGCAATCAAATAACACGGCACTAATTGGAATTCGTTTTCACAAGGGAGCCGTCAAAATCCTATCTCACTGTTCTGGCTCTATATGTCATTATTTTGTGGAGTATGGCGTTATGATAATGCTGTTGCAACCCAATAGCGCGTGGACTCAATCACTGTTTGCCCCATCAGCTAAATTCCATGCGAATTATGCTGAAGGTACAGCCAGCACAGCAGAATTTACCCTTTTGTTTGAGTGTGCATTTATGTGGTATAAATATTTCGTGTAATCTGAAATGAACCATAAATAAAGGAATTGAAATACAATAAAGCATTTATTTTTAGTTTATACTGGATATTACTTAAAAGAAAGATTTTCCTGAATTTTTAAAAATCTTAATTTACCTCTGAATTCTTCTGAATGGCTGAAATACGTTTGAAAAGCTTTCCTTTCATTACAAAATTCGGTTTCTGAAGTAGCCAGAACTCGTTTCTATTCAAATCTGATAAAAAAGTATTTGTAATGCAGGTATCTGCGGTGTTGCAACTATACAACTTATGATGTTTAATTCGCTTGTAAGATATAAATTGGGAGCAAATATACTGTCTTTTGAGTAAAAATAGGACAAGATATCTATACCAGTCCGTTCCATCAATATCTGGTTGAGGCTCACAAACCATTTCAAATACCGGTACTTTTATCCTCGTTTTGAAAATTTTCTTCAATTCAATTACGAAATCTTACACTCCACCTGAAAAAGTGTAAACAGTTACTGTAGCACATGGAGCCATTTTTTTTTAAAAAAAATAACTTTATGTTTGAACGCTTCCCCTTTCATCTTATTCCGACCTAAGTTCAGAAAGTCATCACATTTTGCGTCTTTATGAATGATCTGCTAAACATTTATGAAAGATGATGGAAAAGTGTTTCTTTTTAGTTCATTTGTTTCTCAACGTATAACGCTTTTTCTTCCGTGATGATAAAATCAATTACCTAATGTAGCATTACATATCTTCGCAGAATTTTGGGAGAACTATTGATGTTAGCTACCCCTCTTGAGCATAATCGTTGCTTAAACCTGAAAGATATTATTCATTAATGGAAATTTTGTTCTGGTTCACTGCACTGCTTCGTGAAACGATTTATTCAAGTTGACAGCACACAGTTTTTGTTACATTCGACTGGTCTTGCCTGCAGATATTCCTGGAATTATATCTTAACATTATCGTTCACGCATCCCCTAGTACTTCAAACTAACCCAAGGCGATGCGTTTTCTCCCATCCTCAACAATTTCCTGTTGATTCCATCTTCTGCCTATAACAAGTACTTGAGGATGAATATTCTCGTAACCTCATCAATACTGTTGATTCATATGCTTAGATATGTAACCGATTTCTTACATTAATTGCAAATTTTGGTTTTAAATTCATCTTACATGTTGGATCCACTCCATACGGTACTCATTCACTTCTTTCTGCGACATATTTCATCCACTATGAAACAAAGGATGTGAATTTAAGTCATTAGGAGCGAAGACATTTTTTCTAAAAACCGAGTTACATCACATTTCTATTTATATTCACCTAAACTTAATAGTAACTTCTTAACATCTTCTACACAGGTACGGCTATATTAAAGAATATGAGTGTATGAAACATATAGTTCAAGGGCTTGAAAATAAATGAGATAATGTTTTTAATTGGTTGCATCGTTTATCAAAGCTTAGATTGTTTTTGTCAGACACGAGTAATTGGATTTGTAAAACGTCAGTATTTCATTAGCTTTTTGAATTGGAAATGTTTTCAGTTTAATTGATTCATTAAATTTTTGCATGAAATTTCCATACAATTCTTTCTGTAATTTCAGAGATGAAAGTAAGTTACAAATGTTATCTGCATCATTAATCATTTCCAGACATATTCTCTTTTATTCTTCTCGTAGTGCGGTCAGTAGTGAACGTATTTCTTTATCTATGAGTGTCACTTCACTATCGTTCACTAGAAAATTTAATCATGTATTTGTAAAAAAATAAATTAATTCTATCCGATGTATGTCTGCGTCAGAATACATAATATACTTTCTGAAGAAAATGGTTATTACTTCTAGTTACTATATTTTACATTGCTGCACTCAGAAAATACTATAAGAATATTCCAAGAAATGTACATTCATTAGTATAGACTGGAGATGTGTGTTTAGAAATTTGGCCTCAACACAACCATCCAAAGTCCTGGATTTTTATTTTACAATTGTGTTTCCGCTAAGTATTAGGTTTAAATCTCTTGTCTCTATTTATTATCAGTGAAAAATAAGACAATTTTTATATTGAAATCTGTTTAAAACTACTGCACATTATAAGTATACCTCTTGAGATACTTGGAAGAAAAATGCTTAGTGCCAAATTGTTTGAGAGTCTTATGTCGAAAAAAATGAAGAGAAGAGTTTCGAAAGGAGAAAAAAAAAAAAGAAAAACAGATATTCTCAATTTTCTTGACTACGCAGCGTCCTGCATTACGAGAAATGGTATTAAAAGTGAGTTCTCGAACTGGTTTTCACCTTTTTGCATTGATGTACTTTTTTATTTACATCTTTACGTCGAGATCATTAGAGTCGGGAAAATACGGGGGGAAAGGAAAGAATTCAAACATGGCTCTTTTTAAGGAATCATCGCAGCATTTGCTGAGCGTGATTTCGGGAAACCATGGAAAAACAGAAATCTGGTTATCCGGACGGGGATTCGAACACACGGTGTCTCGAAGGCTAATCCAGAGTGTTACCACTCAATCACCACGCTCGATTTTATGTGCTGACTTTCTTGACGTGTATAATCGTGTTGAACTACTATACGATTTCTGGACCAATATTGGTTTTTGGGGGGGATATAGTTACCAATATTTTCTGTAAAAATGACGTCATAATCTAATACTTATCTTTTTATCCAATTACGCTACGTGGTATCCGTTACAGAGAAGGGAAAATAATTATAGGTACTGACTATAACAACTTGGGAGTTAAAGAAGTGGCCAAGTAAATGTGACATGTAATATTCGTTTGAAAAATCTACACCAATGGATAGGAAGAAATAGAGAACGACCTGTGTTTTGTTGGTATCTGCTTAATCCCATGGTATTTTCGCCCAGGTTGAAATACCAGAGAGGTTAAAAGGCAGGTTGAAAGGATATGTAAATATAAGTTAGGTTTAAAATTCCTCTGATTAGGTTTAAGCGTAATGCTTACAAAGATTTATTTCAGTCTTTGTTTTATTATATACCTTTATTTCAGACGTATTAGTGTATTTATGGCCAGTAAGTTGAAATTTCAGAGGAGTGTGAAGTAACCAGTTAATGAAAAACGTGTACACGACATAACAGTAAAAATAAAAAGAATCAGACGAGCCAAAGATAAGTAGAGAATGAATGAAGAAAATGCATAATCCGAATTGGGAGAATATAGGATTCGGAGACAACCATCTGCAGGTGTTTCAAAGGAACATGAGAAGTTGTGCAAGGTATGTAAGACGGCGAAACACGTTATCTTCCGCAAAAAGACTGGAAACTGTGCAAACTGATGATGGATGTATTGTTGTAAGATTTCATTTAAAAAAAATGATCCTGCTGCAGTTAAATGTTGGTGATACCAGTCATTAGAAAGACACTCTAGCACTCTAGGCGAATGCCGGAATGCTTCCTTCAAAATACCATGGCAGAATTTCTTCCCGTTTCTGGTCACCAGTTCCATCCCGCCTCTAATGACCCCGACGTCGACCAGGCGTAAAGCCTTAAGTAAAAAAAGTTATAATGAAGGATTAGTAACCATTCCACGTTGAAAAAACTCCATCCAGCTGGGGTGTTGTATATCCTTAAGTTGCTCCAAATTTGTCTTCTAATAGTTTGACTTACACTTCGAGACTAGCTGACTGTACGTATCGTGTTGCATAAATTCATATTACCCTTTCACGTGTGTTACCGAATCATAAATTATTCTTCAAGATACACACTCTGTTACAGACATTACACCAATGTAAAATAACCGAAAAAAAGACATGAAAATCCTGGCTATATTTTAATTTTTCCATAAATTATCTTAGCATTGTTTGAATGTTTTAATGTCTATTGCTTTTGCTATTGGCGTTAATATCAATACGAATGAATAAAGGTTCTGTAAGTTTCTGTGGGAATCCAGAAGAGCAGATACATGGGAATGTACTAGATAATTCCAATATTACCTTGGTTTTTAATTGATCCAGTATTTCCTGGAACTAGCGTATAGTTAACTGTTCCTTTTTTAGAGCTAACAAAAATTATGTTATCAGGTTTCTGGTTCTAAATTAAGAATTTCTACCGAAACCGATGAACTCCTAAATGTTGTTTTGAGACGTTGAACAAATCTGTTGATAAATTTACATTAATGGCGTCAAAATATTTGAGAGAAGATTCTAATTCATGAAAGGAACGACGTTCAATGCAAAGTTGTTTTCTGTGTGCTTTTTTTTTTGATTTTTAAATTAATTTTTTGAAAATAGTTTTGAATTATGTTGTCGGTAAAAACTCTTTCTCAGCCCTGGTCGAAACATCGGGAAGAAGAAGGAGTATTTCAACGTAGCGTTAATCCCGTAAGCAATTTATATTAATATTTATATTAAATCTTTTAAAAACCCTTTCTTATTTAAAGAAAAAAGTTGTGAAAAAACTTGCAGGATACAAAACGAAAAGTTACATAGAAAATAACTGTACTGGTCAATGTTACAGCACAATGTCTTATCGAGCGTTTTGCGGGCTACATTAGTATTCTGTCTTCAGCAGAGCATGCATTTAAAAGCTCAGAAACGATCCGCATCCAGGAAAATGGAATACAATATAAATACGGCGTTGAAACATGGGCGCTTTCAATATAGACACTGAAGTGTGTGGCGTTAATACACTGTTTGTTTTGTATTAATTGTGTTTGGGCTGTGTGAATGCGAAGAGACTAATAAGCTCACGTCCGCGTGGATGAATATGAGAAACTTACTCCGAATGGCTGATATTCCCACGACCAGAATTACAGGAAATTTACCTCTCACATTTACCAACGAGGTAACTGAAGCGTTAACATATTACTTTCGGTACGTTTGATGAGAAAACATTCTGAATAGCAGAATCGAGTATTCTCTTTCGCCAGAGACGAGGAAAATTACGTTATAAATACAGTTAAATCAGAACTCTACATTTAAGTTTAACATCATTCTCGTTTTGACATAACTTTTAAGTGGTGCGGAAGTGAAAAATATGCTTAGTTTTAAAACTAGGAAACTAAAGTGAATAATGATTCACATATTGTTGACCAGCAAATATTTAGTGTCACTTTAATAATAGTTAGCTGTCAGTTTCGCTATGGTCAATGGATTCAGACCCCCAGTTTGATGTAAACGACGTCCTGATAATGGTTTTTAGGTTATTTTATTTATGCTGGATAAACAAATTGAAATTCACCCTTCATTAATCAGTAAAATTCTTTCAATCAGTTTCCTTCTGTGAACTGAAGCTTAGAAAACAATTTTTTATTTTAGTAAATATGAAAAGTATGAGCTATGATATAATATGCTACATTATAGATTGAAACTGGAAAATGAAGTGTTTCAGTATACAAAAGCAATATAATACACTTTATTTATATAAAAAAGCCATTAAAAATAAATATAATATGCACTCGCTCAGTTAGATAGATAGATAGATAGATATGTTCACTTTGATCCCATGTGAAAATAATCTCGGGGATGTGGAACAGTACATACACTTAATAGTAATGTCAATATTACCATATAATTGATAATATTATTATATATTGACAACAAGTTAGTTACGACCCATTAGTATAACCAATATTTCCTGTAATCTACAAATACAATCCCGAGATAATTAATACTTATTACGTGGAACAGTGTATACACTTGTTACCAGCATCTAACAACCAGTTATTTTCTTACCAACCAGTTACCACAACTCATAAGCAGTCAATTACTTAAAAACCTGTTAGTATCATAATTTTTCACAGCAGTTTTTGAGTGCATGCTATCCCATGTTAGTTACTATATATGAGTGAAATTTTGTAAACAGTGTAATTACTTCATTTGTTAAAAGTTTCAACAGAAAGAAAAACCATATATCATTTTAGTAATTGTGGACAACTTTGTCACCTTCCCCTTCCATACACCATAAATACTATTTTATCAGTCATTCTTAGTTACCAAATTCCAAGAAGAAAATTCTTTAACAGAGTAAAATGGGTTCTGAAGTAGAAACTTTTTCAGTTTGGACTTAAAGTAGTTGGGTTTTTGTAGATAACATTTAATTTCTGTTGGTAAGACATTGAATAAGGAAGCTCCAGTAAATGTTAACCCTTTCTGTACAATTGACAGTGATTTGTAATCCTTGTGAATATTATATTTATTCCTAGTATTATGGCTATGTATGTCAGCATTAAGATTGAAGTGTTCAGGATTATCCACTACAAATGATAGTACAGAGTATACATACTGTGCTGGCATTGTTAGTACACCCAGGTTTTTAAATAGATTTCTACACGACGTCTGTGGGCTTGCTCCACAAATAGTTCTTATAGCACGTTTTAGTAATTTAAATACCTTCTGTGCTTGTGACGAGTTTCCCCAGAATGAGATGCCATAAGTGAGTAGGGAATGAAAATATGCAAAATATACTAACTTTCTGTTAACGCATTAGCTGTGTCGACTGCTACGACCATGCGGAATAGAGATTAGTACCTTTTTTACTTATGGCTATATGCCTCGTACACATGTCTACATATGTGCTCTTCAATTCGCAAAATTTTGGATGGCAGAAAGTACTTTACACCAGAATTAATCTCTACCCTGTGCATTCCATTCCCGAATGGCACCAGGAAAGAAAAAAATCATATAAGCATCAATGCAGCATCTTATTTCTCTAACCTTATCTTTCCTGTCATTGCAACCCAATTAGGTTGGTGAACGAAGTATTTCATCGTACTCCTAAGTGAAAGTGGGTGCGCGCATGTTTACCCATAGGTTCAAATGAAACCTTTTTCGTCTGTCTGTCAGAAAATCTCAGCTCAATCTACTAGTCAATTTTGTGTAGCAAGCAGTTACGAACCGAGCGACTCTTCTCTGTACTTCCTCTATACTGTCAATCACCCTCTCAAGAAATTGAACTCAAACGGCATAAAAGTAGTCCAAATTTTGTACGCTATCTCCTCTCTACATTACAATTTTTCAAGAGGTGACTTATGAATCGCAGCCTAGAATTAGCTCTCTACGACCGAATTAATATGCAAGTCTCCTATAATGGTCCTATGTACTGTTACGCCTAAATGCTTCACGGAATCGGTCATATCAATAACTGAATTGTTTAATTCTTCTTTCTGAATAAACATATTGTTTTTTGTTAAGTATGCACACTGCCTTGCGCTTTTTTCGAATTTAGTGTAAGTTACCATTCATCGCACCATGTCGAAATAACATCCATCTAATTAAACTATAAGTAGCAGATAAGGCGCGTTTGTGACACCGAAATTCATTTAATAGGTACACTTGAACTTTCGACGATTCTGTGATCGTACATATCGGTGCGACATAATTCGTTCGTCTTGAAATGAAATGTTGAGGAAATGGATGTGAGAATTATCCGAAGAGGGCTGCGAGACCATTCTTTTCGGTGTAACATTAAATCCTGCAACGAAGGAAATTGCTCACAAATCTTAAAACCCTTTCAGAGAACATTTTCACAGAAATTTATGGAGGATTCACGCAATATTCTCTGCTTCCTGTATAGACAATTCGTACCGCGTCTTCAGTTGACATTTATGATTTAGAAGACGTGAATTTTCAGTTGTCAACTTTATCCGAACATATAGTTCTCAAAAGATGAACCTAACTCCAAGTAAATAACTAAACTTGACATTTGATTGGTTGCTAAAGGTCCTGTGTTCCTTAATCTAAGCATGCAAAAGAAAACGAGTGTATTAACTAAAAGCAAATAGGCTTTACAAATTGAATAGCAAAGTTAATGCTTTC